>CM060561.1:1010645-1025504 GCA_030625065.1 Alectoris magna | reverse complement strand
TTTCCTTTTCCCTTTCCCCTTCTCCTCTCCCTTCCCCTTCCCAGCTTCTCCTTCCCCTTTCCCTTTTCCCCTTCCCCTTCCTCTTCCCATTTCCCTTTCCCTTTTTCCCTTCCCCTTCCCCTTCCCCTCTCCCCTTCCCCTTTCCCACTCCCATCTCTTTCCCAACTTCCTTTTCCCTTTCCCTCTCCCTTCCCATTTCCCTTTCCCCTTTCCCCTTTCCCCTTCTCCTCTCCCTTCCCCTTCCCAATTTCCCTTTCCCCTTCCCCTTTCCCATCCCCATCTCTTTTCCAATTTCCTTTTCCCTTTCCCTCTCCCTTCCCATTTCTCTTTCCACTTCCCCTTTCTCCTTTCCCCTTCCCCCATTCTCTTCCCTTTCCACTTCCCCTTTCCCCTTCCCCTTTCCCATCCCCATCTCTTTTCTGATTTCCTCTTCCCCTTCCTCTTCCCCAGTTTCTCCTTTCCCTTCCCCTTCCCCTTTCCCACCCCCATCTCTTTCCCAACTTCCTTTTCCCTTTCCCTCTCCCTTCCCATTTCCCCTTCCCCTTTCCCATCCCCATCTCTTTTCTAATTTCCTCTTCCTCTTCCCCAGTTTCTCCTTTCCCTTCCCGTTTCCCACCCCCATCTCTTTCCCAACTTCCTTTTCCCTCTCCCATTTCCCTTTCCCCTTTTCCCCTTTCCCCTTCTCCTCTCCCTTCCCCTTCCCAGTTTCCCCTTCCCCTACCCCTTTCGCTTTCCCCTTTCCCCTTCCCCTTTCCCACCCCCATCTCTTTCCCAACTTCCTTTTCCCTCTCCCATTTCCCTTTCCCCTTCTCCTCTCCCTTCCCCTTCCCACTTCCTCCTTCCCCTTCCCCTTTTCCCATCCTCACCTCTTGCCATTTTCCTTCACCCATTTTTTATCCCCAGAGTCACAAACCAGAGAAGGAATGGCCGGTCCCGGAACCTTCGTGTGTACCTTGGGGTGAAGAAGAAGCTCCGTCCCCCAACCTGGTGAGTGCACGGGGATGGCTGACGGCAGGGTTGCAGCTCCTGCTGCATGCAGCCACCAGGTGTCGTCGCAGCGCCGCAGGGAGCTGCGCACACCTGGGTGGGTGTGGGTGGGTGTGCAAATGAGAGCGCGTGTGCGTGGGAGCGCCGGCGTGCTTGGGGAGAGCGCGTGGGATGCAGGAGGATGCAGGGATGGGGGTGGCTGCAGGGATGCGGCGCGGTTGCAGCGCCGCGGGGCGGTTGCAGGGCTGCGGGGCGGCTGCGGGCGGGACGGGATGGCTGCAGGGTGGCTGCAGGGATGGGGTGGCTGCAGGGCTAGGGGGGGTTGCGTTGATGGGGACCAGTTGCAGCGATGCAGGGTGGCTGCAGGGCTGCAGGGTGGCTGCAGGGATGGGGTGGCTGCAGGGCTAGGGGGGGGTTGCGTTGATGGGGACCAGTTGCAGCGATGCAGGGTGGCTGCAGGGATGGGGTGGCTGCAGGGCTAGGGGGGGTTGCATCAATGCAGAACAGTGATGCAGGGTGGCTGCAGGGATGGGGGTGGCTGCAGGGATCAGGGTGGTTGCATCGATGCAGAACAGTGGCAGTGATGCAGGATGGCTGCAGGGATGGGGGTGGCTGCAGGGATATGGGATGGCTGCAGGGTTGCAGAACCGTTGCAATGATGCAGGGTGGCTGCGGGGCTGCAGGGTGGCTGCAGGGTGGCTGCAGGGATGGGGTGGCTGCAGGGCTAGGGGGGGTTGCGTTGATGCGGAACAGTTGCAGCGATGCAGGGTGGCTGCAGGGCTGCAGGGTGGCTGCAGGGATGGGGGTGGTTGCAGGGATCGGGGTGGTTGCATCGATGCAGAACAGTTGCAGTGATGCAGGGTGGCTGCAGGGATGGGGGTGGCTGCGAGGGATACGGGATGGCTGCAGGGATGCAGCGTGGTTGCAGCACCGCAGGGGTGGTTGCAGGGCTGCAGGGTGGCTGCAGGGTGGCTGCAGGGTTGCAGAACAGTTGCAATGATGCAGGGTGGCTGCAAGGATGGGGTGGCTGCAGGGGTAGGGGGCGGTCGCATTGATGGGGAACAGTTGCAGTGCTGCAGGGTGGCTGCGGGGCTTGCAGGGTGGCTGCGGGGTTGCAGAACCGTTGCAATGATGCAGGGTGGCTGCGGGGCTGCAGGGTGGCTTGCAGGGATTGGGGTGGTTGCGTTGATGCCGAACAGTTGCAGTGATGCAGGGTGGTTGCAGGGCTGCAGGGTGGCTGCAAGGATGGGGTGGCTGCAGGGGTAGGGGTGGTTGCGTTGATGCAGAGCAGTTGCAGTGATGCAGGGTGGCTGCAGGGGTGGGGGTGGTCGCATTGGTGCAGGATGCTTGCAACAATGCAGAGTTGCTGCAGGGGTGGGGATGGCTGCAGTTATGCGGAGATGGGGCGAGGTTGCAACGATGCAGGGTGATTGCAGGGGTGGGGGTGGCTGCAGGGGTGGGGGTGGTTGCATCGGTGCAGAGCAGTTGCAGTGACGCAGGGTGGCTGCAAGGATGGCTGCAGGGCTGCAGGAGGGTTGCAATGCTGCAGAGTGGTTGCAGGGACGGGGGTGGGTGCAGGGTTGCAGCATTGCATGGGTCGCATGGGTGCAGCGGGCTGCAGCATTGCCGGAAGGCTGCAGGGATGCAGGGGGTTGCAGGGCTTCAGGATGGCTGCGGGGTTACGGGTGGCTGCATTGGTGCAGAACAGTTGCAGTGATGCAGGGTGGTTGTAGGGCTCTAGGGTGGGTGTAGGGTTTCAGGATGGTTGTAGGGCTTCAGGGTGGTTGTAGGGCTGTAGGGTCGTTATAGGGCTGCAGGGTGGTTGTAGGGCTGTAGGGTGGTTGTAGGGCTGCAGGGTGGTTGTAGGGCTGTAGGGTGGTTGTAGGGCTGCGGGATGGTTGTAGGGATATAGGATGGTTGTAGGGCTGTAGGGTGGTTGTAGGGTTTCAGGATGGTTGTAGGGCTGTAGGGTGTTTGTAGGGCTGCGGATGGTTGTAGGGCTGTGGGATGGTTGGAGGGCTGTAGGGTGGTTGTAGGGTTTCAGGATGGTTGTAGGGCTGGGGGTGGTTGGAGGGCTGCGGAGTGGTTGTAGGGCTGTAGGATGGTTGTAGGGCTGTAGGGTGGTTATAGGGCTGTAGGGTGGGTGTAGGGTTTCAGGATGGTTGTAGGGCTGTAGGGTGGTTGTAGGGCTGCAGGATGGTTATAGGGTTGTAGGATGGTTGTAGGGCTGCGGGGTGTTTGTAGGGTTTCAGGATGGTTGTAGGGCTGCAGGATGGCTGTAGGGCTGCAGGGTGGTTGTAGGGCTGCGGGATTGGAGGGTTTCATGATGGTTATAGGGCTGCAGGGTGGTTGTAGGGCTGTAGGGTGGTTGTAGGGTTTCTGGATGGTTGTAGGGGTATAGGATGGTTGTAGGGCTGTAGGGTGTTTGTAGGGCTGCGGGATGGTTGTAGGGCTGTGGGATGGTTGTAGGGCTGTAGGGTGGTTGTAGGGTTTCAGGATGGTTGTAGGGCTGCGGGATGGTTGTCGGGATATAGGATGGTTGTAGGGCTGTAGGGTGTTTGTAGGGCTGTAGGGTGGTTATAGGGCTGCGGGATGGTTGTAGGGCTGTAGGGTGGTTGTAGGGTTTCGGGATGGCTGTAGGGCTGCGGGATGGTTGTAGGGCTGTGGGGTGGTTGTAGGGCTGCAGGGTGGTTGTAGGGTTTCAGGATGGTTGGAGGGCTGCGGGATGGTTGTCGGGATATAGGATGGTTGTAGGGCTGTAGGGTGTTTGTAGGGCTGTAGGGTGGTTATAGGGCTGCGGGATGGTTGTAGGGCTGCAGGGTGTTTGTAGGGTTTCAGGGTGGTTGTAGGGCTGCAGGGTGGTTGTAGGGTTTCAGGATGGTTGTAGGGCTGTGGGATGGTTGTAGGGCTGTAGGGTGGTTGTAGGGTTTCTGGATGGTTGTCGGGATATAGGATGGTTGTAGGGCTGTAGGGTGTTTGTAGGGCTGTAGGGTGGTTATAGGGCTGCGGGATGGTTGTAGGGCTGCAGGGTGTTTGTAGGGTTTCAGGGTGGTTGTAGGGCTGCAGGGTGGTTGTAGGGTTTCAGGATGGTTGTAGGGCTGCAGGATGGTTGTAGGGCTGTAGGGTGGTTATAGGGTTGTAGGGTGGTTATAGGGCTGTAGGGTGGGTGTAGGGTTTCAGGATGGTTGTAGGGCTGTAGGGTGGTTGTAGGGCTGTAGGGTGGTTATAGGGCTGTAGGGTGGTTGTAGGGTTTCAGGATGGTTGTAGGGCTGTGGGATGGTTGTAGGGCTGCAGGATGGTTATAGGGCTGTAGGATGGTTGTAGGGCTGTAGGGTGGTTGTAGGGCTGCAGGATGGTTATAGGGTTGTAGGATGGTTGTAGGGCTATAGGATGGTTTTAGGGCTGCGGGGTGTTTGTAGGGTTTCAGGATGGTTGTAGGGCTGCAGGATGGCTATAGGGCTGTAGGGTGGTTGTAGGGCTGTAGGGTGCTTATAGGGCTGTAGGGTGGTTGTAGGGCTGCGGGACGGTTATAGGGTTTCACCCCCCTCCCTGTCCCCCATTGCAGTTGGGGTTTCACGGTGTTCCACACCACGGAGAAGCAGGAGAGGCAGCAGTGGTGAGCGCCCGCCAAACCCCATTGGCCCCCCCCCCCCCCCCGACCCCATACGAGGGCACCCCTTATGGGGCCGCCCCACATCCCCGCCCCCACAGCCCGGGCTGACCCCGCAGCCCCCCGCAGGTATCTGTGCTGCGACACCCAGGCCGACCTCCGCGAGTGGTTTGCGACCTTCCTGCACGTGCAGGTGGGCGCTGCGCCCCAAACCCAGTGGGACCCCATAACCCCAATGGGACCCCATAACCCCAACGGGACCCCATAACCCCAGTGGGACCCCATAACCCCAATGGGACCCCATAACCCCAACGGGACCCCATAACCCCAGTGGGACCCTAAAAGCCAGTGGGACCCCATAACCCCGGTGGGACCCCATAACCCAGTGGGACCCCATAACCCAGTGAGACCCTAAAAGCCAGTGGGACCCCATAACCCAGTGGGACCCTAAAAGCCAGTGGGACCCCAAAACCCCAGTGGGACCCCATAACCCAGTGGGACCCTAAAAGCCAGTGGGACCCCATAACCCCAATGGGACCCCATAACCCAGTGGGACCCTAAAAGCCAGTGGGACCCCATAACCCAGTGGGACCCTAAAAGCCAGTGCAACCTCAAAACCCCAGTGGGACCCCATAACCCAGTGGGACCCTAAAAGCCAGTGGGACCCCATAACCCAGTGGGACCCCATAACCCCAATGGGACCCCATAACCCAGTGGGACCCTAAAAGCCAGTGGGACCCCATAACCCAGTGGGACCCCATAACCCCAATGGGACCCCATAACCCCGGTGGGACCCTAAAAGCCAGTGGGACCCTAAAAGCCAGTGGGACCCCAAATCCCCAATGGGACCCCATAACCCAGTGGGACCCCATAACCCCAACGGGACCCCATAACCCCAGAGGGACCCTAAAAGCCAGTGGGACCCCATAACCCAGTGGGACCCTAAAAGCCAGTGGGACCCCATAACCCAGTGGGACCCCATAACCCCAATGGGACCCCATAACCCAGTGGGACCCTAAAAGCCAGTGGGACCCCATAACCCAGTGGGACCCCATAACCCCAATGGGACCCCATAACCCAGTGGGACCCTAAAAGCCAGTGGGACCCCAAAACCCCAGTGGGACCCCATAACACAGTGGGACCCTAAAGGCCAGTGGGACCCCATAACCCCAACGGGACCCCATAATCCAGTGGGACCCCAAAACCCCAGTGGGACCCCATAACACAGTGGGACCCTAAAAGCCAGTGGGACCCCATAACCCCGGTGGGACCCGATAAGCCATTGGGACCCCATAACCCCAGTGGGACCCCATAACCCAGTGGGATCCCATAACCCCAGTGGGACCCCATAACCCAGTGGGACCCTAAAAGCCAGTGGGACCCCATAACCCAGTGGGACCCTAAAAGCCAGTGGGACCCCATAACCCCAGTGGGACCCCATAACCCAGTGGGACCCTAAAAGCCAGTGGGACCCCAAAACCCCAGTGGGACCCTAAAAGCCAGTGGGACCCCATAACCCCAGTGGGACCCCAAAACCCCAGTGGGACCCCAAAACCCAGTGGGACCCTAAAAGCCAGTGGGACCCCAAAACCCCAGTGGGACCCCATAACCCAGTGGGACCCTAAAAGCCAGTGGGACCCCAAAACCCCAGTGGGACCCCATAACCCAGTGGGACCCTAAAAGCCAGTGGGACCCCATAACCCAGTGGGACCCCATAACCCCAATGGGACCCCATAACCCCAACGGGACCCCATAACCCCAGTGGGACCCTAAAAGCCAGTGGGACCCCATAACCCCGGTGGGACCCCATAACCCACTGGGACCCCATAACCCCAGTGGGACCCCATAACCCAGTGGGATCCCATAACCCCAATGGGACCCCATAACCCAGTGGGACCCTAAAAGCCAGTGGGACCCCATAACCCAGTGGGACCCTAAAAGCCAGTGGGACCCCATAACCCCAGTGGGACCCCATAACCCAGTGGGACCCTAAAAGCCAGTGGGACCCCATAACCCCAGTGGGACCCCATAACCCAGTGGGACCCTAAAAGCCAGTGGGACCCCATAACCCAGTGGGACCCTAAAAGCCAGTGGGACCCCATAACCCCAGTGGGACCCCAAAACCCCAGTGGGACCCCAAAACCCAGTGGGACCCTAAAAGCCAGTGGGACCCCATAACCCCAATGGGACCCCATAACACAGTGGGACCCTAAAAGCCAGTGAGACCCTAAAAGCCAGTGGGACCCCATAACCCAGTGGGACCCTAAAAGCCAGTGGGACCCCATAACCCAGTGGGACCCCAAAACCCAGTGAGACCCTAAAAGCCAGTGGGACCCCATAACCCAGTGGGACCCTAAAAGCCAGTGGGACCCCATAACCCCAGTGGGACCCCATAACCCAGTGGGACCCTAAAAGCCAGTGGGACCCCATAACCCCAGTGGGACCCCATAACCCAGTGGGACCCTAAAAGCCAGTGGGACACCAAAACCCCAGTGGGACCCCATAACCCAGTGGGACCCAAAAAGCCAATGGGACCCCATAACCCCGGTGGGACCCCATAACCCAGTGGGACCCCAAAACCCCAATGGGAACCCATAACCCAGTGGGACCCCATAACACAGTGGGACCCTAAAAGCCAGTGGGACCCCATAACCCCGGTGGGACCCCATAACCCATTGGGACCCCATAACCCCAGTGGGACCCCATAACCCAGTGGGATCCCATAACCCCAGTGGGACCCCATAACCCAGTGGGACCCTAAAAGCCAGTGGGACCCCATAACCCAGTGGGACCCTAAAAGCCAGTGGGACCCCATAACCCCAGTGGGACCCCAAAACCCCAGTGGGACCCCAAAACCCAGTGGGACCCTAAAAGCCAGTGGGACCCCATAACCCCAGTGGGACCCCATAACCCCGGTGGGACCCCATAACCCCAACGAGACCCCATAACCCAGTGGGATCCCATAACACAGTGGGACTATAAAAGCCAGTGGGACCCCAAAACCCCAATGGGACCCCATAACCCAGTAGGACCCTAAAAGCCAGTGGGACCCCATAACCCAGTGGGACCCTAAAAGCCAGTGGGACCCCAAAACCCCAGTGGGACCCCATAACCCCAATGGGACCCCATAACACAATGGGACCCCAAAACCCCAAGGGGACCCCGTAAACCCAGTGGGACCCCAAAACCCCAGTGGGACCCCATAAGCCAGTGGGACCCCAAAAGCCAGTGGGACCCCATAACCCAGTGGGACCCCATAACCCAGTGGGATCCCATAACCCCAGTGGGACCCCATAACACAGTGGGACCCTAAAAGCCAGTGGGACCCCATAACCCAATGGGACCCCATAACCCCAATGGGACCCCATAACCCGGTGGGACCCCATAACCCAGTAGGACCCTAAAAGCCAGTGGGACCCCAAATCCCCAATGGGACCCCATAACCCAGTGGGACCCTAAAAGCCAGTGGGACCCCATAACCCAATGGGACCCCATAACCCCAATGGGACCCCATAACCCGGTGGGACCCCATAACCCAGTGGGACCCTAAAAGCCAGTGGGACCCCAAATCCCCAATGGGGCCCCATAACCCAGTGGGACCCCATAACCCCAATGGGACCCCATAACCTAGTGGGACCCTAAAAGCCAGTGGGACCCCAAAACCCCAACAGGACCCCAAAACCCCAGTGGGATCCCATAACCCAGTGGGACCCTAAAAGCCAGTGGGACCCCAAAACCCCAATGGGAACCCATAACCCAGTGGGATCCCATAACCCCAGTGGAACCCCATAACACAGTGGGACCCTAAAAGCCAGTGCGACCCCAAAACCCCAATGGGACCCCATAACCGAGTACGACCCTAAAAGCCAATGGGACCCCAAAACCCCAGTGGGACCCCATAACCCCAAGGGGACCCTAAAACCCCAATGGAATCCCATAACCCCAATGGGACACCATAACCCAGTGGGACCCCAAAATCCCAATGGGACCCTAAAACCAAATGGGACCCCATAACCCCAATGGGACCCCAAAACCCAGTGGGACCCCATAACCCCAGTTGGACCCCATAACCCCAATGGGACCCCATAACCCAATGAGACCCTAAAACCCAAATGGGACCCCAAAACCCAGTGGGACCCTAAAAGCCAGTGGGACCCCATAACCCCAGTGGGACCCCAAAACCCCAATGGGACCCCATAACCCCAGTGGGACCCTAAAACCCAGTGGGACCCCATAACCCAGTGGGACCCTAAAAGCAAATGGGACCCCGTAACCCCAATGGGACCCCATAACCCAGTGGAACCCCATAACCCCAATGGGACACCATAACCCAGTGGGACCCCAAAACCCAATGGGACCCCATAACCCCAATGGGACCCCAAAACCCCAATGCCACCCCATAAATCCAATGCCGCCCCAAAACTCCAATATGACCCCATAACCTTAATGCCACCCCATAATCTTAATGTGACCCCATAACCCCAATGCCACCCCATGACCCCAATGTCACCCCATAACCTCAATGCCATCCCATAACCCCAATGTGACCCCATATCCTTAATGCTGCCCCGTAACCCCACTGTGACCCCATAACCCCAATATGACCCCATAACCCCACTGTGACCCCATAACCCCACTGTGACCCCATATCCTTAATGCCACCCCATAACCCACTGTGACCCCATAACCCCAATATGACCCCATAACCCCACTGTGACCCCATAACCCCACTGTGACCCCATATCCTTAATGCCACCCCATAACCCACTGTGACCCCATAACCCCACTGTGACCCCATATCCTTAATGCCACCCCATAACCCACTGTGACCCCATAACCCACTGTGACCCCCTAACCCCAATGCCACCCCATAACCCCACTGTGACCCCATAACCCCAGCATGACCCCATAACCCCATTGTGACCCCATATCCTTATGCCACCCCATAACCCCACTGTGACCCCCTAACCCCAATGCCACCCCATATCCTTAATGCCACCCCATAACCCCAATGTGACCCCATAACCCCAGTGTGACCCCATAACCCCACTGTGACCCCATATCCTTAATGCCACCCCATAACCCACTGTGATCCCATAACCCCAATATGACCCCATAACCCCACTGTGACCCCATAACCCCAATGCCACCCCATAACCCCACTGTGACCCCATAACCCCAATATGACCCCATAACCCCACTGTGACCCCATAACCCCAATGCCACCCCATAACCCCACTGTGACCCCATAACCCCAATGCCACCCCATAACCCCACTGTGACCCCATAACCCCAGCATGACCCCATAACCCCAATACCTCCCTAAAACCCCAATGGGACCCCATAGCCCCAATGTGGCCCCATAACCCCAGCGTGACCCCATAACCCCAATGCCACCCTAAAACCCCACTGTGACCCCATATCCTTAATGCCACCCCATAAGCCCACTGTGACCCCATAACCCCACTGTGACCCCATAACCCCAGCATGACCCCATAACCCCATTGTGACCCCATATCCTTATGCCACCCCATAAGCCCACTGTGACCCCATAACCCCAATGTGGCCCCATAACCCCAGCGTGACCCCATATCCTTAATGCCACCCTAAAACCCCACTGTGACCCCATAACCCCAATGTGACCCCATAACCCCACTGTGACCCCATAACCCCAGCATGACCCCATAACCCCACTGTGACCCCATAACCCCAGCGTGACCCCATAACCCCAATACCTCCCTAAAACCCCAATGGGACCCCATAACCCCAATATGACCCCATAACCCCACTGTGACCCCATAACCCCAATGCCACCCCATAACCCCATTGTGATCCCATAACCCCAATGCCACCCCATATCCTTAATGCCACCCCATAACCCCACTGTGACCCCATAACCCCAGCATGACCCCATAACCCCACTGAGACCCCATATCCTTAATGCCACCCCATAACCCCACTGTGACCCCATAACCCCAGCATGACCCCATAACCCCACTGAGACCCCATATCCTTAATGCCACCCCATAACCCCACTGTGACCCCATAACCCCACTGTGACCCCATAATCCCCCTGTGACCCCTTAACCCCAGCATGACCCCATAACCCCAATGCCACCCTAAAACCCCAATGGGACCCCATAACCCCAATGCCACCCCATAACCCCACTGTGACCCCATAACCCCACTGAGACCCCATAACCCCACTGAGACCCCATAAACACACTGTGACCCCATATCCTTAATGCCACCCCATAACCCCACTGTGACCCCATAACCCCAATATGACCCCATAACCCCACTGTGACCCCATATCCTTATGCCACCCCATAACCCCACTGTGACCCCATAACCCCAATGCCACCCCATAACCCCACTGAGACCCCATAACCCCCCTGTGACCCCATAACCCCACTGTGACCCCATAACCCCAATGTGGCCCCATAACCCCAGCATGACCCCATAACCCCACTGTGACCCCATAACCCCAATGCCACCCCATAACCCCACTGTGACCCCATAACCCCACTGTGACCCCATATCCTTAATGCCACCCCATAACCCCACTATGACCCCATAACCCCAATGCCACCCCATAACCCACTGTGACCCCATAACCCCAATGCCACCCCATAACCCCACTGTGACCCCATAACCCCACTGAGACCCCATATCCTTAATGCCACCCCATAACCCCAATATGACCCCATAACCCCAATGCCACCCCATAACCCCCCTGTGACCCCATAACCCCCCTGTGACCCCATAACCCCAATGCCGCCCCACATCTCCATTCGCACCTCATTTCCCTATTCCCGCCCCCACCCCCCCCATCCCTCTCTCCCATTGGCAGACCGGCGGCTCTCTGTGGCCATCGCAGTCGCTGATTGGTCGCCAATCGCGACGCCCTCCGGACCCCCGCTTCAGTTCCGCCCCCCTCATCCCGCTGCGCCGCTCCGACAGCGCCGACCCACAGAGCGTGAGTGGGGCGGCCCCATAAACTGCCCCACACGGCCCCATAAACTGCCCCATATGGCCCCATATGGCCCCACACGGCCCCATAAACTGCCCCATATGGCCCCATATTGCCCCACACGGCCCCATAAACTGCCCCATATGGCCCCACATGGCCCCATATTGCCCCACACGGCCCCTCATGGCCCCATAAACTGCCCCACACGGCCCCATAAACTGCCCCATATGGCCCCACATGGCCTCTCATGGCCCCATATTGCCCCACACGGCCCCATATTGCCCCACACGGCCCCATAAACTGCCCCACATGGCCCCATATTGCTCCACACGGCCCCTCATGGCCCCATATTGCCCCACACGGCCCCATAAACTGCCCCACACGGCCCCATATTGCCCCACATTGCCTCTCATGGCCCCATATTGCCCCACACGGCCCCATAAACTGCCCCATATGGCCCTATATTGCCCCACGCGGCCCCATAAACTGCCCCATATGGCCCCATATTGCCCCACGCGGCCCCATAAACTGCCCCATATGGCCCCATATTGCCCTACACGGCCCCATAAACTGCCCCATATGGCCCCATATTGCCCTACACGGCCCCATAAACTGCCCCATATGGCCCCATATTGCCCCACATTGCCTCTCATGGCCCCATATTGCCCCACGCGGCCCCATAAACTGCCCCACATGGCCCCATATTGCCCCACGCGGCCCCATAAACTGCCCCATATGGCCCCATATTGCCCCACATTGCCTCTCATGGCCACATATTGCCCCACACGGCCCCATAAACTGCCCCACACGGCCCCATATTGCCCCACGCGGCCCCATAAACTGCCCCACATGGCCCCATATTGCCCCACACGGCCCCATATTGCCCCACGCGGCCCCATAAACTGCCCCACATGGCCCCATATTGCCCCACATGGCCCCATA
Organism: Alectoris magna; assembly: GCA_030625065.1. NCBI lineage: Eukaryota > Metazoa > Chordata > Aves > Galliformes > Phasianidae > Alectoris > Alectoris magna. Next base: position 1,012,992 of record CM060561.1, on the reverse strand, counting down.
AACTGCCCCACATGGCCCCATATTGCCCCACATGGCCCCATAAACTGCCCCACATGGCCCCATATTGCCCCACACGGCCCCATAAACTGCCCCATATTGCCCCATATTGCCCCACACGGCCCCATAAACTGCCCCACATGGCCCCATATTGCCCCACGCGGCCCCATAAACTGCCCCATATTGCCCCATATTGCCCTACACGGCCCCATAAACTGCCCCATATGGCCCCATAAACTGCCCCATATGGCCCCATATTGCCCCACACGGCCCCATATTGCCCCACACGGCCCCATAAACTGCCCCACATGGCCCCATATTGCCCCACATGGCCCCATAAACTGCCCCATATGGCCCCATATTGCCCCACACGTGGCCCCATACCCTAACCCCACTACCACCCCACATCCCCATTCCCACCCTATACCCCCATTCCCACCCTATACCCCCATTCCGACCCTATATCCCCATCCTGACCCCATATCCCCATTCCCACCCCATAGCCCTATTGCCCCCCCCCATACCCCATTCCCACCCCATACCCCCAATCTGACCCCATACCCCCCATTCCACCCCTTACCCTTATTCTGACCCTATATCCCCCTTTGGACCTTATAGCCCCATTCTGACTCCATATCCCCATTTCGACCCTATATCCCTATTGCCACCCCATACCTCCAATCCAACCCCATACCCACATTCCACCCCGTACCCCCATTCCCACCCCATAGCCCCATTCCCACCCCATAGCCCCATTGCCACCCCATAGCCTCATTCCCATCCCATAGCTCTATTGCCACCCCATAGCCCCATTGCCACCCCATAGCCCCATTCCCACCCCATAGCCCTATTGCCACCCCATAGCCCTATTGCCACCCCATAACATCATCCCCCCTTTCCTCCCCCCCCAGCTCCTCCATGACACCTGAGCTGCAATGGGGTGGGGGGGGGGATATGGGGTATTAGGGGGGGATATATGGGGTGAGGGGGGATATATGGGGTATTAGGGGGGGATATATGGGATGAGGGGGGATATATGGGGTGAGGGGGGGGGGATATGGGGTATTAGGGGGGGATATATGGGGTGAGGGGGGATATATGGGGTGAGGGGGGGGGATATGGGGTATTAGGGGGGGATATATGGGGTGAGGGGGGATATATGGGGTGAGGGGGGGGGATATGGGGTATTAGGGGGGGATATATGGGATGAGGGGGGATATATGGGGTGAGGGGGGATATATGGGGTGAGGGGGGGGGATATGGGGTACTAGGGGGGGATATATGGGGTGATGGGGGATATATGGGGTGATGGGGGATATATGGGGTTAGGGGGGGGGATATGGGGTATTAGGGGGGGATATATGGGATGAGGGGGATATATGGGGTGAGGGGGGATATATGGGGTGATGGGGGGGGATATGCGGTACTAGGGGGGGATATATGGGGTGATGGGGGATATATGGGGTGATGGGGGATATATGGGGTTAGGGGGGGGGTATGGGGTATTAGGGGGGGATATATGGGGTGAGGGGGGATATATGGGGTGAGGGGGGGGGATATGGGGTATTAGGGGGGGATATATGGGGTGAGGGGGGATATATGGGGTGAGGGGGGGGGATATGGGGTATTAGGGGGGGATATATGGGGTGAGGGGGGATATATGGGGTGATGGGGGGGGATATGCGGTACTAGGGGGGGATATATGGGGTGATGGGGGATATATGGGGTGATGGGGGATATATGGGGTTGGGGGGGGGTATGGGGTATTAGGGGGGGATATATGGGGTGAGGGGGGGGATATGGGATATTAGGGGGGGGATATATGGGATGAGGGGGGATATATGGGGTGAGGGGGGGGATATGGGATATTAGGGGGGATATATGGGGTGATGGGGGATATATGGGGTGAGGGGGGGGGATATGGGGTATTAGGGGGGGGATATATGGGGTGAGGGGGGATATATGGGGTGGGGGGGGGATATGGGGTATTAGGGAGGGATATATGGGGTGAGGGGGGATATATGGGGTGAGGGGGGGGGATATGGGGTACTAGGGGGGGATATATGGGATGAGGGGGGATATATGGGGTGAGGGGGGATATATGGGGTGAGGGGGGGGGATATGGGGTACTAGGGGGGGATATATGGGGTGATGGGGGATATATGGGGTGATGGGGGATATGGGGTTGGGGGGGGGATATGGGGTATTAGGGGGGGATATATGGGATGAGGGGGGATATATGGGGTGATGGGGGATATGTGGGGTGAGGGGGGGGGGATATGGGGTATTAGGGAGGGATATATGGGGTGAGGGGGGGATATGGGGTATTGGGGGGGGACATATGGGATGA
>CM060561.1:982570-1010545 GCA_030625065.1 Alectoris magna | reverse complement strand
TGGGGTTAAGGGGGGTTATGGGGGGATATGGGGTTAAGGGGGGGTATGGGGGGATATGGGGTTATGGGGGGGTATGGGGTTATGGGGGGGTATGGGGGGATATGGGGTTATGGGGGGGTATGGGGTTATGGGGGGGATATGGGGTTATGGGGGGGTGTGGGGTTATGGGGGGGATATGGGGTTTTATGGGAGGGTATGGGGTTATAGGGGATATGGGTTTATAGGGGGTATGGGGTTATGGGGGGATGTGGGGTTATGGGGGGGTGTGTGGTTATGGGGGGTATGGGGTTTGGGGGGGATATGGGGTTATGGGGGGGTATGGGGTTATGGGGGGGATATGGGGTTATGGGGGGGATATGGGGTTATGGGGGGGATATGGGGTTATGGGGGGTATGGGGTTATTGGGGGGTATGGGGTTTTATGGGGGGGTATGGGGTTTGGGGGGGATATGGGGGGATATCGGGGTTATGGGGGGGTATGGGGTTATTGGGGGGTATGGGGTTTGGGGGGGATATGGGGTTATGGGGGGAGATGGGGGGATGTGGGTTTATGGGGGGGATATGGGGTTATGGGGGGGGTGTGAGGTTATGGGGGGGTGTGGGGTTATGGGGGGGATATGGGGGGATGTGGGGTTATGGGGGGGTGTGGGGTTATGGGGGGGTATGTGGGGCTGTGGGGTTATGGGGGAGATATGGGGTTATGGGGGGGTGGGGGTTATGGGGGGAGATAGGGGGATGTGGGGTTATGGGGGGGTGTGGGGTTATGGGGGGACATGGGGATATGGGGGGGATATGGGGTTGTGGGGGGAGATGGGGTTTTATGGGGCGGTATGGGGTTATGGGGGGGTATGGGGTTTGGGGAGATATGGGGGGATGTGGGGTTATGGGGGGGTATGGGGTTATGGGGGGGCATGGGGGGATGTGGGGTTATGGGGGGGTATGGGGTTTTATGGGGGGACATGGGGGGGTATGGGGTTATGGGGGGGATATGGGGTTATGGGGGGGTGTGGGGTTATGGGGGGGTGTGGGGGGAAATCGGGGTTATGGGGGGGTATGGGGTTTTATGGGGGGATATGGGGGGATATGGGGTTATGGGGGGATATGGGGTTATGGGGGGATATGGGGTTATGGGGGGATATGGGGTTATGGGGGGGTGTGGGGTTATGGGGGGGTGTGGGGTTATGGGAGGGTATGGGGTTATAGGGGGTATGGGGACACTATGGGGTTTCTATGGGGTCAGTGAGGCACGGATTTGGGGTCAGGGTCTCTATGGGGTCTCTGTGGGGCACAGATTTGGGGTTGGGGTCCATATGGGGTCTCTATGGGGTCAGTGGGGCACAGATTTGGGGTCAGGGTATCTATGGGGTCTATGTGGGGTCTCTATGGGGTCAGTGGGGCACAGGTTTGGGGTTGGGGTCTCTATGGGGTCTCTATGGAGTCAGTGGGGCGCGGATTCGGGGTCGGGGTCCCTATGGGGTCTCTATGGGGTCAGTGGGGCATGGGTTTGGGGTCAGGGTCGTTATGGGGTCCCTATGGGGGTCTCTGTGGGGTCTCTTTGGGGCACAGATTTGGGGTTGGGGTCTCTATGGGGTCAGTGGGCACAGATTTGGGGTTGGGGTCTCTATGGGGTCAGTGGGCACAGATTTGGGGTTGGGGTCTCTATGGGGTCTCTATTGGGTCAGTGGGCACAGATTTGGGGTTGGGGTCTCTATGGGGTCTCTATGGGGTCTCTGTGGGGCACAGGTTTGGGGTCGGGGTCTCTATGGGGTCTCTGTGGGGTCAGTGGGGCGCGGATTCGGGGTCGGGGTCCCTATGGGGTCTCTATGGGGTCTCTATGGGGTTATTGGGCACAGATTTGGGGTTGGGGTCACTATGGGGTCTCTATGGGGTCAGTGGGGCACGGATTTGGGGTCGGGGTCTCTATGGGGTCTCTATGGGGTCTCTATGGGGTCAGTGGGGCACAGATTTGGGGTCAGGGTATCTATGGGGTCTATGTGGGGTCTCTATGGGGTCAGTGGGGCACAGGTTTGGGGTCGGGGTCTCTATGGGGTCTCTATGGAGTCAGTGGGGCACGGATTTGGGGTCAGGGTCTCTATGGGGTCTATGTGGGGTCTCTGGGGTCAGTGGGGCGCGGATTCGGGGTCGGGGTCCCTATGGGGTCTCTATGGGGTCAGTGGGGCACTGGTTTGGGGTCGGGGTCTCTATGGGGTCTATGTGGGGCACGGATTCGGGGTCGGGGTCCCTATGGGGTCTCTATGGGGTCAGTGGGGCACGGATTTGGGGTCGGGGTCTATGTGGGGTCTCTATGGGGTCAGTGGGGCACGGATTCGGTGTCGGGGTCTCTATGGGGTCTCTATGGGGTTAGTGGGGCACAGATTTGGGGTCAGGATATCTATGGGGTCTATGTGGGGTCTCTGGGGTCAGTGGGGCACGGATTCGGGGTCGGGGTCCCTATGGGGTCTCTATGGAGTCAGTGGGGCACGGATTTGGGGTCAGGGTCTCTATGGGGTCTATGTGAGGTCTCTGTGGGGTCAGTGGGGCACGGATTCGGGGTCGGGGTCCCTGTGGGGTCTCTATGGAGTCAGTGGGGCACGGATTTGGGGTCAGGGTCTATGTGGGGTCTCTATGGGGTCTCTATGGGGTCAGTGGGGCATGGGTTTGGGGTCAGGGTCGTTATGGGGTCCCTATGGGGGTCTCTGTGGGGTCTCTTTGGGGCACAGATTTGGGGTTGGGGTCTCTATGGGGTCTCTATGGGGTCTCTATGGGGTCTCTATGGAGTCAGTGGGGCACGGATTTGGGGTCAGGGTCTCTGTGGGGTCTCTATGGGGTCTCTATGGGGTCTCTATGGGGTCAGTGGGGCATGGGTTTGGGGTCAGGGTCGTTATGGGGTCCCTATGGGGGTCTCTGTGGGGTCTCTTTGGGGCACAGATTTGGGGTTGGGGTCTCTATGGGGTCTCTATGGGGTCAGTGGGGCACGGATTTGGGGTCGGGGTCCCTGTGGGGTCTCTATGGGGTCTCTGTGGCACGGATTTGGGGTCGGGGTCTCTGTGGGGTCAGTGGGGCACGGATTCGGGGTCGGGGTCCCTATGGGGTCTCTATGGGGTCAGTGGGGCACGGATTCGGGGTCGGGGTCTCTATGGGGTCTCTATGGGGTCAGTGGGGCACAGATTTGGGGTCAGGGTATCTATGTGGTCTATGTGGGGTCTCTATGGGGTCAGTGGGGCGCAGATTTGGGGTCAGGGTCTCTATGGGGTCTTTATGGGGTCATTGGGGCACAAATTTGGGGTTGGGGTCTCTATGGGGTCTCTGTTGGGGACAGATTTGGGGTCGGGGTCTCTGTGGGGTCTCTGTGGGGCACAGATTTGGGGTCGGGGTCCATATGGGGTCTCTGTGGGGCACAGATTTGGGGTTGGGGTCCATATGGGGTCTCTATGGGGTCTCTGTAGCATGGATTTTGAGTCGGGGTCCCTATGGGGTCTCTATGGGGTCTCTGAGGCATCGATTTGGGGTCAGGGTCTCTATGGGGTCAGTGGGGCACGGATTTGGGGTCGGGGTCCCTGTGGGGTCTCTATGGGGTCAGTGGGGCACGGATTTGGGGTCAGGGTCCCTATGGGGTCTCTATGGGGTCAGTGGGGCACGGATTTGGGGTCGGGGTCTCTATGGGGCCGCACTGAGCTCTTCATTCCTTTCCCCCCCCCCCCTTTTATTTCCCCCCCTATAGCCACCCTGGCTGCCCATTGTCCCCCCAGCTTGGAGGACCCCGAACAACCGCCGCCGTCACCCGAAACGTCACCCAAAGGATCCCCCATAGGATCCCCTATAGGGTCCCCAACCCTACAACCTACCCGCAAGCGCCCTCGTCTCATTGTGACCCCCCCTAGGGTCCCCGTAACCGTTGTCCCCGATGTCACCTTCAGTGTCACCTCTAAGACCTCCGACAACACCGCCACCAACGCCCCCCCCCCGGCTTTGATCCCCGAGGAGGAATTCGTGGATGATGATTGGCTGGAGGATGACGTGGGGGGCGGGGCAAGGAATAAGAAGAGGGGGAGGGGGAGGGGGAGGAGTTGGGACCCCCCCGGTTGGGGGGAGACAGTCGGACGGAGGCGGTGTTATAGGAAGAAAGGGGGAAGGGTGGGAATGGGGGGACTTGGAGGACTGACAGGCGGGCTTGGAGGACCAGGAGGAGGACTTGGAGGACCGACAGGCAGGCTTGGAGGACCGACAGGTGGGCTTGGAGGACCGAAAGGCAGGCTTGGAGGACCGACAGGCGGGCTTGGAGGACCAGGAGGAGGACTGGGAGGACCGACAGGCGGGCTTGGAGGACCAGAAGGCCGACTTGGCAGACCAACAGGCGGGCTTGGAGGACCAGGAGGAGGGCTTGGAGGACCAGGAGGAGGGCTTGGAGGACCGACAGGCGGACTGGGAGGAGGAGAAGGTGGATTGGGAGAGACAGTGGGAGGAGCAACAGGCGGACTGGGAGAGACAACGGGAGGACCAACAGGCGGACTGGGAGGAGCAGCAGGAGGACTGGAGGAGGCAACAACAGGTGGACTGGGAGGACCAAGAGGCGGGCTTGGAGGACCAACAGGCGGACGAGGATGGGAGAGCCCTGAGAGCAGCGATGGGAGCAATGAAAGGGGAGGGGAAGAGAAGGTAGGGGTGGGGGGGGGGGTTGGGGTTGGGGTTGGGGTGGGATTGGGATGGGATTGGGATTGGGGTTGAGGCGGGATTGGGGTTGGGATTGGGGTTGGGGTTGGGATTGGGATTGGGGTTGGGGGGGGATTGGGGTGGGATTGGGGTTGGGGTGGGATTGGGGTTGGGATGGGATTGGGATTGGGGTGGGATTGGGATTGGGGTGTTATTGGGGTTGGGGTTGGGGTGGGATTGGGGTTGAGGTGGGATTGGGGTGAGATTGGGATTGGGGTGGGATTGGGATGGGATTGGGATTGGGATTGGGGTTGAGGCGGGATTGGGGTTGGGATTGGGGTTGGGGGGGGATTGGGGTGGGATTGGGGTTGAGGTGGGATTGGGGTGAGATTGGGGTTGGGGTGGGATTGGGGTTGGGATGGGATTGGGATTGGGGTGGGACTGGGGTGAGATTGGGATTGGGGTGGGATTGGGATTGGGGTTGGGGTGGGATTGGGATGGGATTGGGATTGGGGTGGGGTTGGGGTTGGGGTGGGAATGGGGTTGAGGCGGGATTGGGGTGAGATTGGGATTGGGATTGGGGTTGGGGTGGGATTGGGATGGGATTGGGATTGGGGTGGGAATGGGATGGGGATAGGATTGGGATTGGGGTGGGGTTGGGGTTGGGGTTGGGGTGGGATTGGGGTTGGGGAGGGAATGGGGTTGGGGTTGGGATGGGATTGGGGTTGGGGAGGGATTGGGATTGGGGTGGGACTGGGATGGGATTAGGATTGGGGTGGGATCAGGGTTGGGGTGGGATTGGGATGGGATTGGGGTTGGGGTGGGATTGGGGTTGGTGTGGGATTGGGATGGAATTGGGATTGGGATAGCATTGGGTTTGGGATTGGGGTGGGGTTGGGGTGGGATTGGGATTGGGGTTGGGGTTGGGATGGGATTGGGGTGGGATTGGGATGGGGTTGGGGTGGGATTGGGGTGGAATGGGGATTGGGATCAGGGTGGGATTGGGATTGGGGTGGGATTGGGATGGGATTGGGATTGGGGTTGGGGAGGGAATGGGGTTGGGTTGGGAATGGGGTTGAGGCGGGATTGGGGTGAGATTGGGATGGGGTTGGGATTGGGATTGGGGTTGGGGTGGGATTGGGGTTGGTGTGGGATTGGGATGGGGTTGGGGTGGGATTGGGGTTGGGGAGGGAATGGGGTTGAGGCGGGATTGGGGTGAGATTGGGATTGGGGTGGGATCGGGATTGGGATTGGGGTTGGGGTGCGATTGGGGTTGGGTTGGGATTTGGGGTTGGGGTGGGATTGGGGTTGGGGTTGGGGTGGGATTGGGATTGGGGTTCGGGTGGGGTTGGGGTTGGGGTGGGATTGGGATTGGGGTTGGGGTGGGACTGGGATGGGATTGGGATTGGGATTGGGGTGGGATCAGGGTTGGGGTGGGATTGGGATGGGATTGGGATTGGGGTTGGGGTGGGATTGGGGTTGGGGTGGAATTAGGGGTGGGATTGGGATGGGTTTGGGATTGGGGTGGGGTTGGGGTGGGATTGGGATTGGGGTTGGGGTTGGGATGGGATTGGGGTGGGATTGGGATGGGGTTGGGGTGGGATTGGGGTGGAATGGGGATTGGGATCGGGGTGGGATTGGGATTGGGGTGGGGTTGGTGTGGGATTGGGATTGGGATGGAATTGGGATTGGGATAGCGTTGGGATTGGGATTGGGGTGGGATCAGGGTTGGGGTGGGATTGGGGTTGGGATTGGGGTGGGATTGGGATGGGATTGGGATTGGGGTTGGGGTGGGATTGGGGTTGGGGTGGGAATGGGGTTGAGGTGGGATTGGGGTGAGATTGGGATTGGGGTGGGATTGGGATGGGGTTGGGGTGGGATTGGGGTTGAGGTGGGATTGGGGTTGGGATTGGGGTTGGGGTGGGATTGGGGTTGGGGAGGGAATGGAGTTGAGGCGGGATTGGGGTGAGATTGGGATTGGGGTGGGATTGGGATGGGGATAGGATTGGGATTGGAGTTGGGGTTGGGGTGGGAATGGGGTTGAGGCGGGATTGGGGTGGGATTAGGATTGGGGTGGAATTGGGGTTGGGGTGGGATTGGGGTGAGATTGGGATTGCGGTTGGGATTGGGATTGGGGTTGAGGTGGGATTGGGGTGAGATTGGGATTGGGGTGGGGTTGGTGTGGGATTGGGATTGGGGTTGGGGTGGGATTGGGATTGGGGTGGGATCGGGATTGGGGTTGAGGCGGGATTGGGGTGGGATTAGGATTGGGGTGGAATTGGGGTTGGGGTGGGATTGGGGTGAGATTGGGATTGGGGTTGGGATTGGGGTTGGGGTGGGATTGGGATTGGGGTGGGATCGGGATTGGGGTTGGGGTGGGATTGGGATTGGGGTTGGGGTGGGATCGGGATTGGGGTTGGGGTGGGATTGGGGTTGAGGTGGGATTGGGGTGAGATTGGGATTGGGGTGGGATCGGGATTGGGGTTGGGGTGCGATTGGGGTTGGGTTGGGATTTGGGGTTGGGGTGGGATTGGGGTTGGGGTTGGGGTGGGATTGGGATTGGGGTTCGGGTGGGGTTGGGGTTGGGGTGGGATTGGGATTGGGGTTGGGGTGGGACTGGGATGGGATTGGGATTGGGATTGGGGTGGGATCAGGGTTGGGGTGGGATTGGGATGGGATTGGGATTGGGGTTGGGGTGGGATTGGGGTTGGGGTGGAATTAGGGGTGGGATTGGGATGGGTTTGGGATTGGGGTGGGGTTGGGGTGGGATTGGGATTGGGGTTGGGGTTGGGATGGGATTGGGGTGGGATTGGGATGGGGTTGGGGTGGGATTGGGGTGGAATGGGGATTGGGATCGGGGTGGGATTGGGATTGGGGTGGGGTTGGTGTGGGATTGGGATTGGGATGGAATTGGGATTGGGATAGCGTTGGGATTGGGATTGGGGTGGGATCAGGGTTGGGGTGGGATTGGGGTTGGGATTGGGGTGGGATTGGGATGGGATTGGGATTGGGGTTGGGGTGGGATTGGGGTTGGGATTGGGGTGGGATTGGGATGGGATTGGGATTGGGGTTGGGGTGGGATTGGGGTTGGGGTGGGAATGGGGTTGAGGTGGGATTGGGGTGAGATTGGGATTGGGGTGGGATTGGGGTTGAGGTGGGATTGGGGTTGGGGTGGGATTGGGGTTGGGGAGGGAATGGAGTTGAGGCGGGATTGGGGTGGGATTGGGATGGGGATAGGATTGGGATTGGAGTTGGGGTTGGGGTGGGAATGGGGTTGAGGCGGGATTGGGGTGGGATTAGGATTGGGGTGGAATTGGGGTTGGGGTGGGATTGGGGTGGGATTGGGGTGAGATTGGGATTGGGATTGGGGTAGGGGTGGGATTGGGGTTGAGGTGGGATTGGGGTGAGATTGGGATTGGGGTGAGATTGGGATTGGGGTGGGGTTGGGATTGGGATTGGGGTTGGGGTGGGATTGGGGTGGGATTGGGATTGGGGTGGGGTTGGGGTTGGGGTGGGATTGGGGTTGGGGTGGGAATGGGGTTGAGGCGGGATTGGGGTGAGATTGGGATTGGGGTGGGATTGGGATGGGGTTGGGATGGGGATAGGATTGGGATTGGGGTTGGGGTGGGAATGGGGTTGAGGCGGGATTGGGGTTGGGGTGGGATTGGGGTGAGATTGGGATTGGGATTGGGGTAGGGGTGGGATTGGGGTTGAGGTGGGATTGGGGTGAGATTGGGATTGGGGTGGGGTTGGGATTGGGATTGGGGTTGGGGTGGGATTGGGGTGGGATTGGGATTGGGGTGGGGTTGGGGTTGGGGTGGGATTGGGGTTGGGGTGGGAATGGGGTTGAGGCGGGATTGGGGTGAGATTGGGATTGGGGTGGGATTGGGGTTGGGGTGGGATTGAGGTTGAGGTGGGATTGGGGTGGGATTGGGATTGGGGTGGGATTGGGGTTGGGGTGGGATTGAGGTTGAGGTGGGATTGGGGTGGGATTGGGATGGGGTTGGGGTTGGGGTTGGGGTGGGATTGAGGTTGGGATTGGGGTGGGATTGGGATTGGGATGGGGTTGGGGTTGGGATTGGGGTTGGGATTGGGGTTGGGGTGGGATTGGGATGAGGTTGGGATTAGGAGTGGGATTGGGATTAGTATTAGTATTAGAACTGAGATTAGGATCGGGGTTGGGATTTGGATTGGGATTAGGATGGGGATTAGGATCGGGGTTGGGATTCGGATCGGGATTAGGATTGGGGTTGGGATTAGGTTTGGGATTAGGATCGGGATTGGGATTAGGATCGAGATTAGGATCGGGATTAGGATCAGGATAAGGATTGGGATTAGGATGGGGATTGGGATTAGGATCAAGATTAGGATCGGCGTTGGGATTAGGATTGGGATTAGGATCGGGATTAGGATCCGGGTTGGGATTAGGATCGAGATTAGGATCAGGATTAGGTTCGGGATTAGGATCGGGATTAGGATCGGGGTTGGAATGGGGATCGGGATGAGGATTGGGATTAGGATGGGGATTAGGATCGGGGTTGGGATTAGGATTGGGGTTGGAATTAGGGTTGGGATTGGGGTTGGAATTAGGATTGGGATTGCGATTAGGATTGGGGTTGCGATTCGGATTGGGATTAGGATCGGGGTTGGAATTAGGATTGGGATTAGGATTAGGATTGGGATTAGGATCGGGGTTGGGATTAGGATTGGGATGAGGATTGGGATTAGGATCGGGATTGGGATCGGTGTTGGGATGAGGATTGGGATTAGGATCTGGGTTGGAATTAGGATTGGGATTAGGATTGGGATTGGGATTAGGATCGGGGTTGGAATTAGGATTGGGGTTGCGATTCAGATTGGGATTAGGATCGGGGTTGGAATTAGGATTGGGATTAGGATCGGGGTTGGGATTCGGATTGGGATTAGGATCGGGGTTGGGATTCGGATTGGGATTGGGATGGGGATTAGGATCGGGGTTGAGATTCAGATTGGGATTAGGATTGGGATTGGGATTAGGATCGGGATTGCGATTCGGATTGGGATTAGGATTGGGATTGGGATTAGGATCGGGATTAGGATCAAGATTAGGATTGGGATTAGGATTGGGGTTGGAATTAGGATTGGGATTAGGATCGGGGTTGGGATTAGGATTGGGATTCAGATTGGGATTAGGATTGGGGTTGGAATTAGGATTGGGATTAGGATCGGGGTTGGGATTAGGATTGGGATTCGGATTGGGATTAGGATCGGGGTTGGAATTAGGATTGGGATTCGGATTGGGAGAAGGATCGGGGTTGGAATTAGGATTGGGATTTGGATTGGGATTAGGATCAGGGTTGGAATTAGGATCGGGATTAGGATTGGGATTAGGATCAAGATTAGGATTGGGATTAGGATTGGGGTTGGAATTAGGATTGGGATTAGGATCGGGGTTGGAATTAGGATTGGGATTCGGATTGGGATTAGGATCGGGGTTGGAATTAGGATTGGGGTTGAAATTAGGATTGGGATTAGGATTGGGGTTGGAATTAGGATTGGGATTAGGATCGGGGTTGGGATTCGGATTGGGATTGGGATGGGGATTAGGATCGGGGTTGAGATTCAGATTGGGATTAGGATTGGGATTGGGATTAGGATCGGGATTGCGATTCGGAGTGGGATTAGGATCAGGGTTGGAATTAGGATCGGGATTAGGATTGGGATTAGGATCAAGATTAGGATTGGGATTAGGATTGGGGTTGGAATTAGGATTGGGAGGAGGATCGGGGTTGGGATTAGGATTGGGATTCGGATTGGGATTAGGATCGGGGTTGGAATTAGGATTGGGATTCGGATTGGGAGGAGGATCGGGGTTGGAATTAGGATTGGGATTCGGATTGGGATTAGGATCAGGGTTGGAATTAGGATTGGGATTAGGATCAAGATTAGGATTGGGATTAGGATTGGGGTTGGAATTAGGATTGGGATTAGGATCGGGGTTGGGATTAGGATTGGGATTCGGATTGGGATTAGGATCGGGGTTGGAATTAGGATTGGGATTCGGATTGGGATTAGGATCGGGGTTGGAATTAGGATTGGGATTCGGATTGGGATTAGGATCGGGGTTGGAATTAGGATTGGGATTCGGATTGGGATTGGGATCGGGATTAGGATTGAGATCGGGATGGGGGTGGGGTTGGCACTGAGCTCCCCCCCCCTCTCCCCCCATAGGTGCCCCCCCGCCCCCCCCCACTGCGCCCCCCCATGCGGGTTCGGGTCCGCGTGCAGGAGCTGCTCTTCCTCATCCCCGTCCCACACGGGTACCAAACCGACCCCAAAGGGACCCCACAGGGACCCCCACCCCAAAACGACCCCAAAGGGACCCCATGAGACCCCCAACCCAAAAGGACCCTGTGGGACCCCCACCCCAAAGGGACCCCAAAAGGACCCCATGAGACCCCCGCCCCAAAAGGACCCCGTGGGACCCCCACCCCAAAGGGACCCCAAAAGGACCCCAAAGAGACCCTGTGGGACCCCCACCCCAAAACGACCCCAAAAAGACCCCAAAGGGACCCCACAGGGACCCCCACCCCAAAACGACCCCAAAGGGACCCCATGAGACCCCCCACCCCAAAAGGACCCCGTGGGACCCCCACCCCAAAGGGACCCCAAAGGGACCCCATGAGACCCCCAACCCAAAAGGATCCCGTGGGACCCCCACCCCAAAGGGACCCCAAAAGGACCCCGTGGGACCCCCAACCCAAAAGGACCCCAAAGGGACCCCGTGGGACCCCCACCCCAAAAGGGACCCCGTGGGACCCCCAACCCAAAGGGACCCCATGGGACCTCGTGGGACCCCCACCCCAAAAGGGACCCCGTGGGACCCCCACCCCAAAACGACCCCAAAGGGACCCTGTGGGACCCTCAACACAAAAGGACCCCAAAAGGACCCCAAAGGGACCTCGTGGGACCCCCACCCCAAAGGGACCCCGTGGGACCCCCACCCCAAAGGGACCCCAAAAGGACCCTATGAGACCCCCGCCCCAAAAGGACCCCGTGGGACCCCCACCCCAAAGGGACCCCAAAAGGACCCCGTGGGACCCCCAACCCAAAAGGACCCCAAAGGGACCCCATGAGATCCCCAACCCAAAAGGATCCCGTGGGACCCCCATCCCAAAAGGACCCCAAAAGGACCCCAAAGAGACCCTGTGGGACCCCCACCCCAAAACGACCCCAAAAAGACCCCAAAGGGACCCCACAGGGACCCCACCCCAAAACGACCCCAAAGGGACCCCATGAGACCCCCACCCCAAAAGGACCCCGTGGGACCCCCACCCCAAAACGACCCCAAAGGGACCCCATGAGACCCCCAACCCAAAAGGATCCCGTGGGACCCCCACCCCAAAGGGACCCCAAAAGGACCCCGTGGGACCCCCAACCCAAAAGGACCCCAAAGGGACCCCGTGGGACCCCCACCCCAAAACGACCCCAAAGGGACCCCATGAGACCCCCAACCCAAAAGGACCCCGTGGGACCCCCACCCCAAAGGGACCCCAAAAGGACCCCGTGGGACCCCCAACCCAAAAGGACCCCAAAGGGACCCCGTGGGACCCCCACCCCAAAACGACCCCAAAGGGACCCCATGAGACCCCCAACCCAAAAGGACCCCGTGGGACCCCCACCCCAAAGGGACCCCAAAAGGACCCCGTGGGACCCCCACCCCAAAAGGGACCCCGTGGGACCCCCACCCCAAAACGACCCCAAAGGGACCCTGTGGGACCCTCAACACAAAAGGACCCCAAAAGGACCCCAAAGGGACCTCGTGGGACCCCCACCCCAAAGGGACCCCGTGGGACCCCCACCCCAAAGGGACCCCAAAAGGACCCCATGAGACCCCCGCCCCAAAAGGACCCCGTGGGACCCCCACCCCAAAGGGACCCCAAAAGGACCCCGTGGGACCCCCAACCCAAAAGGACCCCAAAGGGACCCCATGAGATCCCCAACCCAAAAGGATCCCGTGGGACCCCCATCCCAAAAGGACCCCAAAAGGACCCCAAAGAGACCCTGTGGGACCCCCACCCCAAAACGACCCCAAAAAGACCCCAAAGGGACCCCACAGGGACCCCACCCCAAAACGACCCCAAAGGGACCCCATGAGACCCCCACCCCAAAAGGACCCCGTGGGACCCCCACCCCAAAACGACCCCAAAGGGACCCCATGAGACCCCCAACCCAAAATGATCCCGTGGGACCCCCACCCCAAAGGGACCCCAAAAGGACCCCGTGGGACCCCCAACCCAAAAGGACCCCAAAGGGACCCCGTGGGACCCCCACCCCAAAACGACCCCAAAGGGACCCCATGAGACCCCCAACCCAAAAGGACCCCGTGGGACCCCCACCCCAAAGGGACCCCAAAAGGACCCCGTGGGACCCCCAACCCAAAAGGACCCCAAAGGGACCCCGTGAGACCCCCACCCCAAAAGGACCCCGTGGGACCCCCACCCCAAAACGACCCCAAAGGGACCCCATGAGACCCCCACCCCAAAGGGACCCCAAAAGGACCCCGTGGGACCCCCACCCCAAAACGACCCCAAAGGGACCCCATGAGACCCCCAACCCAAAAGGATCCCGTGGGACCCCCACCCCAAAGGGACCCCAAAAGGACCCCGTGGGACCCCCAACCCAAAAGGACCCCAAAGGGACCCCGTGGGACCCCCACCCCAAAACGACCCCAAAGGGACCCCATGAGACCCCCAACCCAAAAGGACCCCGTGGGACCCCCACCCCAAAGGGACCCCAAAAGGACCCCGTGGGACCCCCAACCCAAAAGGACCCCAAAGGGACCCCGTGAGACCCCCACCCCAAAAGGACCCCGTGGGACCCCCACCCCAAAACGACCCCAAAGGGACCCCATGAGACCCCCACCCCAAAGGGACCCCAAAAGGACCCCGTGGGACCCCCACCCCAAAACGACCCCAAAGGGACCCCATGAGACCCCCAACCCAAAAGGACCCCATGGGACCCCCACCCCAAAGGGACCCCAAAAGGACCCCGTGGGACCCCCAACCCAAAGGGACCCCAAAGGGACCCCATGGGACCCCCACCCCAAAAGGGACCCCGTGGGACCCCCAACCCAAAGGGACCCCATGGGACCTCGTGGGACCCCCACCCCAAAGGGACCCCAAAAGGACCCCAAAGAGACCCTGTGGGACCCCCACCCCAAAACGACCCCAAAAAGACCCCAAAGGGACCCCACAGGGACCCCCACCCCAAAACGACCCCAAAGGGACCCCATGAGACCCCCACCCCAAAAGGACCCCGTGGGACCCCCACCCCAAAGGGACCCCAAAAGGACCCCGTGGGACCCCCAACCCAAAAGGACCCCAAAGGGACCCCGTGAGACCCCCACCCCAAAAGGACCCCGTGGGACCCCCACCCCAAAACGACCCCAAAGGGACCCCATGAGACCCCCACCCCAAAGGGACCCCAAAAGGACCCCGTGGGACCCCCACCCCAAAACGACCCCAAAGGGACCCCATGAGACCCCCAACCCAAAAGGATCCCGTGGGACCCCCACCCCAAAGGGACCCCAAAAGGACCCCGTGGGACCCCCAACCCAAAAGGACCCCAAAGGGACCCCGTGGGACCCCCACCCCAAAACGACCCCAAAGGGACCCCATGAGACCCCCAACCCAAAAGGACCCCGTGGGACCCCCACCCCAAAGGGACCCCAAAAGGACCCCGTGGGACCCCCAACCCAAAAGGACCCCAAAGGGACCCCGTGAGACCCCCACCCCAAAAGGACCCCGTGGGACCCCCACCCCAAAACGACCCCAAAGGGACCCCATGAGACCCCCACCCCAAAGGGACCCCAAAAGGACCCCGTGGGACCCCCACCCCAAAACGACCCCAAAGGGACCCCATGAGACCCCCAACCCAAAAGGACCCCATGGGACCCCCACCCCAAAGGGACCCCAAAAGGACCCCGTGGGACCCCCAACCCAAAGGGACCCCAAAGGGACCCCATGGGACCCCCACCCCAAAAGGGACCCCGTGGGACCCCCAACCCAAAGGGACCCCGTGGGACCTCGTGGGACCCCCACCCCAAAGGGACCCCGTGGGACCCCCACCCCAAAACGACCCCAAAGGGACCCTGTGGGACCCTCAACACAAAAGGACCCCAAAAGGACCCCAAAGGGACCTCGTGGGACCCCCACCCCAAAGGGACCCCGTGGGACCCCCACCCCAAAGGGACCCCAAAGGGACCCCATGAGACCCCCAACCCAAAAGTATCCCGTGGGACCCCCACCCCAAAGGGACCCCAAAAGGACCCCGTGGGACCCCCAACCCAAAAGGACCCCAAAGGGACCCCATGAGACCCCCAACCCAAAAGGACCCCGTGGGACCCCCACCCCAAAGGGACCCCAAAAGGACCCCATGAGACCCCCGCCCCAAAAGGACCCCGTGGGACCCCCACCCCAAAGGGACCCCAAAAGGACCCCAAAGAGACCCTGTGGGACCCCCACCCCAAAACGACCCCAAAAAGACCCCAAAGGGACCCCACAGGGACCCCCACCCCAGAACGACCCCAAAGGGACCCCATGAGACCCCCACCCCAAAAGGACCCCGTGGGACCCCCACCCCAAAGGGACCCCAAAAGGACCCCGTGGGACCCCCAACCCAAAAGGACCCCAAAGGGACCCCGTGAGACCCCCACCCCAAAAGGACCCCGTGGGACCCCCACCCCAAAACGACCCCAAAGGGACCCCATGAGACCCCCACCCCAAAGGGACCCCAAAAGGACCCCGTGGGACCCCCACCCCAAAACGACCCCAAAGGGACCCCATGAGACCCCCAACCCAAAAGGATCCCGTGGGACCCCCACCCCAAAGGGACCCCAAAAGGACCCCGTGGGACCCCCAACCCAAAAGGACCCCAAAGGGACCCCGTGGGACCCCCACCCCAAAACGACCCCAAAGGGACCCCATGAGACCCCCAACCCAAAAGGACCCCGTGGGACCCCCACCCCAAAGGGACCCCAAAAGGACCCCGTGGGACCCCCAACCCAAAAGGACCCCAAAGGGACCCCGTGAGACCCCCACCCCAAAAGGACCCCGTGGGACCCCCACCCCAAAACGACCCCAAAGGGACCCCATGAGACCCCCACCCCAAAGGGACCCCAAAAGGACCCCGTGGGACCCCCACCCCAAAACGACCCCAAAGGGACCCCATGAGACCCCCAACCCAAAAGGACCCCATGGGACCCCCACCCCAAAGGGACCCCAAAAGGACCCCGTGGGACCCCCAACCCAAAGGGACCCCAAAGGGACCCCATGGGACCCCCACCCCAAAAGGGACCCCGTGGGACCCCCAACCCAAAGGGACCCCGTGGGACCTCGTGGGACCCCCACCCCAAAGGGACCCCGTGGGACCCCCACCCCAAAACGACCCCAAAGGGACCCTGTGGGACCCTCAACACAAAAGGACCCCAAAAGGACCCCAAAGGGACCTCGTGGGACCCCCACCCCAAAGGGACCCCGTGGGACCCCCACCCCAAAGGGACCCCAAAGGGACCCCATGAGACCCCCAACCCAAAAGTATCCCGTGGGACCCCCACCCCAAAGGGACCCCAAAAGGACCCCGTGGGACCCCCAACCCAAAAGGACCCCAAAGGGACCCCATGAGACCCCCAACCCAAAAGGACCCCGTGGGACCCCCACCCCAAAGGGACCCCAAAAGGACCCCATGAGACCCCCGCCCCAAAAGGACCCCGTGGGACCCCCACCCCAAAGGGACCCCAAAAGGACCCCAAAGAGACCCTGTGGGACCCCCACCCCAAAACGACCCCAAAAAGACCCCAAAGGGACCCCACAGGGACCCCCACCCCAGAACGACCCCAAAGGGACCCCATGAGACCCCCACCCCAAAAGGACCCCGTGGGACCCCCAACCCAAAAGGACCCCAAAGGGACCCCATGAGACCCCCACCCCAAAAGGGACCCCGTGGGACCCCCAACCCAAAGGGACCCCATGGGACCTCGTGGGACCCCCACCCCAAAAGGGACCCCGTGGGACCCCCACCCCAAAACGACCCCAAAGGGACCCCATGAGACCCCCAACCCAAAAGGATCCCGTGGGACCCCCACCCCAAAGGGACCCCAAAAGGACCCCATGAGACCCCCGCCCCAAAAGGACCCCGTGGGACCCCCACCCCAAAGGGACCCCAAAAGGACCCCGTGGGACCCCCAACCCAAAAGGACCCCAAAGGGACCCCATGAGATCCCCAACCCAAAAGGATCCCGTGGGACCCCCATCCCAAAAGGACCCCAAAAGGACCCCAAAGAGACCCTGTGGGACCCCCACCCCAAAACGACCCCAAAAAGACCCCAAAGGGACCCCACAGGGACCCCACCCCAAAACGACCCCAAAGGGACCCCATGAGACCCCCACCCCAAAAGGACCCCGTGGGACCCCCACCCCAAAACGACCCCAAAGGGACCCCATGAGACCCCCAACCCAAAAGGATCCCGTGGGACCCCCACCCCAAAGGGACCCCAAAAGGACCCCGTGGGACCCCCAACCCAAAAGGACCCCAAAGGGACCCCGTGGGACCCCCACCCCAAAACGACCCCAAAGGGACCCCATGAGACCCCCAACCCAAAAGGACCCCGTGGGACCCCCACCCCAAAGGGACCCCAAAAGGACCCCGTGGGACCCCCAACCCAAAGGGACCCCAAAGGGACCCCATGGGACCCCCACCCCAAAAGGGACCCCGTGGGACCCCCAACCCAAAGGGACCCCGTGGGACCTCGTGGGACCCCCACCCCAAAAGGGACCCCGTGGGACCCCCACCCCAAAACGACCCCAAAGGGACCCTGTGGGACCCTCAACACAAAAGGACCCCAAAAGGACCCCAAAGGGACCTCGTGGGACCCCCACCCCAAAGGGACCCCGTGGGACCCCCACCCCAAAGGGACCCCAAAGGGACCCCATGAGACCCCCAACCCAAAAGGACCCCAAAGGGACCCCATGAGACCCCCAACCCAAAAGTATCCCGTGGGACCCCCACCCCAAAGGGACCCCAAAAGGACCCCGTGGGACCCCCAACCCAAAAGGACCCCAAAGGGACCCCGTGAGACCCCCACCCCAAAAGGACCCCGTGGGACCCCCACCCCAAAACGACCCCAAAGGGACCCCATGAGACCCCCACCCCAAAGGGACCCCAAAAGGACCCCGTGGGACCCCCACCCCAAAACGACCCCAAAGGGACCCCATGAGACCCCCAACCCAAAAGGATCCCGTGGGACCCCCCACCCCAAAGGGACCCCAAAAGGACCCCGTGGGACCCCCAACCCAAAAGGACCCCAAAGGGACCCCGTGAGACCCCCACCCCAAAAGGACCCCGTGGGACCCCCACCCCAAAACGACCCCAAAGGGACCCCATGAGACCCCCACCCCAAAGGGACCCCAAAAGGACCCCGTGGGACCCCCAACCCAAAAGGACCCCAAAGGGACCCCATGAGACCCCCAACCCAAAAGGACCCCGTGGGACCCCCACCCCAAAGGGACCCCAAAAGGACCCCATGAGACCCCCGCCCCAAAAGGACCCCGTGGGACCCCCACCCCAAAGGGACCCCAAAAGGACCCCAAAGAGACCCTGTGGGACCCCCACCCCAAAACGACCCCAAAAAGACCCCAAAGGGACCCCACAGGGACCCCCACCCCAGAACGACCCCAAAGGGACCCCATGAGACCCCCACCCCAAAAGGACCCCGTGGGACCCCCAACCCAAAAGGACCCCAAAGGGACCCCGTGAGACCCCCACCCCAAAAGGGACCCCGTGGGACCCCCAACCCAAAGGGACCCCATGGGACCCCCAACCCAAAGGGACCCCATGGGACCTCGTGGGACCCCCACCCCAAAAGGGACCCCGTGGGACCCCCACCCCAAAACGACCCCAAAGGGACCCTGTGGGACCCTCAACACAAAAGGACCCCAAAAGGACCCCAAAGGGACCTCGTGGGACCCCCACCCCAAAGGGACCCCATGGGACCCCCACCCCAAAGGGACCCCAAAGGGACCCCATGAGACCCCCAACCCAAAAGGACCCCGTGGGACCCCCAACCCAAAAGGACCCCAAAGGGACCCCATGAGACCCCCAACCCAAAAGGACCCCGTGGGACCCCCACCCCAAAACGACCCCAAAGGGACCCCATGAGACCCCCAACCCAAAAGGACCCCGTGGGACCCCCAACCCAAAAGGACCCCAAAGGGACCCCGTGGGACCCCTACCCCAAAACGACCCCAAAGGGACCCCGTGGGACCCCCAACCCAAACGGCCCCCTATCACAAAGGGACCCCATGGGACCCCAACCCCAAAAGGACCCCTACCACAAAAGGGACCCCAAAGGGACCTCGTGGGACCCCCACCCCAAAGGGACCCCAAAGGGACCCCGTGGGACCCCCACCCCAAAAGGACCCCAAAGGGACCCCAAAGGGACCCCAAAGAGACCCTGTGGGACCCCCACCCCAAAACGACCCCAAAAAGACCCCAAAGGGACCCCACAGGGACCCCACCCCAAAACGACGCCAAAGGGACCCCATGAGACCCCCAACCCAAAAGGACCCCGTGGGACCCCCACCCCAAAAGGACCCCAAAGTGACCCCATGAGATCCCCGCCCCAAAGTGACCCCGTGGGACCCCAACCCCAAAAGGACCCCTACCACAAAAGGGACCCCAAAGGGACCTCGTGGGACCCCCACCCCAAAGGGACCCCAAAGGGACCCCGTGGGACCCCCACCCCAAAAGGACCCCAAAGGGACCCCAAAGGGACCCCAAAGAGACCCTGTGGGACCCCCACCCCAAAACGACCCCAAAAAGACCCCAAAGGGACCCCACAGGGACCCCACCCCAAAACGACGCCAAAGGGACCCCATGAGACCCCCAACCCAAAAGGACCCCGTGGGACCCCCACCCCAAAAGGACCCCAAAGTGACCCCATGAGATCCCCGCCCCAAAGTGACCCCGTGGGACCCCCACCCCAAAAGGACCCCAAAAGGACCCCAAAGAGACCCTGTGGGACCCCCACCCCAAAACGACCCCAAAAAGACCCCAAAGGGACCCCACAGGGACCCCCACCCCAAAACGACCCCAAAGGGACCCCATGAGACCCCCAACCCAAAAGGACCCCGTGGGACCCCCAACCCAAAAGGACCCCAAAGGGACCCCGTGGGACCCCCACCCCAAAAGGGACCCCGTGGGACCCCCAACCCAAAGGGACCCCATGAGACCCCCAACCCAAAAGGATCCCGTGGGACCCCCACCCCAAAGGGACCCCAAAAGGACCCCGTGGGACCCCCAACCCAAAAGGACCCCAAAGGGACCCCGTGGGACCCCTACCCCAAAACGACCCCAAAGGGACCCCGTGGGACCCCCAACCCAAACGGCCCCCTATCACAAAGGGACCCCATGGGACCCCAACCCCAAAAGGACCCCTACCACAAAAGGGACCCCAAAGGGACCTCGTGGGACCCCCACCCCAAAGGGACCCCAAAGGGACCCCGTGGGACCCCCACCCCAAAAGGACCCCAAAGGGACCCCAAAGGGACCCCAAAGAGACCCTGTGGGACCCCCACCCCAAAACGACCCCAAAAAGACCCCAAAGGGACCCCACAGGGACCCCACCCCAAAACGACGCCAAAGGGACCCCATGAGACCCCCAACCCAAAAGGACCCCGTGGGACCCCCACCCCAAAAGGACCCCAAAGTGACCCCATGAGATCCCCGCCCCAAAGTGACCCCGTGGGACCCCAACCCCAAAAGGACCCCTACCACAAAAGGGACCCCAAAGGGACCTCGTGGGACCCCCACCCCAAAGGGACCCCAAAGGGACCCCGTGGGACCCCCACCCCAAAAGGACCCCAAAGGGACCCCAAAGGGACCCCAAAGAGACCCTGTGGGACCCCCACCCCAAAACGACCCCAAAAAGACCCCAAAGGGACCCCACAGGGACCCCACCCCAAAACGACGCCAAAGGGACCCCATGAGACCCCCAACCCAAAAGGACCCCGTGGGACCCCCACCCCAAAAGGACCCCAAAGTGACCCCATGAGATCCCCGCCCCAAAGTGACCCCGTGGGACCCCCACCCCAAAAGGACCCCAAAAGGACCCCAAAGAGACCCTGTGGGACCCCCACCCCAAAACGACCCCAAAAAGACCCCAAAGGGACCCCACAGGGACCCCCACCCCAAAACGACCCCAAAGGGACCCCATGAGACCCCCAACCCAAAAGGACCCCGTGGGACCCCCAACCCAAAAGGACCCCAAAGGGACCCCGTGGGACCCCCACCCCAAAAGGGACCCCGTGGGACCCCCAACCCAAAGGGACCCCATGAGACCCCCAACCCAAAAGGATCCCGTGGGACCCCCACCCCAAAGGGACCCCAAAAGGACCCCGTGGGACCCCCAACCCAAAAGGACCCCAAAGGGACCCCGTGGGACCCCCACCCCAAAAGGACCCCGTGGGACCCCCAACCCAAAGGGACCCCATGGGACCCCCAACCCAAAGGGACCCCATGGGACCTCGTGGGACCCCCACCCCAAAAGGGACCCCGTGGGACCCCCACCCCAAAACGACCCCAAAAGGACCCCGTGGGACCCCCAACCCAAAAGGACCCCAAAGGGACCCCATGAGATCCCCAACCCAAAAGGATCCCGTGGGACCCCCATCCCAAAAGGACCCCAAAAGGACCCCAAAGAGACCCTGTGGGACCCCCACCCCAAAACGACCCCAAAAAGACCCCAAAGGGACCCCACAGGGACCCCACCCCAAAACGACCCCAAAGGGACCCCATGAGACCCCCACCCCAAAAGGACCCCGTGGGACCCCCACCCCAAAACGACCCCAAAGGGACCCCATGAGACCCCCAACCCAAAAGGACCCCGTGGGACCCCCAACCCAAAAGGACCCCAAAGGGACCCCATGAGATCCCCAACCCAAAAGGATCCCGTGGGACCCCCATCCCAAAAGGACCCCAAAAGGACCCCAAAGAGACTCTGTGGGACCCCCACCCCAAAACGACCCCAAAAAGACCCCAAAGGGACCCCACAGGGACCCCACCCCAAAACGACCCCAAAGGGACCCCATGAGACCCCCACCCCAAAAGGACCCCGTGGGACCCCCACCCCAAAACGACCCCAAAGGGACCCCATGAGACCCCCAACCCAAAAGGATCCCGTGGGACCCCCACCCCAAAGGGACCCCAAAAGGACCCCGTGGGACCCCCAACCCAAAAGGACCCCAAAGGGACCCCGTGGGACCCCCACCCCAAAAGGACCCCGTGGGACCCCCAACCCAAAAGGACCCCAAAGGGACCCCGTGGGACCCCCACCCCAAAAGGGACCCCGTGGGACCCCCAACCCAAAGGGACCCCATGGGACCCCCAACCCAAAGGGACCCCATGGGACCTCGTGGGACCCCCACCCCAAAAGGGACCCCGTGGGACCCCCACCCCAAAGGGACAACAAAAGGACCCCGTGGGACCCCCAACCCAAAAGGACCCCAAAGGGACCCCGTGGGACCCCCACCCCAAAAGGACCCCGTGGGACCCCCAACCCAAAGGGACCCCATGGGACCCCCAACCCAAAGGGACCCCATGGGACCTCGTGGGACCCCCACCCCAAAACGACCCCAAAGGGACCCCATGAGACCCCCAACCCAAAAGGACCCCGTGGGACCCCCAACCCAAAAGGACCCCAAAGGGACCCCATGAGATCCCCAACCCAAAAGGATCCCGTGGGACCCCCATCCCAAAAGGACCCCAAAAGGACCCCAAAGAGACCCTGTGGGACCCCCACCCCAAAACGACCCCAAAAAGACCCCAAAGGGACCCCACAGGGACCCCACCCCAAAACGACGCCAAAGGGACCCCATGAGACCCCCACCCCAAAAGGACCCCGTGGGACCCCCACCCCAAAACGACCCCAAAGGGACCCCATGAGACCCCCACCCCAAAAGGACCCCGTGGGACCCCCACCCCAAAGGGACCCCAAAAGGACCCCGTGGGACCCCCAACCCAAAAGAACCCCAAAGGGACCCCATGAGACCCCCAACCCAAAAGGATCCCGTGGGACCCCCACCCCAAAACGACCCCAAAGAGACCCCATGAGACCCCCAACCCAAAAGGACCCTGTGGGACCCCCATCCCAAAAGGACCCCAAAGGGACCCCGTGGGACCCCTACCCCAAAACGACCCCAAAGGGACCCCGTGGGACCCCCAACCCAAAACGACCCCAAAGGGACCCCGTGAGACCCCCAACCCAAAAGGACCCTGTGGGACCCCCATCACAAAAGGACCCCAAAGGGACCCCGTGGGACCCCTACCCCAAAACGACCCCAAAGGGACCCCGTGGGACCCCCAACCCAAAAGGACCCCAAAGGGACCCCATGAGATCCCCGCCCCAAAGTGACCCCGTGGGACCCCACCCCAAAACG
The DNA here is from genome assembly GCA_030625065.1 of Alectoris magna. Taxonomy (NCBI): domain Eukaryota; kingdom Metazoa; phylum Chordata; class Aves; order Galliformes; family Phasianidae; genus Alectoris; species Alectoris magna. The sequence continues at coordinate 987,423 of CM060561.1, read as the reverse complement.
ACCCCAAAGGGACCCCGTGGGACCCCCACCCCAAAGGGACCCCAAAAGGACTCCGTGGGACCCCCAACCCAAAAGGACCCCAAAGGGACCCCATGAGACCCCCAACCCAAAAGGACCCTGTGGGACCCCCACCCCAAAGGGACCCCAAAAGGACCCTGTGGGACCCCCAACCCAAAAGGACCCCAAAGGGACCCCGTGGGACCCCCACCCCAAAAGGACCCCAAAGGGACCTCGTGGGACCCCCACCCCAAAGGACCCCTACCCCAAACGGACCTCGTGGGACCTCCATCCCAAAGGGACCCCTACCCCAAAGGGACCCCAAAAGGACCCCCACCCCAAAACGACCCCAAAGGGACCCCAAAGGGACCTCGTGGGACCCCCACCCCAAAGGGACTCCTACCCCAAAGGGACCACCACCCCAAAGGGACCCCAAAGGGACCCTATAGGGACATCGTGCCCCCCCCCCCCCCCCAAAGGGACCCCTACCCCAAAGGGACCCCAAACGGACCCCATGGGACCCCCAACCCAAAAGGACCCCATAGGGACCCCAAAAGGACCCCGTGGGACCCCCAACCCAAATGGACCCCATAGGGACCCCAAAAGGACCCCGTGGGACCCCCACCCCAAAACGACCCCAAAGGGACCCCATGAGACCCCCGCCCCAAAAGGACCCCAAAGGGACCCCAAAAGGACCCCAAAGAGACCCCAAAAGGACCCCAAAGGGACCCCAAAAGGACCCCAAAGAGACCCCAAAAGGACCCCGTGGGACCCCCACCCCAAAAGGCCCCCAAAGGGACCCCAAAGGGACCCCCACCCCAAAGGGCCCTCCATGCCCCCATTGTCCCCACATCCCCCCAATGCCCCCCATTGTCCCCAATGTCCCCCTTGTCCCCAATACCCCCCATTGTCCCCCCATCCCCCAACGTCCCCCATCCCCCCATTGTCCCCAATGTCCCCATTGTCCCCAACGCCCCCTATTGTCCCCAACATCCCCCATCCCCCCATTGTCCCCACATCCCCCCAACGCCCCCCATTGTCCCCAATGTCCCCATTGTCCCCAACGCCCCCCATTGTCCCCCATCCCCCCATTGTCCCCAACATCCCCCATCCCCCCATCCCCCCATTGTCCCCAACGTCCCCCATCCCCCCAACGTCCCCCATTATCCCCAATGTCTCCATTGTCCCCAATGTCCCCATTGTCCCCAATGTCCCCATTGTCCCCCCATCCCCCAACGTCCCCCATCCCCCCATTGTCCCCATTGTCCCCAACATCCCCCATCCCCCCAACGTCCCCCATCCCCCCCTTGGCCCCACATCCCCCCAACGTCCCCCATTGTCCCCAATGTCTCCATTGTCTCCCATTGTCCCCAATGTCCCCAACGTCCCCCATTGTCCCCACATCCCCCCAACGTCTCCCATTGTCCCCAATGTCCCCATTGTCCCCATTGTCCCCCCATCCCCCAACGTCCCCCATCCCCCCATTGTCCCCATTGTCCCCAACATCCCCCATCCCCCCAACGTCCCCCATCCCCCCCTTGTCCCCACATCCCCCCAACGCCCCCCATTGTCCCCAATGTCCCCATTGTCCCCAACGCCCCCCACTGTCCCCCATCCCCCCATTGTCCCCAACATCCCCCATCCCCCCATTGTCCCCATTGTCCCCAACATCCCCCATCCCCCCAACGTCCCCCATTGTCCCCAATGTCTCCATTGTCCCCAATGTCCCCATTGTCCCCAACGCCCCCCATTGTCCCCCATCCCCCCATTGTCCCCAACATCCCCCATCCCCCCATTGTCCCCATTGTCCCCAACATCCCCCATCCCCCCAACGTCCCCCATCCCCCCCTTGGCCCCACATCCCCCCAACGTCCTCCCCCATTGTCCCCAATGTCTCCATTGTCTCCCATTGTCCCCAATGTCCCCATTGTCCCCCCATCCCCCAACGTCCCCCATCCCCCCATTGTCCCCAACATCCCCCCAACGCCCCCCTTTGTCCCCCATCCCCCCATTGTCCCCAACATCCCCCATCCCCCCATTGTCCCCACATCCCCCCAACTTCCCCCCTCCCCCCCCTCTCATTGTCCCCATTGTCCCCAACATCCCCCACCCCCCCCATTGTCCTCCATCCCCCCATTGTCCCCCCATCCCCCAACGTCCCCCCCCCCCTCATTGACCCCATTGTCCCCATTGTCCCCCCATCCCCCAATTGTCCCCAACACCCCCAACATCCCTCATCCCCCCCATTGTCCCCAATGTCCCCAACGCCCCCCATTGTCCCCCATCCCCCCATTGTCCCCACATCCCCCCAACGTCCCCCATTGTCCCCAATGTCCCCAACGCCCCCAACATCCCTCATCCCCCCCATTGTCCCCACATCCCCCCAATGCTCCCCGTTGTCCCCCATCCCCCCATTGTCCCCCCATCCCCCAACGTCCCCCCCCCCATTGTCCCCATTGTCCCCAACGTCCCCCATCCCCCCATTGTCCCCATTGTCCCCAACATCCTCCATCCCCCCAACGTCCCCCATCCCCCCCTTGGCCCCACATCCCCCCAACGTCCCCCATTGTCCCCAATGTCTCCATTGTCCCCAATGTCCCCATTGTCCCCAATGTCCCCATTGTCCCCCCATCCCCCAACATCCCCCATCCCCCCATTGTCCCCATTGTCCCCAACATCCCCCATCCCCCCAACGTCCCCCATCCCCCCCTTGGCCCCACATCCCCCCAACGTCCCCCATTGTCCCCAATGTCTCCATTGTCTCCCATTGTCCCCAATGTCCCCAACGTCCCCCATTGTCCCCACATCCCCCCAACGTCTCCCATTGTCCCCAATGTCCCCATTGTCCCCATTGTCCCCCCATCCCCCAACGTCCCCCATCCCCCCATTGCCCCCATTGTCCCCAACATCCCCCATCCCCCCAACGTCCCCCCATCCCCCCCCTTGGCCCCACATCCCCCCCCCTTCCCCCCCTCTCATTGTCCCCATTGTCCCCATTGTCCCCCCAGCTGCTCGGTCTCCTGGCTCTCCTCCCAGGCCGCCCATCGCCACCTTCAGGCTGTGGGGCTGCTGCCCCACATGACCCTACACAAAGACGGGGCCCTTCTGGCCCCCACCGACCTGGTGGCCGATGTCCTACAGAGCGGGGACGAGGTGACGTTGGCCCCATAGCCGCCCCATATCCCCCCCCCCCCCGTGACCCCACATCCACCCTAATGGCCAAACATCCCCCCAATGGCCCCATACCCCACCCCCCCCGTACCTCCCCACTGGACCCACATCCCCCCAATGGCCCCATATCCACCCCATATCCCTCAATGGCCCCATACCCACCCCATATCCCCCAATGGCCCCATATTTCCCCCATATCACCCCACTGGCCCCATATCCCCCCCAATGGTCCCACATGCCCCTCGGTGGTCCCATATACCCCAGTGACCCCATAACCCCCCACAATGGCCCTACTGGCCTCATATACCCCTCAATGGCCCCATATCCCCGTCAATGGCCCCAATGTCCCCACAAGCCCCCTGCATGTCCCCACCCCCATCCGATGTCCCCACAACCCCAATGGCCCCCTAACCCATAATAACCCCCCCACACATCCTATAGTACCCCCCCACATCCCATAATACCCCCATCCATCCCATAATGCCCATCCATCCCATAATGCCCCCCTCCATCCCATAATACCCCCCCTCCATCCCATAATACCCCGCATCCATCCCATCATGCCCCCCTCCATCCCATCATGCCCCCCCTCCATCCCATCATGCCCCCCCTCCATCCCATCATGCCCCCCTCCATCCCATAATGCCCGATATCCCATCATGCCCCCCTCCATCCCATAATACCCCCATCCATCCCATAATATCGCCCCATCCATCCCATAATACCCCGTATCCATCCCATAATACCCGATATCCCATCATGCCCCCCTCCATCCCATAATGCCCCCCTCCATCCCATAATACCCCGCATCCTTCCCATCATGCCCCCCTCCATCCCATAATGCCCCCCTCCATCCCATAATACCCCGCATCCTTCCCATCATGCCCACCTCCATCCCATAATGCCCCCCTCCATCCCATAATACCCCCCCTCCATCCCATCATGCCCCCCTCCATACCATAATGCCCCCCCTCCATCCCATCATGCCCCCCTCCATCCCATCATGCCCCCCTCCATCCCATAATGCTCCCCTCCAACCCATAATACCCCGCATCCATCCCATAATACCCGTATCCCATCATGCCCCGTATCCATCCCATAATACCCCCCCTCCATCCCATAATACCGTGTATCCATCCCATAATACCTGTATCCCATCATGCCCCCTCCATCCCATAATACCCTGCATCCATCCCATAATACCCCCCTCCATCCCATAATACCCCCCATCCATCCCATCATGCCCCCCTCCATCCCATAATACCCCCCTCCATCCCATAATCCCCCCCTCCATCCCATAATGCCCATCCATCCCATAATGCCCCCCTCCATCCCATAATACCCCGCATCCATCCCATCATGCCCCCCTCCATCCCATCATGCCCCCCTCCATCCCATAATACCCGATATCCCATCATGCCCCCCTCCATCCCATAATACCCCCCTCCATCCCATAATACCCCCCTCCATCCCATAATGCCCCGTATCCATCCCATAATACCTGTATCCCATCATGCCCCCATCCATCCCATAATGCCCCGCATCCATCCCATAATACCCGATATCCCATCATGCCCCCCTCCATCCCATAATACCACCCCTCCATCCCATAATACCGTGTATCCATCCCATAATACCCGTATCCCCCGTATCCCATAATGCCCCTCTCCATCCCATTAAAACCC
>CM060561.1:933187-982470 GCA_030625065.1 Alectoris magna | reverse complement strand
GACTGGGATGGGCTGGACTGGATTGGGAGGGATTGGGGCGGACTGGGATGGAGCACTGGGATGGACTGGGATGGAGTGGAACTGACTGGGATGGACTGGGATTGGTCAGGGCTGACTGGGATGGACTGGGATTGGTCAGAGCTCACTGGGATGGACTGGAATGGACTGGGATGGACGGACTGCTGATTGGGATGGACTGGGATGGATTGGGATGGACTGGGATGGACTGGGGGGTTGAACTGGGATGGATTGGGTTGGGCTGGGATGGACTGGGATGGGCTGGACTGGATTGGGAGGGATTGGGGCGGACTGGGATGGAGCACTGGGATGGACTGGGATGGAGTGGAACTGACTGGGATGGACTGGGATTGGTCAGGGCTGACTGGGATGGACTGGGATTGGTCAGAGCTCACTGGGATGGACTGGAATGGACTGGGATGGACGGACTGCTGATTGGGATGGACTGGGATGGATTGGGATGGACTGGAATGGACTGGGGGGTTGAACTGGGATGGATTGGGTTGGGCTGGGATGGACTGGGATGGGCTGGGATGGGCTGGACTGGATTGGGAGGGATTGGGGCGGACTGGGATGGAGCACTGGGATGGACTGGGATTGATAGGGATGGACTGGGATTGATCGGGGCTGACTGGGATGGACTGGAACTGACTGGGATAGACTGGGATTGGTCAGAGCTCACTGGGATGGACTGGGACTGCTGATTGGGATGGACTGGGATGGACTGGGATGGATTGGGATGGACTGGGATTGATCGGGATGGACTGGGGCTGACTGGGATGGACTGGGATTGATCGAGGCTGACTGGGATGGACTGGGACGGGCTGGGATAGACTGGGATTGATCAGGACTGACTGGGATGGACTGGAATGGATTGGGATGGACTGGGACTGCTGACTGGGATGGACTGGGATGGACTGGAATTGGTCAGGACTGAATGAGATGGACTGGGATGGACTGGGGCATACTGGGATGGACTGGGACTGCTAACTGGGATGGAATGGGATTGGTCAGAGCTCACTGGGATGGACTGGAATGGACTGGGATGGACTGGGATGGGCTGGAATGGGCTGGGATGGATTGGGATGGATGGATTGGTCAGGACTGACTGGGATGGACTGGGATGGACTGGGATTGATCGAGGCTGACTGGGATGAACTGGAATGGACTGGGATAGATCTGGGCTGAGTGGGATGAACTGGAATGGACTGGGATTGATCGGGGCTGACTGGGATGAACTGGAATGGACTGGGATAGATCAGGGCTGACTGGGATGGACTGGGGCTGAGTGGGATGGACTGGGATAGATCAGGGCTGACTGGGATGGACTGGGGCTGACTGGGATGGATTGGGATGGACTGGGGCTGACTGGGATGGACTGGGATTGATCGAGGCTGACTGGGATGAACTGGAATGGACTGGGATAGATCAGGGCTGAGTGGGATGGACTGGGACGGGCTGGGATGGACTGGGATTGATCAGAGCTGACTGGGATGGACTGGGGCTGAGTGGGACGGACTGGAATGGATTGGGATTGATCAGGACTGACTGGGACAGACTGGAATGGATTGGGATGGACTGGGATTGATCAGGACTGGACTGGGACGGACTGGAATGGATTGGGATGGACTGGGATTGATCAGGACTGACTGGGACGGACTGGAATGGATTGGGATGGACTGGGATTGATCAGGACTGACTGGGACGGACTGGAATGGATTGGGATGGACTGGGATTGATCAGGACTGACTGGGATGGACTGGAATGGATTGGGATGGACTGGGATGGACTGGGATTGATCGAGGCTGACTGGGATGGACTGGGACGGGCTGGATGGACTGGGATTGATCAGGACTGACTGGGACGGACTGGAATGGATTGGGATGGGACTGGGATTGATTAGGACTGACTGGGATGGACTGGAATGGATTGGGATGGACTGGGACTGCTGACTGGGATGGACTGGGATGGACTGGAATTGGTCAGGACTGAATGAGATGGACTGGGATGGACTGGGGCATACTGGGATGGACTGGGACTGCTGACTGGGATGGAATGGGATTGGTCAGAGCTCACTGGGATGGACTGGAATGGACTGGGATGGACTGGGATTGGTCAGGACTGACAGGTAATGGACTGGGATGGACTGGGATGGGCTGGAATGGGCTGGGATGGATTGGGATGGACAGGGATTGATCAGGACTGACTGGGAATGGACTGGAATGGATTGGGATGAACTGGGATGGACTGGGATTGATCAGGACTGACTGGGACGGACTGGAATGGATTGGGATGAACTGGATGGACTGGGATTGATCAGGACTGACTGGGACGGACTGGAATGGATTGGGATGGACTGGGATTGATCAGGACTGACCTGGGATGGACTGGAATGGATTGGGATAAACTGGGATGGACAGGGATTGATCAGGACTGACTGGGACGGACTGGATGGATTGGGATGGACTGGGATTGATCAGGACTGACTGGGACGGACTGGAATGGATTGGGATGGACTGGGATTGATCGGGATGGACTGGGGCTGACTGGGATGGACTGGATTGATCGAGGCTGACTGGGATGGATTGGGATGAACTGGGATGGACTGGGATTGATCAGGACTGACTGGGACGGACTGGAATGGATTGGGATGAACTGGGATGGACTGGGATTGATCAGGACTGACTGGGACGGACTGGAACTGACTGGGATAGACTGGGATTGGTCAGAGCTCACTGGGATGGACTGGGACTGCTGATTGGGATGGACTGGGATGGACTAGGATTGGTCAGGGCTGACAGGTATGGACTGGGATGGACTGGGATGGATTGGGATGGACTGGGATTGATCGGATGGGACTGGGCCTGACTGGGATGGACTGGGATTGATCGAGGCTGACTGGGATGGACTGGGACGGGCTGGGATAGACTGGGATTGATCAGGACTGACTGGGATGGACTGGAATGGATTGGGATGGACTGGGATTGATCAGGACTGACTGGGACGGACTGGAATGGATTGGGATGGACTGGGATTGATCAGGACTGACTGGGACGGACTGGAATGGATTGGGATGGACTGGGATTGATCAGGACTGACTGGGACGGACTGGAATGGATTGGGATGGACTGGGATTGATCAGGACTGACTGGGATGGACTGGAATGGATTGGGATGAACTGGGATGGACTGGGATGGGACTGGGATGATCAGGACTGACTGGGACGGACTGAATGGATTGGGATGAACTGGGATGGACTGGGATTGATCAGGACTGACTGGGATGGACTGGAATGGATTGGGATGGACTGGGATTGATCAGGACTGACTGGGACGGACTGGAATGGATTGGGATGGACTGGGATTGATCAGGACTGACTGGGACGGACTGGAATGGATTGGGATGGACTGGATTGATCAGGACTGACTGGGATGGACTGGAATGGATTGGGATGAACTGGGATGGACTGGGATGGACTGGGATTGATCAGGACTGACTGGGACGGACTGGAATGGATTGGGATGAACTGGGATGGACTGGGATTGATCAGGACTGACTGGGATGGACTGGAATGGATTGGGATGGACTGGGATTGATCAGGACTGACTGGGGACGGACTGGAATGGATTGGGACGGACTGGGATTGATCAGGACTGACTGGGACGGACTGGAATGGATTGGGACGGACTGGGATTGATCAGGACTGACTGGGACGGACTGGAATGGATTGGGACGGACTGGGATTGCTCGGGTTCTGACTGGGACGGACTGGGATGGAGAGGACCCAACGGAGCTGCAGGAAGGGCCGGGGCACGAAGGGATCCCCTCCATTTTAAGCCCCAAAGGAGCCATTTTGGCCACCGTGGCACCCCACAAAAAGGGGGCAGTGCTCACATCCGCAGCATCGAGGCCTTCATCCTCCTCCTCCTCCTCCTCCGGGCCGTGGGTCTCCTTCTCAAAGTATTCCTGTAGCAAAGCCTTCAGCCTCCGGCTCCGCTCCTCCTCTTCCTCCTCCTCGGGCTGCGGGTCGCAGCTCTGGAAGGCAACGCTGCGCCCCACAAGGTCAGATCCATCCCATAACGGCCCCATTTCGGGTCATGGGTCGACATCGGGAACCTCAAATGGAGGACAAAGGGAACCCCAAAATGGGGGACGGTGGGGATGCCCAAAATGGGGGACATTGGGAACCCCAAATGGAGGATGTGGGGAGTCCCAAAATGGGGGACAGTAGGGACCCCAAAATGGAGGACATTGGGACCCCCATAAAGGAGGACATTGGGAATCCCATAAAGGAGGACATTGGGGACCCCAAAACGGAGGACATTGGGACCCCCAATTGGAGGACATTGGGAACCCTAAATGGGGGATATTGGAAACCCCAAATGGGGGACACAAGGAACCCCAAATGGGGGACACAAGGAACCCCATAAAGGAGGACATTGGGAACCCCAAATGGGGGACACAGGGAACCCCACAAAGGAGGACATTGGGAACCCCAAATGGAGGACACAGGGAACCCCAAATGGAGGACACAGGGAACCCCATAAAGGTGGGCATTGGGAACCACAAAACGGAGGACATTGGGAACCCCATAAAGGAACACATTGGGAATCCCATAAAGGAGGACATTGGGGACCCCAAATGGAGGACACAGGGAACCCCAAATGGGGGACACTGGGACCCCCCATAAAGGAGGACATTGGGAACCCGAAATGGAGGACATTGGGAACCGCAAAACGGAGGACATTGGGAAACCCATAAAAGAGCACATTGGGAATCCCATAAAGGAGGACATTGGGGACCCCAAATGGAGGACACTGGGAACCCCATAAAGGAGGACATTGGGAACCCCATAAAAGAGTACATTGGGAATCCCATAAAGGAGGACATTGGGGACCCCAAATGGGGGACACTGGGACCCCCATAAAGGAGGACATTGGGAACCCCAAATGGGGGACACTGGGAACCCCATAAAGGAGGACATTGGGAACCCCATAAAGGAGGACACTGGGAACCCCAAAACGGAGGACATTGGGGACCCCAAAACAGAAGACATTGGGGACCCCAAAACGGAGCAATTGGGAACCCCATAAAAGAGCACATTGGGAATCCCATAAAGGAGGACATTGGGGACCCCAAATGGAGGACACGGGGAACCCCGAATGGGCAAATGGGGGACACTGGGACCCCCATAAAGGAGGACACGGCGAACCCCCTCGGTGGTCCTCAGCTGTGCTGACCTGCGGAAGGCCTTCCCGCACTCTCTCAGCTGCCGCAGCGCCCCCTGCTGGCGGTCCTCCAGGCGGCGCTGCAGGAAACGACAGACGGCGTCCAGCTCGGCGTGCCTCAGATCGCCGAAGGAGCGGAGGTGGAAGCAGAGCTCTGAGAACTCCACCGCCACGGCGCTGCGGCACCGGGAGGCTGCGGGGACAGCCGGGTCACACAGCCGGCTCACGTTGAGCTGTCACCTCCCAGCGCTGGCACCCAAAACGCGGTCACCCAATGCTGTTATCCCGCGGTGTCACACAGAGGCGTCACCCAATGCTGCCACCCAGTGGTGTCACCCATGTGTATCACCCAACACGGTCACCCAACATGGCCACCCAGTGTGTCACCCATTTGGCTCACCCAACACGGCCACCCAATGCTGCCACCAATACGTGTCACCCAGTGGTGTCACCCATTTGGGTCACCCAATGCTGCCACCCATTTGGGTCACCCAATGCTGCCACCCAGCGGTGTCACCCACTTGGGTCACCCAACCCTGCCACCCAGTGGTGTCACCCATGTGTATCACCCAACACGGTCACCCAACACGGTCACCCAACCCTGCCACCCAGTGGTGTCACCCATTTGGCTCACCCAACACGGCCACCCAATGATGCCACCCATTTGGGTCAGCCAATGCTGCCACCAATTCGTGTCACCCAGTGGTGTCACCCATTTGGGTCACCCAATGCTGCCACCCAGCGGTGTCACCCATTTGGCTCACCCAACACGGCCACCCAACGCTGCCACCCATTTGGGTCACCCAACCCTGCCACCCAGTGGTGTCACCCATGTGTATCACCCAACACGGTCACCCAACACGGTCACCCAACCCTGCCACCCAGTGGTGTCACCCATTTGGCTCACCCAACACGGCCACCCAATGATGCCACCCATTTGGGTCAGCCAATGCTGCCACCAATTCGTGTCACCCAGTGGTGTCACCCATTTGGGTCACCCAATGCTGCCACCCAGCGGTGTCACCCATTTGGCTCACCCAACACGGCCACCCAACGCTGCCACCCATTTGGGTCACCCAACCCTGCCACCCAGTGGTGTCACCCATGTGTATCACCCAACACGGTCACCCAACATGGTCACCCAACCCTGCCACCCAGTGGTGTCACCCATTTGGGTCACCCAACACGGCCACCCAACGCTGCCACCCATTTGGGTCAGCCAATGCTGCCACCAATTCGTGTCACCCAGTGGTGTCACCCATTTGGGTCACCCAATGCTGCCACCCATTTGGGTCACCCAATGCTGCCACCCAGCGGTGTCACCCACTTGGGTCACCCAACCCTGCCACCCAGTGGTGTCACCCATGTGTATCACCCAACACGGTCACCCAACATGGTCACCCAACCCTGCCACCCAGTGATGTCACCCATTTGGCTCACCCAACACGGCCACCCAATGATGCCACCCATTTGGGTCAGCCAATGCTGCCACCAATTCGTGTCACCCAGTGGTGTCACCCATTTGGGTCACCCAATGCTGCCACCCAGCGGTGTCACCCATTTGGCTCACCCAACACGGCCACCCAACGCTGCCACCCATTTGGGTCACCCAACCCTGCCACCCAGTGGTGTCACCCATGTGTATCACCCAACACGGTCACCCAACATGGTCACCCAACCCTGCCACCCAGTGGTGTCACCCATTTGGGTCACCCAACACGGCCACCCAACGCTGCCACCCATTTGGGTCAGCCAATGCTGCCACCAATTCGTGTCACCCAGTGGTGTCACCCATTTGGGTCACCCAATGCTGCCACCCATTTGGGTCACCCAATGCTGCCACCCAGCGGTGTCACCCACTTGGGTCACCCAACCCTGCCACCCAGTGGTGTCACCCATGTGTATCACCCAACATGGTCACCCAACATGGTCACCCAACCCTGCCACCCAGTGGTGTCACCCATTTGGGTCACCCAACACGGCCACCCAACGCTGCCACCCATTTGGGTCAGCCAATGCTGCCACCGATTCGTGTCACCCAGTGGTGTCACCCATTTGGGTCACCCAATGCTGCCACCCAATGCTGCCACCCATTTGGGTCACCCAATGCTGCCACCCAGTGGTGTCACCCAGTGGCGTCACCCATTTGGGTCACCCAACACAGCCACCCAATGCTGCCACCCATTTGGATCACCCAATGGTGTCACCCAACACTGCCACCCAGTGGTGTCACCCAATGGTGTCACTAACTGTGTCACCCAGCAGAGTCACCCAACACTGTCAGTTAATGCTGTCACCCATTTGGATTACCCAACACTGCCACCCAGTGGTGTCACCCAACGCTGTCACCAACTGTGTCACCCAACAGTGTCACCCAACGCTGTCACCCATTTGAATCACCCAATGCGGTCACCCAATGTTGTCACCCATTTGGATCACCCAATGCTGCCACCCAGCGGTGTCACCCAACGGTGTCACCAACTGTGTCACCCAATGCTGTCACCCAATGCTTCCACCCAATGCTGCCACCCAGTGGTATCACCAACTGTGTCACCCAACACCGCCACCCATTTGAATCACCCAACACTGTCACCCATTTGGGTCACCCAACGCTGCCATCCAGCGGTGTCACCCAACGCTGTCACCAACTGTGTCACCCAACAGTGTCACCCAACGCTGCCACCCATTTGAATCACCCAACACTGTCACCCAACGGCGTCACACAACAGTGTCACCCAATGCAGTCACCCATTTGGATCACCCAATGCTGCCACCCAGTGGTGTCACCCAACACTGCCACCCATTTGAATCACCCAACGCTGTCACCCATTTGGGTCACCCAATGCAGTCACCCAACACTGTCAGCCAATACAGTCACCCATTTGGATCACCCAACGCTGCCACCCAGTAGTGTCACCCAACACTGCCACCCAATGCTGCCATCCATTTGAATCACCCAATGCTGTCACCCAACGCTGTCACCCATTTGGGTCACCCAATGCTGTCACCCAGAACCATCATCCAGTGCTGTCACCCAGTGCTGTCACCCAACTGTGTCACCCAGTGCTGCCACCCATATGGATCACCCACTGCCACCCAACAGTGACACCCAGTGCTGTCACCCATTTGGGTCACCCAATGCTGTCACCCAGCACTGTCACCCAGTGCTGTCACCCAGTGCTGTCACCCATTTGGATCACCCAATGCTGCCACTCAGTGGTGTCACCCAGTGCTGTCACCCAACCGCGTCACTCAATGCTGTCACCCATTTGGATCACCCAATGCTGCCACTCAGTGGTGTCACCCAGTGCTGTCACCCAACCGCGTCACTCAATGCTGTCACCCATTTGGATCACCCAACGCTGCCACCCAGTGGTGTCACCCAGTGCTGTCACCCAACCGCGTCACTCAATGCTGTCACCCATTTGGATCACCCAACGCTGCCACCCAGTGGTGTCACCCAGTGGTGTCACCCAACGGTGTCACCCACCGGCTGTCCCGGAGCGTGGCTCCCACTGCAGCTGCCTCAGAGCTCGTTTGACCAACGGGAGCTCCCAGCCCATAGAGTCGCTGAGGGAGACAACGTCAAACCGAAGGGATGAGGAGTCCCTGCGGGGTCCGTCCGAGAGGCGGCTGAGGGCCAAAGCAACGGCCAGGGGGGGGCAGCTGGAAAGGAGAGGGGGCACAAATGGGGGTCAGAATAAACCTAAATGGGATCAGAAAGCACCCAAAATGCGATCGGAACGCACCCAAAACGGGATCGGAAGCACCAAAAACGGGATCAGAACCTCCCAGAATGGGATCAGAACCCCCCAAAATGGGATCAGAAACACCAAAAATGGGCAAAGGAACCCCCAGAATGGGATCAGAAACACAAATGTGGGATCAGAACCCCCCAGAATGGGAGCAGAAACCCCAAAAATGGAATCAGAATCCCCCAAAATAGGATCAGAAACTCCAAAGAGGGGATCAGAACACCCCAAAAATGGGATCAGAAGCACCAAAAATGGGATCAGAAACCCCCAAATGAGGTCAGAATAAGCCTAAATGGGATCAGAACGCACCCCAAATGGGATCGGAATGCATCCAAAATGGGATCAGAAGCACCAAAAATGGGATCATAAACCCAAATATGGGATCAGAACCCACCAGAATGGGATCAGAAGCCCCCAAAATGGGATCAGAAGCTTAAATATGGGATCAAAGCCCCCTAAAATGGGATCAAAAGCACAAATATGGGATCAGAACCTCCCAAAAATGGGAGCAGAAACCCCAAAAATGTAATCAGAAACCCCAAAGAGGGGACCAGAACACCCCAAAAATGGGATCAGAAGCACCAAAACAGGGATCAGAACCCCCCCAAATGGGATCAGAAGCACCAAAACAGGGATCATAAACACCAAAAATGGGCAATGAACCCCCCAAAAATGGGATCGGAAACACCAAAAATGGGCAAAGAACCCCCCAGAATGGGATCAGAAACCCCTCAAAATGGGATCAAAAGCACAAATATGGGATCAGAACCCCCCAAAATGGGAGCAGAAACCCCAAAAATGGAATCAGAATCCCCCAAAATGGGATCAGAAGCACCAAAAATGCGATCAGAAACACAAATATGGGATCAGAACCCCCCAAAAATGGGATCAGAAACACCAAAAATGGGCAAAGAACCCCCCAGAATGGGATCAGAAACCCCACAAAAAGGGATCAGAAGCACTAAAAATGGGATCAGAAATGGTCCATAATGGTGTGTGAAGCACCAAAAATGGGATCAGAAACCCTCAAATGGGGTCAGAATAAGCCTAAATGGGATCAGAACGCCCCAAAATGGGATCAGAAGCACCAAAAATGGGCAAAGAACCCCCCAGAATGGGATCAGAAACTTAAATATGAGATCAAAGCCCCCCAAAATGGGATCAAAAGCACAAATATGGGATCAGAACCCCCCAAAATGGGAGCAGAAAACCCCAAAAATGGAATCAGAATCCCCCAAAATGGGATCAGAAACCCCAAAATGGGATCAAAAACCCCAAAGAGGGGATCAGAACACCCCTAAAATGGGATCAGAAACCCAAATATGGGATCAGAAACCCCCAAAAGGGATCAGAAACCCAAATATGGGATCAGAAACCCCAAAGAGGGGACCAGAACCTCCCAAAAATAGGATCAGAAACACCAAAAATGGACTCAGAAGCCCCCAAAATGGGATCAGTTTTGTCCCCAATGCCACCAACTCCATCCCGGTGCCAACACTTCAGCCCCAGTGCCACCATCTCTGTCCCCAAGGCCCCCATTTTGTCCCCAGTGTCCACAGCTTGGTCACCAGTGCCACCATTTTGTCCCCACTCTCACCACCCCCCACCCCATTGCCATCCCATTACCCCCATTTCCACCCCCTCCACCCCATTGTCATCCCATTACCCCCATTCCCACCCCCTCCTCCCCATTGCCATCCCATTACCCCCAATGCCACCCCCTTCACACCATTGCCATCCCATTACCCCCAATGCCCACCCCCTCCACCCCATTGCCATCCCATTACCCCCAATGCCACCCCCTCCACCCCACTGACATCCCATCACCCCCATTCCCACCCTCTCCACTCCATCGCCACCACTTTGTCCCCATTCCCACCCCCTCCACCCCATTGACACCATTTCGTCCCCATTGCCACCCCCTCCACCCCCTTGCCACCCCCTCTTCACCCCCTCCACCCCATTGCCATCCCATTCCCACCCCCTCCACCCCATTCCCACCCCATTGCCACCCCCTCCACCCCATTCCCACCCCATTGCCACCCCCTCCACCCCACTGCCACCCCATTCCCACCCCCTCCACCCCACTGCCACCCCATTCCCACTCCCTCCACCCCATTGCCATCCCATTCCCACCCCCTCCACCCCATTACCATCCATTCCCACCCCTTCCACCCCATTGCCATCCCATTCCCACCCCATTGCCACCCCCTCCACCCCATTGCCACCCCATTCCCACCCCCTCCACCCCATTGCCACCCCATTCCCACCCCCTCCACCCCATTGCCACCCCATTCCCACCCCCTCCACCCCATTGCCACCCCATTCCCACTCACTCCACCCCATTGCCATCCCATTCCCACCCCCTCCACCCCATTACCATCCATTCCCACCCCTTCCACCCCATTGCCATCCCATTCCCACTCCCTCCACCCCATTCCCACCCCATTGCCACCCCCTCCACCTCACTGCCACCCCATTCCCACCCCCTCCACCCCATTACCACCCCATTCCCACCCCCTCAACCCCACTGCCACCCCATTGCCACCCCATCAGGTCCCACCTCCGTGCAGCAGCGTGGAGCTCTCGGGGTCCCCCATAGCAGCGCACGGTGCAGATCCCGTAGGTGTGGGGCAGCAACTCGACCCAACGCTGTGGGTGCAGCTCCAGGTAGCACAGCAGGGTCTCGATGGCTGCGGGGGGGGAAGTTGGGAGGGCCATGTGGTGCCGATCCCAATCCCAAATCCATTTCTGGGATGCCCCAATCCCATTCCCAGCTGCCATTGGGATACCCCAATCCCATTCCCATTTCCCCTTGGGATACCCTAATCCCATTCCCAGTTCCCTTCCAAGACCTCCCGATCCCAATCCCAGCTCCCTTTGGGATACCCCAATCCCAGCTCCCTTTGGGATACCCCAATCCCATTCCCACTTCCCCTTGGGATATCCCGATCCTATTTCCATCTCCCTCTGGGATATCCTAATCCCATTCCCATTCCCCTTCCCAGACCTCCTGACCCCACTCCCATTTTCCCTTCCAGGACCTCCCAGTCCCAATCCCAATCCCATTCCTATTCCCATTCCCCTTCCAGGACCTTCCAATCCCATTCCCCTTCCAGGACCTCCTGACCCCATTCCCATTTCCTTTCCAGGACCTCCTGACCCCATTCCCATTTCCTTTCCAGAACCTTCCCATACCATTCCCATTTCCCTTCCCCTTCCAGGACCTCCTGACCCCATTCCCATTCCCCTTCCAGGACCTCCTGACCCCAATCCCACTTCCTTTCCAGAACCTTCCCATACCATTCCCATTTCCTTTCCAGAACCTTCCCATACCATTCCCATTTCCCCATCCAGGACCTCCCCATCCCATTCCCATTCCCCTTCCAGGACCTCTCCATCCCATTCCCATTCCCCTTCCAGGACCTGCCCCCCTTTCCCCACTCACCCTCCTCCCTCACATCCAGGTCCTGCACGATGCTCTCAATGGGGACGGCGCGCTCATGTTTATAGCAGACCCGTTGCTGCTCCCCATCCCGTTCTGACGCCATGACATCATCGTCCTCCTCTGATGTCACACCGTCGCTGTCCTCCTCCGACCTCATGACATCATCGCCCCCCTCTGACGTCACACCGTTGCCGTCTACCCTGATGGCGGCCATCTCTTTGTCGCTCACCTCCGCGCCCTACCATGGACAGCGCCACTGAGCCGCAATGCATTGTGGGATGGCCCATTCAAACCAATGGCCACTGGGCTGCAATGCATTGTGGGATGGCCCACTGAAACCAATGGCCACTGGGCTGCAATGCATTGTGGGATGGCCCATTCAAACCAATGGCCACTGGGCTGCAATGCATTGTGGGAGAGCCCATTCAAACCAATGGCCATTGAGCTGCAATGCATTGTGGGATGGCCAACTGCAACCAATGGCCATAGGGGAGGTACGACAGTTTATGAGATGGCCAATTCCAACCCTTGCCCATAGGAGGGCATGAAAAATTATGGGATGGCCAATTCTAAGCCATGGCCATAGGAGAGCACAATCAATTATGGGATGGCCAATTCCAACCCATGGCCATAGGAGGTTGCAATGGTTTATGGGACGGCCAGTTCCAACCCATGGCCATAGGAGGGTGCAACTGTTTATGGGATGGCCAGTTTCAACCCATGTGGTTTATGGGATGGCCAATTCCAACCAACAGCCATTGAGCTGCAACAGTTTATGGGACGGCCAATTCCAACCTAAGGCCATAGGAGGGTGCAGCGGTTTATGGGATGTCCAACTCTAACTGATAACCACAGAAGCGCGCCCGTTGGCCAGCCTTTGGGGTCACCCCAACCCTCCATCCCACCCCAACCCCAATGAGGCCAACACAACTGAACCACACCACCAAAACCTCAACGTTTCCCTCCCCCCCCCCTTGGGCTGTTCTCCCCACTCACCGCGATGAGGGCGCGGCGCCGCCGGTGCAGCTCCCGGCATTTGCACGGTGGGAAGGCGGCCCGCACCAATTTCTTGATGGTGAAGAAATCTACGGCGTCGGCGAAGATGTGACGCCGCAGCTCGAGCAGGTCGGAGCCCTGTGGATGGGAGGGGAACCCAATGCATTTTAGGGTTCCCCAAAGGCACCCCCTGGTGGCTTTTATGGCTCATTGTGTCACTTCAAAGACCTCCAAAAACCTTTTAGGGTTCCTTGGGTCACCCCAAAGAGCTCCCAACACCTTTTAGGGTTTTCTGTGTCACCCCAAAGAGCTCCCAACACCTTTTAGGGTTCATTCAGTCATCCCAAAAAGCTCCCAATACCTTTTAGGGTTCTCTGTGTCACCCCAAAGGCACCCCCAATGGGTCTTAGGGCTCCCCAAAGGCTCCTCAAAAAGTTTTAGGCTTCCCTATGTCACCCCAAAGAGCTCCCAACACCTTTCAGGGTTCTCTGTGTCTTCCCAAAGGCACCCCAATGGGTTTTAGGGCTCCCCAAAGACTCCTCAAAAGCTTTTAGGTTTCCCTGTGTCACCCCAAAGACCTCCCAACACCTTTTAGGGTTTATTCAGTCATCCCAAAAAGCTCCCAACACCTTTTAGGGATCCCTGTGTCACCCCAAATGTGCCCCAATGGGTTTTAGGGCTCCCCAAAGACTCCTGAACACCTTTCAGACTTCCCAATATTACCGCAAAGACCTCTCAGAGCCTTTTAGGACTCCCTGTGTCACCTTAAATTTTCCCAATACCTTTTAGGACTCTCAACCTCAAATTGTCCCCCCAAAGACCCCCCCAACACCTTTTACGATTCCTGTTGTCACCCCAAATTGAACCAAACACCTTTTAGAACTCCCTCAATAATCCCATTTCTTTTTAGGGTTCCCCAAAGTCTCTCCAATGAGTTTAAGGATTCCCTGTGTCACCCCAAAGACCTCCCAACACCTTTAAGGACTCCCCATGTCACCCCAAATTGTCCCCAGTACCTTTTAGGGTTCCTTGTGTCAGCCCAGATCATTCTCAATACATTTTAGGAATCCCTGTGTCATCTCAAAGACATCCCAAAACCTTTTAGGACTCCCTGTGTCACCCCAAGTCATTCACAACACCTATTAGCTTTCTCTGTGTCACCCCAAATCATTCCCAACAGCTTTTAGGGTTCTCAGTGTCACCCCAAATCATCCCCAACACCTTTTACAACATTCCGTGTCACCCCAAATCATCCTCAACACCATTTAGGACTCCCTGTGTCACCCCAAATCAACCCCCCAATCCCAATCACCAGATTTAGGATTAAAACAAACCCCCAGTTTTAGGACACCTCCCCACCCCAATACCACCTTAAACCCCCACCTCAGGGTCAAGGAAGAGGTGACACCACGCCGGCTCTCCGTCCCTCCCGGCGCGGCCGATCTCCTGCACGTAGCTCTCAAAGTTACGGGGCATGTTGTAGTGCAGCACGGCGCGCACGTCCGCCTTGTCCAAACCCATCCCAAAAGCCACGGTGGCCACCACCACCCGCAGGTGGCCACGCATGAAGGCGGATTGAACGCGGCGCCGCTCGGTGGCCGACAGCCCGGCGTGGTACGCGGCTGCAATCTGGTCGGGTTGGAGGCTGCGGCCGCTCTTGGATCCTATGAGAGAAAGAAGAAATGCTGAGGGCCACCATTGGCCTTCTCAGCCAGCAAAACACACAATAGAGACTCACGGGGAACCTCTTGGCCACCGTTGGCCCTCTTGGCCAGCAAAACACACAATATAGACTCAAGGGGAACCTCTTGGCCACCGTTGGCCTTCTTGGCCACCTGGGCACATTGCTGCCCACAACTGGGCTTCCTGGGGACTGGGAAGGGACACTACTGACTCAACAGTGAACCTCTTGGCCAACATTGGCTTTCTTGGCCACCTGGGTTCACTGTTGGCCACCAAAACACAGAATAGAGACTCACGGGGAACCTCTTGGCCACTGCTGGCACTCTTGGACACCTGGGCACACTGTTGTTCACTGTTGGCCTTCTTTGGGATTGGGAAGGGACACTACTGAATCAACAATGAACCTCTTAGCCAACATTGGCCCTCTTGGCCACCTGGGTTCACTGCTGGCCACCAAAACACAGAATACTCACGGGGAACCTCTTGGCCACCGTTGGCCCTCTTGGCCAGCAAAACACACAAAAGAGACTCACGGTGAACCTCTTGGCCACCATTGGCATTCTTGGCCACCAAAACACACAATAGAGACTCATGGTGAACCTCTTGGCTACTGTTGGCCGTCTTGGCCAGCAAAACACACAGTAGAGACTCATGGTGAACCTCTTGGCCACCGTTGGCCTTCTCGGCCACCTGGGCACATTGCTGCCCACAACTGGGCTTCCTGGGGACTGGGAAGGGACACTACTGACTCAACAATGAACCTCTTGGCCAACATTGGCTTTCTTGGCCACCTGGGTTCACTGTTGGCCACCAAAACACAGAATAGAGACTCACGGGGAACCTCTTGGCCACTGCTGGCACTCTTGGACACCTGGGCACACTGTTGTTCACTGTTGGCCTTCTTTGGGATTGGGAAGGGACACTACTGAATCAACAATGAACCTCTTAGCCAACATTGGCCCTCTTGGCCACCTGGGTTCACTGCTGGCCACCAAAACACAGAATACTCACGGGGAACCTCTTGGCCACCGTTGGCCCTCTTGGCCAGCAAAACACACAAAAGAGACTCACGGTGAACCTCTTGGCCACCATTGGCATCCTTGGCCACCAAAACACACAATAGAGACTCACGGTGAACCTCTTGGCTACTGTTGGCCCTCTTGGCCAGCAAAACACACAATAGAGACTCATGGTGAACCTCTTGGCCACCGTTGGCCTTCTCGGCCACCTGGGCACATTGCTGCCCACAACTGGGCTTCCTGGGGACTGGGAAGGGACACTACTGACTCAACAATGAACCTCTTGGCCAACATTGGCTTTCTTGGCCACCTGGGTTCACTGTTGGCCACCAAAACACAGAATAGAGACTCACGGGGAACCTCTTGGCCACCGTTGGCCTTCTTGGCCACCTGGGCACATTGCTGCCCACAACTGGGCTTCTTGGGGACTGGGAAGGGACACTACTGACTCAACAATGAACCTCTTGGCCAACATTGGCTTTCTTGGCCACCTGGGTTCACTGTTGGCCACCAAAACACAGAATAGAGACTCACGGGGAACCTCTTGGCCACCGTTGGCCTTCTTGGCCACCTGGGCACATTGCTGCCCACAACTGGGCTTCTTGGGGACTGGGAAGGGACACTACTGACTCAACAGTGAACCTCTTGGCCAACATTGGCTTTCTTGGCCACCTGGGTTCACTGCTGGCCACCAAAACACAGAATAGAGACTCACGGGGAACCTCTTGGCCACTGCTGGCCTCCTCGACCACCAAAAAACATAATAGAGACTCATGGGGAACCTCTTGGCCACTGTTGGCCCTCTTGGCCAGCAAAACACACAAAAGAGACTCATGGTGAACCTCTTGGCCACCATTGGCATTCTTGGCCACCAAAACACACAATAGAGACTCACGGTGAACCTCTTGGCTACTGTTGGCCCTCTTGGCCAGCAAAACACACAATAGAGACTCATGGTGAACCTCTTGGCCACCGTTGGCCTTCTCGGCCACCTGGGCACATTGCTGCCCACAATTGGGCTTCCTGGGGACTGGGAAGGGACACTACTGACTCAACAATGAACCTCTTGGCCAACATTGGCTTTCTTGGCCACCTGGGTTCACTGTTGGCCACCAAAACACAGAATAGAGACTCACGGGGAACTTCTTGGCCACCGTTGGCCTTCTTGGCCACCTGGGCACATTGCTGCCCACAACTGGGCTTCCTGGGGACTGGGAAGGGACACTACTGACTCAACAATGAACCTCTTGGCCAACATTGGCTTTCTTGGCCACCTGGGTTCACTGTTGGCCACCAAAACACAGAATAGAGACTCACGGGGAACCTCTTGGCCACCGTTGGCCTTCTTGGCCACCTGGGCACATTGTTGTCCACAACTGGGCTTCTTGGGGACTGGGAAGGGACACTACTGACTCAACAGTGAACCTCTTGGCCAACATTGGCTTTCTTGGCCACCTGGGTTCACTGCTGGCCACCAAAACACAGAATAGAGACTCATGGGGAACCTCTTGGCCACTGTTGGCCCTCTTGGCCAGCAAAACACACAAAAGAGACTCATGGTGAACCTCTTGGCCACCATTGGCATTCTTGGCCACCAAAACACACAATAGAGACTCACGGTGAACCTCTTGGCTACTGTTGGCCCTCTTGGCCAGCAAAACACACAATAGAGACTCACGGTGAACCTCTTGGCCACCGTTGGCCTTCTCGGCCACCTGGGCACATTGCTGCCCACAACTGGACTTCCTGGGGACTGGGAAGGGACACTACTGACTCAACAATGAACCTCTTGGCCAACATTGGCTTTCTTGGCCACCTGGGTTCACTGTTGGCCACCAAAACACAGAATAGAGACTCACGGTGAACCTCTTGGCCACTGCTGGCACTCTTGGCCACCTGGGCACAATATTGTCCATCGTTGGTCTTCTTTGGGATTGGGAAGGGACACTACTGACTCAACAAAGAACCTCTTGGCCAACATTGGCCTTCTTCGCCACCTGGGTTCACTGTTGGCCACCAAAACACAGAATAGAGACTCACGGTGAACCTCTTGGCCACTGCTGGCCCTCTTGGCCACCTGGGCACACTGTTGTCCACTGTTGGTCTTCTTTGGGATTGGGAAGGGACACTACTGATTCAACAATGAACCTCTTGGCCAACATTGGCCTTCTTGGCCACCTGGGTTCACTGCTGGCCACCAAAACACAGAATAGAGACTCACGGGGAACCTCTTGGCCACCGTTGGCCCTCTTGGCCAGCAAAACACACAATAGAGACTCACTGTGAACCTCTTGGCTACCATTGGCCTTCTTGGCCACCTGGGCACATCGCTGTCCACAACTGGGCTTCTTGGGGACTGGGATAGACTCACAGGGAACCTCTTGGCCACCGTTGGCCTTCTTGGCCACCTGGGTTCACTGTTGGCCACCAAAACACAGAATAGAGACTCACGGTGAACCTCTTGGCCACCGTTGGCCCTCTTGGCTAGCAAAACACACAATATAGACTCACGGGGAACCTCTTGGCCACCGTTGCCATTCTTGGCCACCAAAACACACAATAGATACTCACGGTGAACCTCTTGGCCACTGTTGGCCTCCTCGGCCACCAAAACACACAATAGAGACTCATGGTGAACCTCTTGGCCACCGTTGGCCTTCATGGCCACCTGGGCACATTGCTGTCCACAACTGGGCTTCTTGGGGACTGGGAAGGGACACTACTGACTCAACAATGAACCTCTTGGCCAACATTGGCCCTCTAGGCCAGCAAAACACACAATATAGACTCACAGTGAACCTCTTTGCCAACATTGGCTTTCTTGGCCACCTGGGTTCACTGTTCACTGGGCCACCAAAACACAGAATAGAGACTCATGGTGAACCTCTTGGCCACTGCTGGCCCTCTTGGCCACCTGGGCACACTGTTGTCCACTGTTGGTCTTCTTTGGGATTGGGTAGGGATACTACTGACTCAACAGTGAACCTCTTGGCCAACATTGGCCCTCTTGGCCATCTGGGTTCACTGTTGGCCACCAAAACACAGAATAGAGACTCACGGTGAGCCTCTTGGCCAACACTGGCCTTCTTGGCCACTATAGCACAGTGATGGCCACCACTGTCCACCTTGGGGACTAGGAAGGGACACCGCTAACACACAGTAAACCTCCTGGCCACCATTGGCCATCTTAGCCACCAGAGCACACTGTTGGCCACCACTGGCTGTCTTGGGGACTGGGAAGGGACACCACTGACACACAGTAAACCTGTTGGCTACCGTTGGCCTTCTTGGCCACCTGGGTTCACTGTTGGCCACCAAAACACAAAATAAAAGACTCATAGTGAACCTCCCGGCCACCGTTGGCCTTCTTGAACACCTGGGTTCACTGTTGGCCACCGCTGTTCTTCTTGGCCACCAGAGCACACCATCGGCCACTGTAGACCTTTCTGGCCACCAGGGCTCTCTGCTGTTGCTCCGGGCACACTCCATACCTGGAGTGGTTTTGGTGAGCAGCTCATCCTGCAGGCAGGTGCGGAGCAGCGCGGCGACGCGGGCCGTGTCCTCCCTGCGCGTGCAGTACACGATGATGGAGCGGAGCGCGGCAAAGCGCTTGCTGCGCAGCAGGTTAACGAGAGCCTGCAGGTAACGAAGGCACCAAGGTTAGGAGCTAATTAAAAAACACCACCAAGGAGCCTGGGCTCTGAGCACGGAGCCCCAGTGCTGATCTGTGCGCTCTGGAGACCCAATTGCATGAAGATGGGTCTGTGCCTTCCACCACACCACAGCGGGGTTTTGGAGGGGACGCTGGTGGGATCCGATGCTCTATCAGCACACAGCCCCAGTCCCCACCCCTAATCACTGCTGCAGGGCCCAGCACTGTTCCCCTCTCTACCCGATCTCTACGCCAGTACTCAGAGATGTCACCGTCCCTACCTGATCCCCATCCCTCCCCAATCCCTGTACCAATCCCAGATGCATCTCCATCCCATCCCAAACCCCATCCTAGTGCTCAGATCCATTCTCATCCCTTCCTGGTCCCGCTGCCCGTCCCCATCCCCATCCAGTGCCTGTCCTATCCCGACCCCACAAATCCCCATCTGCATCCCCGTCCCCATTCCTATCTGCACCCCATCCCTGTCCCTCCCTGATCCCCACCCCGTCCCAGTCCCTACACGGGCCCTGTCTGCACTTCATTCCTGTCCCCACCCAGTCCCAGTCCCATCTCCACCTCATCCCAGTCTCTATCCTATTCCTGTCCCAATCCTATCCTTATCCCCATCCATACCCCATACCAGTCCCTATCCCATCCCTATCCCTGAGCCTACCCCATCCCTGTCCCAGTTCCATCCCACTCCACTCCTATCCCATCCCATCATCTCCGTCCCATCCTCCCACTGTCCATCCCCAGTCCCCATCCATCTCCTTGTCCATCCCATCCTCCCTCAGTCTCCACCCAACCAACCCATCCTCCATCCTCTCAGCACTCCATCCCCATCCCCTGTGTCCCCACCCCATCCCTGTCCATACCCTGGCCCTGGCCCAGTCCCTACTCGGTCCCTGTTGACATCCCATCCCATCCCTACCCCATCCCAGTCCCTACTCACTGCCAGTCCACACCCTGTCCCTGTCCCCATGAGTCCATGCCCCTAAACCTGTCCCCATTCTATCCCATCCCCACCAAATCCCCATCCCTGTCCTGTCCCACTAGGTTCCTGTCCCCATCCACATCCCATCCCTAACTGGTCCCCATCCCTATGTCCACCTGGTGCCCATCTGCACACCATCCCATCCCTATCTGGTCCCCAATCCCTCTTCCCATCTTCATCCCATCCCTGTCCCGGTCCCTACCCAGCCCCTGTCCCCATCCCAGTCTCTACCTGTTCCCATCCTGTCCCCATCCCCATCCCAGCCCAGTCCCCACCCAGTACCCATCCCCATCCCATCCCTACCTGGTCACCATCCCCATTTTCATCCCAGCCCTGTCCTTACTTGGTCCCCATCCCCACCCCCATCCAGTCCCCATCCCTATTTCCATCCCTACCCATTCCACACCCCATTCCCCAGCCCATCCCTACCCATCCCCATAACCATCCACATCCCCACCCCCAACCCCAATCCCAACCCCACCCCCATCTGGTTCCCAGCCCTATCCCCATCACCAACCCCATCCTCACCCCATCCCTACTCATCCCCACCCCCATCCCTACCCATTTCCCATCCCCATTCCCATCTCCATCCTGTCCCCATCCCCATCATCCCCACCCCCACCCGGTTCCCACCCCTATCCTCATCCCCATTCCCATCCTCACCCCATCCCTACCCATTCCCCACCCCCATCTCTACCTGTTTTCCATCCCCATCCCCATCCCCATCATCCCCATCCTATCCCTACCCATTCCCCACCCCCATCTCTACCTGTTTCCCATCCCCATCCTCATCATCCCCATCCCATCCCCACCCGTTTCCCATCCCCACTCCCACCCCCATCCAGTTCCCACCCCTATCCCTATCCCCACCCCCACCCCCACCATCCCCACCCTGTCCCCACCCGGTCCCGGTCCCGCTCCACGGACACGGAGAGCCGCAGGTTGGGCGGCACGGCGGCGCTCCGCACGGCGATGCCGTCCTGCTGCGGGATGCCGAGATGTGCTGCCACGTCCCGCGCCGTCGCCACCGTGGCTGTGGCCGTCAGAGCCAGGAAGCAGCGGACACCCAGACGGTCCCGGAGCACCTGAGGGAGGAGGGGGACATCAGGGATGAGGGGGGACAGAGGGGGTGGGGGGGACAGCGGGGATGGGGGGAGTGGCAGCAAGAGGGGGAGAGCAAGAGGGGGAGAGCAAGAGGGGGAGAGACGAAGAGGGGGAGAGACGAAGAGGGGGAGAGACGAAGAGGGGGAGAGACGAAGAGGGGGAGAGACGAAGAGGGGGAGAGACGAAGAGGGGGAGAGACGAAGAGGGGGAGAGACGAAGAGGGGGAGACAACAGTAGAAGGAGCGGAGGAGGAAGAGGAAGACGGCGAGAGGAGGAAGAGGAAGACGGCGAGAGGAGGAAGAGGAAGACGGCGAGAGGAGGAAGAGGAAGACGGCGAGAGGAGGAAGAGGAAGACGGCGAGAGGAGGAAGAGGAAGACGGCGAGAGGAGGAAGAGGAAGACGGCAAGAGGAGGAAGAGGAAGACGGCAAGAGGAGGAAGAGGAAGACGGCAAGAGGAGGAAGAGGAAGACGGCAAGAGGAGGAAGAGGAAGAAGGTAAGAGACGGAGGAGAAAAGGTGAGAGAAGGATTGGGAGGATGATGGTGAGGAGGATGATGGTGAGGAAGAGGACAAGGAAGACGGTGAGAGTAGGATGAGGAGGATGAAAGTGAGAAAAGGAGGAGAACAAGGAAGATGGTGAGAGGAGAAGGGTGATGATGAGGAAGAGAATGAGGAGAGTAACAATGAGAAGAGGAAAAGGAAGATGGTGAGAGGGGGAGGAGAAGGAAGGTGAGAGAAGGATGAGGAGGGAGAGGAGAAAGACAGGAGGAAGATGAGCAAGATGGCAAGAGGAGGAGGATGAGGAAGAAGGTGAGAGAAGGATGAGGAGGAAGATGGAAAGGAGGATGAGGAGGACAACATCATGGTAAGAGGAAGAGGAGGAGGATGAGGACTGCAAGGAGGATGAGGATGATGAAGAGAGGAGGAGGATGAAGAGGATGACAGTGAGAAGAGGAGGAAGAGGATGACAGTGATAAAGGGAGGACAAGAAAGATGGTGAGGAGGATGGCAGTGAGAAGAGGAGGACAAGGAAGATGGCGAGAAGAGGATGGCAGTGAGAAGAGAAGGAGAATGAGGAGAAAGACGGTGAGGAGGAGGCCGACAAAGACAGCGAGAGGAGGAGGAGGAGGAGATGAGGACCATCCCCAGGCTGCTCCCCCCATGGCAGGACCTCACACACCTTGCAGAGCCGCAGGTAGCTGGGACGGAAGTTGTGGGACCACTCGGAGACGCAGTGAGCCTCGTCGATGCAGGCGAAGGCCACGGGTGGCAGCTGGTGGGCGGGGGGCAGACAGCAGGAGCCCGAGGAACCCGAGCCCACCAGAGCTTCGGGGGACAGCAGCAGCACCTGAGCTGAGCCCTCCTGCACGCGCCGCAGTGCCGCGTCCCGCTGTGCACGGCTCAGGTGGGAGTGCACGCAGACGGCACGGAGGCACGGGGGGAGACCAGAGACCTGCAAGGGGAGCGATGGGATGTGGGGATGTGGGGGAGTTTTCTACACGGAGCACGGGGGGGTTGGGCTGAGGGAAGGGGTGGGGGGATGGTGGAGGGGGGACTGTCCTGGGAAGGGTTTGGGAAATGGGGAGATGTGGCAATTGGGGTGGGGATCTGGGAGGTCTTCTCCAGCCATAAGGGTTCTATGGTGCTGTTGAGGAACATTTAGGGGATGGCGTGGGGATCCTGGAGATCTAATCCAACTCAAAGGATTCTATTTAGGGTCATGGTGGGGTTGGGGATCTTGGAGGTCTTCTCCAACCCTAATGATTCCATTTAGGGTCATGGTGGGGCGAGGTGGAGATCTTGGAGATCTTCTCCAACCCTAAGGATTCTATTTAGGGTCACGGTGGGGTGGGGTGGAAAGGAGATCTTTGGGATCTTCTCGTATCCCAGTAATTCTATTTAGGGTCATGGCAGGGTGATGGACCTTGGAGATCTTCTCTAACTCTAATAGTGCTATTTAGTGTCACGGTGGGGTTGAGTTGAGGATCTTGGAGGTCTTCTCCAACCCTAATGATTCTATTTAGTGTCACGGTGGGGTTGAGTTGGGGATCTTGGAGGTCTTCTACATCCCTAATGATTCTATTTAGGGTCATGTTGAGGTTGGCTTGGGGATCTCTGAGAACTTCTCTTATCCCAGTAATTCTATTTAGGGTCATGGCAGGGTTGTGGACCTTGGAGGTCTTCTCCAACTCTGATAGTGCTGTTTAGGGTCATGGTGGGATTGAGCTGAGGATTGGATTTCTCCAACCCTGATGATCGTATGGTTCTACACAAGGACACGGTTGGGGGTGGGTTGTGGATCTTGGAGGTCTTCTCCAACCCTAAGGATTCTATTTAGGGACATGGTGGGGGTGGCTTGGGGATCTTGGAGGTCTTCTCCAACCCTAATGATTATGTTTAGGGTCATGGTGGGGTTGGGTTGGGGATCTTGGAGGTCTTCTCCAACCCTAAGGATTCTATTTAGGGTCATGGTGGTGTTAGGTTGTGGATCTTGGAGGTCATCTCCAACCCAAATGATTTCTATTTAGTGGGGATGGGGTTGATGTTGAACTTCTCCCACTTCCAAACGGAGCTGCCTCCCGTTGCGACGGAGCAGTGGGGTGGAAACGTGGAGGTACCTGGTCATCCATCAGCGACACCAACGGGGACACCACCAGCGCGATGCTCCGTGAGTGTTTGTGGTACAGGAAGGCGGGCAGCTGATAGCACAGCGACTTCCCCATCCCCGTGGGGAGCACGACCAACGTGGAGAGCCCTGTGTGGGGATGAGGGTTGGGAGAACAGAGGGGATGCAGAAAGTGGGACAGAGAGAGGAAAATACGCACCTGAGAGGATCCTCATGACGGCCACCTCCTGGCCGGGGCGGAAGGAGCTGTAGCCCAACTCCGAGAGCGCATCCAGCACCTCCTCAGGGGTCTCTGTGCAGAAGATGGAGGGATTAGGAGTGGGGAGATGTGGGATCGGGGGTGGAAACGTGGCTGCAGCCTCACCTCGTGGCTTCCCATCTGGCCCCAAGCTGTAGAGGGGCTCCACGGGTGCAGGGGGTGTGGGGGGCTCGTAGGGTGGGCGCTGCACGTCCAGGTATGGGGTTGGCCCTGTGAGTTCGGCTCCGTCCTGGTCGCTGCTGGATGCTGGGGATGGAGGAAGCCATCAGCATGGCCTGAGGGATGTGGGGGGGCAGGGAGCGCTCCCGGGGCTGAGGGGTCTCACCAGGGAGCTCCTGATAAATGGTGTTGGTCCGGCGGGCCACCTCTTCCAGTGTGGGCAGGGGATCCTCCTCCTCCTCCTCCTCTTCATTGTTGGGATGGATGGGTTCTGCTGGAGGAGGTGTGTGGGAAATGGTGCCTGGAGGAGGGAGGAGGAGCAGGAAATGGTGGTGGTGGTGACCATATGGACCCAGAGGGAGCACAAGATGGTGGTGACCATATGGACCCCGAAGGAGCAGGAGATAAGGGGGCCCATATGGACCCAGGAGCAGAAAATGGTGGTGACTATTCAGACCCAGAAGAACCACAAGGAGTTGGTGGTGCCCATACGGACCCAGAAGGAGCAGATGGTGGTGGTGGTGTCCATACGGACCCAGAAGGACCACAAGGGCATGGTGGTGTCCATATGGACCCAACAGGAGCAGGAGATGGTGGTGGTTCCCAGATGAACCCAGAAGGACCGCAAGGAGATGGTGGTGTCCATACGGACCCAGCAGGAGCAGGAGATGATGGCAGTTCCCAGATGAACCCAGAAGGGCCACAAGAAGATGGATGCTGCTGAGATCCCCAAACCACTCACCTCGCCCCCGGCACGCCGCTGCCCAGTGCCCAGGTGCGCCGCACTTGAAGCAAACATCCGAGCTCCGATCCAGGGCCCCGCCGCCTCCGAACCACGCTGCCTTCTTCTGCCACTTCTCCTTCCACACCTGTGACCGATTTCACACCATTTCACCCCGTTTCCTCCCTCCTCCCTCGGGTGCTGCTGGCCGCCCCGTTCCCATACCTGCTTACGGAGCTGCCTTCCCCGCAGCGCATCGCCCCGCACGTGGGATCTGCTCTTCAGGTTGAGCCGCACGAAGTTGCCGTGCGGCCGCCGAGGAGCTCTGTGGGAAACCAAGATGCCATCGGGATGGGGCCAGGAACACCGCCAGGATGGAGCCAGGAACAGGGGACCAGAAACCCCAGTCTGTCCTGGGGATCCCGTGACAGTGGGAGCCCACCCAATGGGGCAGCATAGGGGGAACCCTATAGAGCGGGCTTCCACTTTTAATGGGAAGAAGTGGCCTCTCGTCACCTCAAAATTTGCTCTGGTCCCCACTCTGCAAGCACTACAGATGGGAGAATTGCTTTGGAGCAGAGTATGGGGATAATCCCCTAAACCTTTTGTTCCTGAAGGGAAGCCAGCAGCACTCTGGGGAACGTGGAAAGGATAGAAATACGTGAGGAAATGGGTCAAAAAACCCACGCAGAGCTTCCAAAAGGAAGGAAAAAAGCCAGAAGTGGGGAACAGGCCGAAGAAAGAGCGGCTCGTTGTGTGCAGAGCTCAGCAGGAGCAGCTGTGGCTCCTTCTCAGGAACGAGGCATTGCTCAGCTCCGCGTTCGTTTGCTCTCGTTACCAGGCACAGCTCCAGCAATTCCAGCCACGCACATTTGGGGGCAAAACAGGCAAACCGTCCCATTTTTGGGGGGCACCCACCTGGCAGGGATCGCTTTGCTGACCGCCCTGGGCTTCTTCTCCTCCTCAAAATCACCCAGAAGGTTTTCGGATGGGGACAGCGCCGTTCTCCTCTGCTTTGAGGCAGCTGTGGGTTCCTCTTTGCCATCCTCCGGGCACGGCCTCTTCCTGCGGGCAGCTCTGGGCTTTGCCACATTCACAGCTCCATCCCGAGCAGTGCCACCGGTGCTGTCCTTCGGCACGCGGCCACCACGCCGTCCCGTGTCACTTTTGGGTCCCGGTGTCCCTTTGTCATCTCCTGGCATCTCTTCTTCCAATCCCACTGTCCCCTCTTCACACCCCGGCGTCCCCCTTTTGCATCGCGGCGTTCGCCTTTTCCGACCCTGAGATGCCACTTCAGGTCTTGGTGTCCCCATTTCAGGCCTTGATGTCCCTTCTTCATGTCCTGGTGTCCCCTTTTCGCATCCCGCTGTCCCCATTTGGGGTCCTGGTGTCCCCTCTTCATGCCCTGATGTCCCTTTCTTCCGTCTCGGCGTCACCCTTTTCCGTCCCACTGTCCCCATTGCAGCTTCCAACACCCCCTCTTCACATCCCAATGTCACCTCTTTGTGTCTCACTGTCCCCCTTCTGGGTCTCAATGTCCCCACTCTGTGTCCTGGTGTCCCCATTTCAGGTCTTGGCATCCCCCCTTCACATTCCAGTGTCCCCATTTCAGGTCCCAGTGTCCCCTCATCATGCTCTGGTGTCCCCAGTATGGGTCCCAGTGCCCCTCCTTCAAGTCTTTGTGTCCTTACTCCAGGTTTTGTCCCCTCTTCACATCCCAGTGTCCCCATTTTGGGTCTCAGCGTCCTCTCTTCATGTCTTTGTACCCTCACTCCGGGTCTTGTCCCCTCTTCGTGTCCTGGTGTCCCCATTTCGGGTCCTGATGTCTCTTCTTCATGTCTTTGTATCCTCGTTCTGGGTCTTGTCCCCTCTTTGTGTCCAGGTGTCCCCATTCCAGGTCCCAGTGTCCCCTCTTCGTGTCCTGGTGTCCCCATTTCGGGTCCTGATGTCTCTTCTTCATGTCTTTGTATCCTCGTTCTGGGTCTTGTCCACTCTTCGTGTCCAGGTGTCCCCATTCCAGGTCCCAGTGTCCCCTCTTTGTGTCCTGTTGTCCTCACTCCAGGTCCTGCCCATTCTTCATGTCTCAGTGTCCCAATTTCAGGTCCCCAAATCCCCTCTCCCTGTCCCACTGTTCCCATTCCAAGCGAGTATCCAGCCATCCCCTCTTCGCATCCATCCGTCCCCATCCCACATCCCGTTGTCCCCTGGCACCGCCGCAGCCATCCGGGATCGAGTGACCCCAATCTCTGTGCCACAGTCTCCTTCAGCTTCTGGAATCGGTCTGTTTGGGGATGAGGATTTGACCCCGCAGTCAGGATGAGCGGTGCCAGGTGGTGCATGGCGGCAGGGAGGACGTCGGCCAATTCACCGCCGTCACCGTCAGCGCTCGGGGATGCGGTGCCGTCACCGCGCTGTGCCGTGGCTTCCCTCCTGCAGGCCAGGCTCCTCTTCACCGCCGACGGCGTCTCCTGCGGATGAGAAGAGAGAATTCGGGATGATCCCAACGTCTGCTTCTCCATAGCCCCAAATCGCCCGTTTTCACCCCACCCCAAAGAGCTCCCAACCTTTATAGGTTTCCCTGTGGGGTAAACCTCACTCCCTTTCCCTCCCACCCCACAGCCCCACGCCTGTAACGCTGCGCCCACCCCGCAGCCCCACACCTGTAGGGTTGCACCCACCCCACAGCCCCAAATCTGTAGGGCCTCACCCACACTACAGCCCCAAATCTATAGGGCCTCACCCACCCCACAGCCCCAAATCTATAGATGCTCACACCCCACAGCCCCACACCTGTAGGGCCGTGCCCAGGTTGGCCTTCAGCCTCATCCCATAGAGCTGCGCTGATGCTGATGGTGGTCGTTGGTGCCGAATCCTGGGGACCTTTGGCTGTCGGTTCAGGTGTGACCCCCAGCAGCCTGAGTCCTGCGGTGGGGACAGAAAGAGGGGCAGGTGGAGGACAACAAGAGATGGCCACCATGAGTTGGGTGTGGGCAACAGGGGGCCACCGTGGAGTTGGGTGTGGGCAAGAAACAGGGGGCCACCGTGGAGTTGGGTGTGGGCAACCAACAGGGGGCTACCATAAGTTGGGTGTGGGCAACCAAGAAGTGGCCATCATGGAGTTGGGTGTGGGCAACCAACAGGGGGCCACCAAGAGTTGGGTGTGGGCAACCAAGAGGTGGCCACCATGAGTTGGGTGTGGGCGACCAATAGGGGGCCACCATGGAGTTGGGTGTGGGCGACCAATAGGGGGCCACCATGGAGTTGGGTGTGGGTGACCAAGAAGGGACCATCAAGAGTTGGGTGTGGGAAACCAATAGGGGGTCATCATGAGTTGGCTGTGGGCAACCAACAGGGGGCCACCAACAGTTGGGTCATGGGTCAGCACGAGTTGGGCTGCAGGTTGCCATGATGGAGGGGCTACAAGCTGCAAAGAGTTGGCCACAGACTGCCATGATGGAGGGGTCACAGGTCACCATGAGGGGGGGCCACCATGAGTTGGGCCATAGGTAGCCACAACGGAGGGCCACCATGAGACGGTCATAGGTCACCATGAGGGAGGGCCACCATGAGCTGGGCCACCATGAGTTGGCCATAGGTAGCCACATGGATGGGCCCTCCCTCCGTTAGCCTGCAGTGCTGGTACCTGCTCTGCCATTGGGCTCTGCTCAGTGTGGTCCTTCTGCTGCTTCAGCTCCCGGTACTCCCGGTACAGCCCTGCAGAAGGAACAGAGCAGAGCTGGGGTAATTAATTAGGGCAATTAGCAGGTAATTTATTAGAGCAACTAGGGGATAAGGAGGTCCCGAAGCCCCACACTCACGCTTGGTGTCCTCTGAAGCCTCCGCCACATCGGCCTGCGAGGGAAAAAGAGCAGAGCGTTAATTTGGGTTGAAATGCACAAAAAGAGGTGCTCCGGGCGTTGAACTGTCCAGAAAAAGGTCCTTTCAGGGCAGAACAGCCACAAAAAAAGCACCAAAAAAGGCTATTTTTGGGTAGAAATGTCTCTGAAGAGGCACTTTTGGGGCAGAAATATCCAACGAGCACCAAAAAAGGACATCCGGGGGCAGAACAGTCCAAAAAGAGGCACTTTTCATAGAATCATAGAACCACCAAGGTTGGAAAAGACCTACAAGACTATCCAGTCCAACCGTTCACCTGTCACCAATAGCTCCCACTAAACCATGTCCCTCAACACAACATCCAATCGTTCCTTGAACACCCCCAGGGTCGGTGACTCCACCACCTCCCCGGGCAGCCCATTCCAGTGCCTGACCACCCTTTCTGAGAAGTAATATTTCCTAATGCCCAGCCTGAATCTCCCCTACCGCAGCTTGAAGCCATTCCCTCTAGTCCTATCACTAATGACATGAGAGAAGAGGCTGACCCCCAGCTCACCACAACCTCCCTTCTAGTAGTTATAGAGAGCAATAAGGTCTCCCCTGAGCCTCCTCTTCTCCAGGCTGAACATTCCCAGCTCCTTCAGCCTCTCCTCATATGGCCTGTGCTCCAGACCCCTCACCAGCTTTGTTGCCCTTCTTTGAACACGTTCCAGGGCCTCCATGTCTTTCTTGCAGTGAGGGGCCCAAAACTGGACGCAGTACTTGAGGTGCGGCCTCACCAGAGCTGAGTACAGGGGGACAATCACCTCTCTGCTCCTGCTGGTAACACTGTTTCTGATGCAAGCCAGGATGCCATTGGCCTTCTTGGCCACCCGGGCACACTGTCGGCTCATGTTCAGCTGAGCATCAATCAATACCCCCAGGTCCATCTCCTCTACACAGTCTTCCAGCCACTATGCCCCCAGCCTATAGCGCTGCCTGGGGTTGTTGTAGCCGAAGAGCAGGCTACCGGCATTTGGTCCTGTTGAACCTCATCCCATCGACTTCAGCCCAGCTCTACCAGCCTGTCCAGATCCCTCTGTAGGGCCTCGCTACCCCCAGGCAGATCCACACTCCCAGCCAATTTGGTGTCATCCGGCAAACTTACTGAGGGTGCACTCAATGCCCTCATCCAGGTCATCAATAAAGATGTTGAAGAGGACAGGCCCCAGCACCGACCCCTGGGGAACACCACTCGTGACCGGTCGCCAGCTGGATTTAACTCCATTCACCACCACTCTCTGAGCCCGGCCCTCCAGCCAGCTCCTTACCCAGCCAAGAGTGCACCCGTCCAAGCCACGGGCTGCCAGCTTCTGCAGGAGAATACTGTGGGAGACAGTGTCAAAGGCTTTGCTGAAGTCTAGGTAGACTTTTGGGGCAGAACAGTCCAAAAAGAGGCAAAAGAGGCCCTTTCAGGACATAAATGTCCAAAACCAGACACTTCCGGGATAGAAACTCACCAAAAAGCACCAAAAGAGGCACACTGGGGGCAGAAACACCCCAAAAAGACAAAAAAAAGAGGCACTTTCGGGGCAGAAATGGCCCCAAAAAGCACCCAAAAAAAGCCATTTGGGGGCAGAAATGTCCCTAAAAGCATCAAAAGAGGCACTTTTAGGACACAAAGGTGGGACTTTTGGGATAGAAACTCACCTGAAAGCACCAAAAGAGGCACTTTGGGAGCAGAACAGCCATAAAAAGAGGCACTTTTGGGTGTACATCTGTGCCTGAAGAGGCACTTTTGGGGCAGACACACCCCGAAAAGGACAAAAAGAGTCACTTTTGTGGTCTTTCTGTCACATTCAGAAGTGCTCAAAAAGAGGCAGTTTGGGGGCAGTGTTACCCCACAAAGGAGAAAAAGAGGCACTTTTGAGGCAGAAATGCCCCTCAAAAAGCACCAATAAAGCACATTTTGGGGTAGAAGAGCCCAAAAAGGGGTCCTCTGAGGGGTAGAAATGCTTCCTAAAGCACTAAAAGATGCACTTTTAGAGTAGAACCACCCCAATAGAGGCCGTTCTGGGATAGAACGGCCCCCAAAAGGCTCTTTTGAGGCAGAAATGGCTTCAAAAAGCATCAAAAAAAGGCCATTTTGGGGCAAAAATGCCCCCCAAAAGCACCAAGTGAGGCACTTTCAGGATACAAAGCGGGGAATTTTGGGATAGAAACCCACCTGGAAGCACCAAAAGAGAAACTTAAGGGGCCGAAACGTCCAAAAAGAGGTACTTTTTGGATAGAAATCCACCTAAAAGCGCCAAAAAAAATCCTTTTTTTGGAGTAAAACAGCCCCAAAAGAGGTACTTTTGGGGGTACACCTTTTCCTGAAGAGACACTTTTGGGGCAAAAATACCCCCAAAAAGCACCAAAAAAGGCCATTTTCTGAGCAGAAATGCCCCAGAAGAGGCCCTTTGAGAATAGAAATGTCCCAAAAGAGGCACTTTGGGGGCAGAAACACCTAAAAAAACACCAAGAAAAGGCCCTTTTGGGGCAGAAATACCCACAGAGGCCCTTTGAGGCCTTCTCAGACCCCCTCCACACCCGGGGCCGTCCCGGTCCCCCCGCACCTTTCCCGGTCTCCGGCCATTCTCTCGCTCGAACACCGTCTCCCAGCCCTTCAGCAGAGCCCGCAGTTCGCGCAGCCGCTCCATCGGTTCGGTTCCGTTACCGTTCGGTTCGGTTCGGACCCTCAGAGCCGACCCGGTCCCTCCACCCCGATTCCGTTCCCTCAGCGCTATCGCCCGCCGCGAACCTCCCGCTCTCCTTTCTCTCCTCCAATAGAAACGCTGGAAAGGAGACGGGCAGTCGGAAGAACCAATGAAAAGCGTAGAGAAAGCGCGGTCCTGCCTCCCTCTGCCTGTGATTGGCAGGAGGAGAGAGGGGAGGAGTCAGTACGCAGAGGCGGAAGTGAGGAGGGAACGGGGTGGCGGCGCTGAGGGGCGGTGAGAGGCGCTGGGGGAGGGGATCCTGAGGGGGGGGTTATGGGGCTCTGTGGGGCTCTGTGGGGTCCTGGGAGGGTTATGGGACAGTCCTGTGGGAATTATGGGACTCTGTGGGGTGGTTTCTGTGGGGGTTATGGGGCTCTGTGGGGGGCGTCCTGTGGGGGATATGGGGCTCTGTGGGGCTCAATAGGGGGTCCTGTGGGGGTTATGGGGCTGTATGGGAGGTCCTGTGGGGGTTATGGGGCTCTATGTGGAGGGTCCTGTGGGGGTTATGGGGCTCTGTGGGGATCTATGGGGGGGATTTTGTGGGGGTTATGGGGCTCTATGGGGTTCTATGGGGGGTCCTTTGGGGGGGATTCTGGGGGGATTATGGGGCTCTATGGGGTTTATGGGGCTCTATGGGGAGGGTCCTATGGGGGTTTTGGGGCTCTGTGGGGTTCTATGGGGGGTCCTGTGGGGATTATGGGGTCTGTGGGGGTCCTGGGGGGATTATGGGACTCTGTGGGGGTTCTGGGGCTCTAGGGGGAGGGTCCTGTGGAGGTTTTGGGGCCCTATGGGGTTCTGTGGGGGGGTTCTGTGGGGATTATGGGGCTGTATGGGAGGTCCTGTGGGGGTTCTGGGGTTCTGCAGGGGGTCCTGTGGGTATTATGGGGCAATGTGGGGGTTCTGGGGCTCTATGGGGATGGTCTTGTGGGGGTTATGGGGCTCTAAGGGGTTCTATGGGGGGTCCTGTGGGGATTATGGGGCTGTATGGGAGGTCTTGTGGGGGTTATGGGGTTCTGTGGGGGGTCCTGGGGGGTACGGGGCTCTTTGGGGTTCAATAGGGGGTCCTTTAGGTGTTATGGGGCTCTATGGGGGATCCTGTGGGGATTATGGGGCTTTATGGGAGTTCCTGTGGGGATTTATAGGGGTTCCTATGGGGGTTTTGGGGCTCTAGGGGGAGTTAATGCGAGGGTTATGGAGCTGCATGGGGGGGTCCTATGGGGCTTATGGAGCTCTATGGGGGGAATCCTTTGGGGTTTATAGGGCTCTGTGGTGGGGGTCCTTTGGGGGCTTGGGGGCTCTATGGGAGGACATGTGGGGGTTATGGGGCTTTGTGGGGGTTTACTGGGGGTCTTGTGGGGGTTATGGGGCTCTGTGGGGTTCTATGGGAGGTCCTGTGGGGTTATGGGGTGCTATTGCGGGTGTTCTGTGGGGCTCAATAGGGGGTCCTGTGCGGCGCAGTAGGGGGTCCTGGGGGTCCTGTGGTGGTTATGGGGCTCTGTGGGAGGTCCTCTGGGGGGCTATGGAACCCAGTGGGGCTCTATAGGGGGCTCTCTGGGGGTTATGGAGCTCTGTGGGGTTCTATGGGAGGTCTTGTGGAGGTTGTGGGGCACTGTGGCACTCTAAGGGTGGGTCCTGTGGGGGTTATGGGGCTCTATGGGGATGTACTGGGGGTCTTTTAGGGGTTATGGGGTGCTGTGGGGGTTCTGGGCTTCTAGGATTCTGGGGGGGGGGCGGGGGGAAGATTCTTTGGGAATTATGGGGGTCAGTGCGTGTGGGGGGTCCTCAAGATTGGGGGTGTCATGGGGAAACCCGTTATGGGGAGGGGTCAGGGTTGGGGGTCAGTGTGGGGGGGTCTCAGGTTTTGGGGGGTGACATGAGGAACCCATTATGGGGTGGTCAGGGTTGGAAGGTGTCAGGGTCGGGGATCTCATTCTGGGGGTCAGTGTGGGTGTCTCACAGTTGAGGGTGCCATGGAGAACCCGTTTTTGGGAGGGGAAGAAAGGGGGGTCAGGGTTGGGGGTCAGTGTGGGGGGGTCTCAGGGTTGGGGGTGCCACGGGGAACCCATTACGGGGGTCAGTGTGAGGGTCTCAAGGTTGGCTTGTGCCCCGGGTCCCCCGCGGTGCACTCAGAGCGCCGGCTCTCCCACCTGTGACCACATTTTGTCTCCATCCCCACTCCCACAGCCGCCCCCCCCACCCCTTACCCCCCACCCCAAGGACACCCCACCATGACCACCACCACCACCACAGCCTCCTCCTCCCTCGTCTCTCTGTGCGCCCGCCGCCTCGCCGCCCACCTCCCCAGCGCCCGCCGCGCTCTGCCGCTGCTCCCCGCCGAGCTGTACCCGGCGCTGCTCCAGGCCGCCCTTCTGGATTGCCGTGTTCCCCTCCTGCAGGACCTGGTAAAGGCCTGGCCCTTCCCCGTCCTCTCCCTACGCCGTGACCCCCACCGTCAACCCGACAAGCTCTGCGTGCAGGCGGTCCTCCTCGCCGTCACCGCGGGGCTGCGATCCGGCACCGGGTGGGTGACCGAGTAGGGGTCGTTGGGAAGGGGGGGGGTGTGGGTTGGGTTGCTTGGGGGATGGCATTGGGTTGTGGTTGGGTCTGGGTGGGGGTGCTGTGTGGTGCTGGTGGGTTTGGAGGGTGTGGGGGAAGATGGGTGTCGTTGGGTTGGCTGTGGTTGGCGTCAAATCGGTTGTGGTCGTTGTTGGGTTGGTCATGGTTGTTGTAGGGTGGGTTGTGGTCAGTGTTGGGTCGGTTGTGGTCAGTGTGGGTTGGTCATGGTTGTCTTAGGCTTGGTTGTGGTCAGTGTTGGGTTGGTGGTGGTTGTCATAGGGTTGGTTGTGGTCCATGTTGGGCTGATCATGGTTGTCGTAGGGTTGGTTGTGGTTGTTGGGTTGGTCGTGGTTGTTGTTGGGTTGGTTGTGGTCAGTGTGGGTTGGTCATGGTTGTCTTAGGCTTGGTTGTGGTCAGTGTTGGGGTGGTGATGGTTGACATAGAGTTGGTTGTGGTCAGTGTTGGGTTGGTCATGGTTGTTGTAGGGTTGGTTGTGGTTGTTGGGTTGGTCGTGGTTGTTGTAGGGTGGGTTGTGGTCAGTGTTGGGTTGGTCGTGGTTGTCTTAGGCTTGGTTGTGGTTAGTGTTGGGTTGGTGGTGGTTGTCATAGGGTTGGTTGTGGTCCATGTTGGGTTGGTCATGGTTGTTTTAGGGTTGGTTGTGGTTGTTGGGTTGGTCATGGTTGTTGTAGGATTGGTTGTGATCAGTGTTGGGTTGGTCATGGTTGTCATAGGGTTGGTTGTGGTCCATGTTGGGTTGGTCATGGTTGTTTTAGGGTTGGTTGTGGTTGTTGGGTTGGTCATGGTTGTCGTAGGATTGGTCGTGATCAGTGTTGGGTTGGTCATGGTTGTCATAGGGTTGGTTTTGGTCAGTGTTGGGTTGGTCATGGTTGTCATAGGGTTGGTTGTGGTTGTTGTTGGGTTGGTTGTGGTCAATGTTGGGTTGGTCATGGTTGTCCTAGGCTTGGTTGTGGTCAGTTTTGGGGTGGTGATGGTTGTCATAGGGTTGGTTGTGGTTGTTGTTGGGTTGGTCAAGGTTCTCATAGAGTTGGTTGTAGTTGTTGTTGGGTTGGTCATGGTTGTTGTAGGGTGGGTTGTGATCAGTGTTGGGTTGGTTGTGGTTGTCACAGGGTTGGTTGTGATCCATGTTGTGTTGGTCATGGTTGTCGTAGGATTGGTTGTGGTTAATGTTGGGTTGGTCATGGTTGTCATAGGGTTGTTTTTGGTCAGTGTTGGGTTGGTCATGGTTGTCACAGGGTTGGTTGTGGTCAGTGTTGGGTTGGTCATGGTTGTCACAATATTGGTTGTGGTCAATGTTGGGTTGGTCATGGTTGTTGTAGGGTGGGTTGTGGTTGTTGTTGGTTTGGTCATGGTTGTCTTAGGGTTGGTTGTGGTCAGTGTTGGGTTGGTTGTGGTTGTTGTTGGTTTGGTCATGGTTGTCGTAGGATTGGTTGTGGTCGTTGCCATATCGTTTGTGCCTGCTGTCATTGCGTCAGCTGTGGTTGTGGGGTTGGTTGTGGTTGCCATAGAATTGGTTGTGGTTATCGTTGGGTCGGTTGTGGTTGTCACTGGGTTGGTTGTGATCATCATTGGGTCGGTTGTAGTTGTAGGATTGGTCGTGATTATCACCACATCAGTTGTGGTGGTTGTGGGGTCAGTTGTGGATGCTGTCATTGGGTTGGCTGAGGTTGTAGGATCAGTTGTGATCATTATGAGATCAGTTGTGGTGGTTGTAGGATTAGTTGTGGTTGTTGTCATTAAATCAGCCATAGTTGTCACCGGATACATTTGTGGTAGGGGGGTTGGGTCAGACAAACAGAAGGAAGGATGGGTTGGGTTGGACAGATGTGGGTTGGATGGATGGAAGGGGGGTTGGGTTGGATGGATGGAAGGAAGGAGGGTTGGGTTGGACAGATATGGGTTGGATGGATGGAAGGAAGGAGGTTTGGGTCAGTCAGAAGGAAGGAGGATTGTGTTGGATGGATTTGGATTGGATGGATGAAAGGGGGTTGAGTTGGAAAGGAAGGATGGGTTGGATTAAACAGGTATGGGTTGGATGGATGGAAGGGGGGTCGGGTTGGATGGATGGAAGGAAGGAGGGTTGGGTTGGACAGATGTGGGTTGGTTGGATGGAAGGAAGGAGGGCTGGGTTGGACAGATGTGGGTTGGTTGGATGGAAGCGGGGTTGGGTTGGATGGATGTGGGTTGGATGGATGGAAGGAAGGAGGGCTGGGTTGGACAGATGTGGGTTGGTTGGATGGAAGGGGGGTTGGGTTGGACAGATATGGGTTGGATGGATGGAAGGAAGGAGAGCTGGGTTGGACAGATGTGGGTTGGTTGGATGGAAGCGGGGTTGGGTTGGATGGATGGAAGGAAGGAGAGTTGGGTCAGTCAGAAGGAAGGAGGGTTGTGTTGGATGGATTTGGATTGGATGGATAAAAGGGGGTTGAGTTGGACAGAAGGAAGGATGGGTTGGATTGGACAGATATGGGTTGGATGGATGGAAGGGGGGTCGGGTTGGACGGATGTGGGTTGGATGAATGGAAGGAGGGTTGGGTTGGATGCATGGAAGGAAGGAGGGTTGGGTTGAACAGATATGGGTTGGTTGGATGGAAGGGGGGTTGGGTTGGATGGATGGAAGGAAGGAGAGTTGGGTTGGACAGATGTGGGTTGGATGGATGGAAGGAGGAGGTTTGGGTCAGTCAGAAGGAAGGAGGATTTGGATTGGATGGATGAAAGGGGGTTGAGCTGGAAAGAAGGAAGGATGGGTTGGATTGGACAGATATGGGTTGGATGGATGGAAGGGCGGTTGGGTTTGATGGATGGAAGAGAGTTGGGTTGGACAGATGTGGGTTGGATGGAAGGAAGGAGGGTTGGGTTGGACAGATACGGGTTGGATGGATGGAAGGAAGGAGGTTTGGGTTGGACAGCTATGGGTTGGATGGATGGAAGGGGGGTTGGGTTGGACAGATATGGTTTGGTTGGATGGAAGGAAGGAGGGTTGGGTTGGACAGCTGTGGGTTGGATGGATGGAAGGAAGGAGGTTTGGGTTGGACAGCTATGGGTTGGATGGATGGAAGGGGGGTTGGGTTGGACAGATACAGGTTGGATGGATGGAAGGAAGAGGTTTGGGTCAGACGGATGGCAGAAATGCCGACACCTTTCTCCTCCCTCAGCCCGCGGCCGTGCCTGCGTGTGCTGGACATGACGGGCATCCAGGACGGTACCGAACACGACCCAGACAGCATCACCCTTTGGTCTGGGACGGTGCTGCTGGCCAAAGCCTGCCTTGAAGCCTCGCAACGCCGA
The DNA here is from genome assembly GCA_030625065.1 of Alectoris magna. NCBI lineage: Eukaryota > Metazoa > Chordata > Aves > Galliformes > Phasianidae > Alectoris > Alectoris magna. The sequence goes on along the minus strand of CM060561.1, from coordinate 944,372 downwards.
ACCCAACCGCGCGGCGCCAAACGGCGGAAGGCTTCCCCGGTTCCGCCGGTGGAAATCCGCGTCGACCTCTTCGTCAACAGCACCTCCGGGGCCATCCTGAGGGCAGCCCTACGTGGTGGAGGGGCCCTACGCCTGCGCTGCCGTGACCTCCACGCCGAGGAGCTGTCGCTGGGCGGCACCGTGGACCTGTTGGAGGCCTTGGAGCCGGCTGGCTTGCGACGGGTCGAGCTGCGCTTCAATAACTTGGGATTGGTGGGGCTGTGCCAGGTGGTGCCGCGACTCGCTCGTTTCCCAGACCTGGCCAGTTTGAAACTGCCCTACAGCAACGTGGACGTGAGGAGGCCGGGGATGGAGGACGGGCTGCGAGAGCTGGCGGAAGCTCTGGGTTCGCTGCGTGGGTTGAGGGAGCTCAACCTGGGTTCGTGCCGGCTGGCGGGACGGCTGCGGTTGCTGCTGGGGTGAGCACTGCTTTGTTCTTCCTACTTCGGGGGGGGGATATGGGGTTTTGGTGTTTGGGGTTCCATAGATGCCATGACTTGGCCCTGCTGTAGGATTTTAGTGGAGGTGAGGATGATCCCAACTCGACCAGTTGGCCATGGAGCCTTGTATTATGGGGTTTTTATTTGAGGAGATTTGGGGGTTTGGGTGCTTCGGGCTCCAGAGATGCCATGTGTCGGCCCTACTGCAGGGTTTTGGTGAAGGTGAGGATGATCCCAACTCAACCAGTTGGCCGTGGAGCCGTGGGTTGTGGGTTTTATTTGGGGAGATTTGGGGTTTTGGGTGCTTTGGGCTCCATGGATGCCATGAGTTGGCCATACTGTGGGGTTTTGGTGGAGGATGGTCCCAGCTCAACCAATTGGTTGGTTATGGGGTTATGGGTTTTGGTGAAGGTGAGGATGATCCCAACTCAACCAGTTGGCCATGGATCCTTGTGTTGTGTGTTTTACTTGGGGAGATTTGGGGTCTTGGTGCTTGGGGTTCCATAGATGCCATGAGTCGGCCCTACTGCGGGGTTTTGGTGAAGGTGAGGATGATCCCAACTCAACCAGTTGGCCGTGGATCCTTGTGTTGTGTGTTTTACTTGGGGAGATTTGGGGTCTTGGTGCTTGGGGTTCCATAGATGCCATGAGTCGGCCCTACTGCGGGGTTTTGGTGAAGGTGAGGATGATCCCAACTCAACCAGTTGGCCATGGAGCCCTGTATTATGGGGTTTTTATTTGAGGAGATTTGGGGTTTTGGGTGCTTTGGGCTCCATAGATGCCATGAGTTGGCCCTGCTGTGGGGTTTTGGTGAAGTTGAGGATGGTCCCAGTTCAAACAGTTGCTTAGTTATGGAGTTAATGGGCTTTGGTGAAGGTGAGGATGATCCCAACTCAACCAGTTGGCCGTGGAGCCATGGGTTGTGGATTTTATTTGGGGAGATTTGGGGTTTTTGGTCCCTTGGGCTCCATAGATGCCATGAGTTGGCCACACTGCAAGGATTTGGTGAAGGTGAGGATGATCCCAACTCAACCCGTTGGCCGTGGAGCCTTGTATTATGGGTTTTATTTGGGGAGATTTGGGGTTTTGGGTGCTTTGGGCTCCAGAGATGCCATGAGTTGGCCCTGCTGTGGGGTTATGGTGAAGGTGAAGATGATCCCAACTCAACCCATTGGCTGTGAAGACGTTGCTTGTGGGTTTTACTAGAGGGATTTGGGGTCTTGGTGCTTGGGGTTCCATAGATGCCATGAGTCGGCCCTACTGCAGGGTTTTGGTGAAGGTGAGGATGATCCCAACTCAACCAGTTGGCCGTGGATCCTTGTGTTGTGTGTTTTACTTGGGGAGATTTGGGGTCTTGGTGTTTGGGGTTCCATAGATGCCATGAGTTGGCCACACTGCGGGGTTTTGGTGAAGGTGAGGATGATCCCAACTCAACCAGTTGGCCATGGAGCCCTGTATTATGGGGTTTTTATTTGAGGAGATTTGGGGTTTTGGGTGCTTTGGGCTCCATAGATGCCATGAGTTGGCCATACTGTGGGGTTTTGGTGAAGGTGAGGATGGTCCCAGCTCAACCAATTGGTTGGTTATGGGGTTATGGGTTTTGGTGAAGGTGAGGATGATCCCAACTCAACCCATTGGCTGTGGAGACGTTGCTTGTGGGTTTTACTAGAGGGATTTGGGGTCTTGGTGTTTGGGGTTCCATAGATGCCATGAGTCGGCCCTACTGTGGGGTTTTGGTGAAGGTGAGGATGGTCCCAGCTCAACCAATTGGTTGGTTTTGGGGTTATGGGTTTTGGTGAAGGTGAGGATGATCCCAACTCAACCAGTTGGCCATGGATCCTTGTGTTGTGTATTTTACTTGGGGAGATTTGGGGTCTTGGTGCTTGGGGTTCCATAGATGCCATGAGTCGGCCCTACTGCGGGGTTTTGGTGAAGGTGAGGATGATCCCAACTCAACCCATTGGCCATGGAGCCTTGTATTATGGGTTTTATTTGGGGAGATTTGGGGTTTTTGGTCCCTTGGGCTCCACAGATGCCATGAGTCGGCCATACTGTGGGCTTTTGGTGAAGGTTAGGATGATCCCAACTCAACCCGTTGGCCGTGGAGCCATGGGTTACATGTTTTATTTGAGGAGATTTGGGGTTTTGGTGCTTGGGGTTCCATGGATGCCATGAGTCGGCCCTACTGCGGGGTTTTGGTGAAGGTGAGGATGATCCCAACTCAACCCGTTGGCCGTGGAGCCGTCGGTTCCGTCTTTTCTTTGGGCTTTTGGTTCTTGGTGCTCCATAGAAGCCACGGCCCTTGACCCACAGCTTCTCCCCACATCCCCCTCAGGTCCCTGCAGCGCCCGCTGGAGAGCCTGGAGCTTCCCTTCTGCCACCTCCAGCCCTGCGACCTCACCTTCCTGACCCACAGCCCTCACGCCTCGGCCCTGAAGAAGCTCGACCTGAGCGGCAACGACCTCTCCTCCTCCCTCCTCCCTCCCTTCCTCCATCTCCTCCCTGCCGTCTCCACCTCTCTCCGCCACCTGGACGTGGCCGAATGCCACCTCGGGGACGCCCACCTCCCCATCCTGTTGCCACCTCTGCGCCTTTGCGGCCTCCTTTCCTACCTCGGCCTCTTCGGCAACGCCTTGTCCTCCAAGGGGCTGAAGTTGTTGTTGGAGGGGACCCTCCCCTTGTCCTCCCTTCGCTTGGTCGTCCACCCTTACCCCATAGACTGCCTTGACGACGGTGACGGTGACGTCCCCGAGGGCTGCTCGGCTGCGCTGCGGGAGGAGCTGCGGGGAATGCTGCGCCGTGCCGGGAGGGATGAAGAGGTGTGGACCAGCAACCTCCGTCACCACGGTGGGTTCGACTTCTTTGAGCTGTGAGCTGGGACAGCTGGGAGGTGCGGTGACAAAAAAAAAAAAGGGGACGCCGGGGAGCAGCGGTGACAAAAAAAAACCCCCCGTGGCAACGGGTGTCCCCAACACCGCTTTTTGGGTTCAAGATGGTCTGATGTTTGGTACCTGGCGGGGTTTGGTGGCTGCAAGATGGGAAGCATCCTGATATGGGGGGTAGGGGGGAGGTTGGAGTGGCTCACAGCCTTCCCTGGGGATGCAGATGGGGACGCTGATGTCACCTCCCGAGTGACACCGCGGTGGTGGGGCGGAGGGGGGAGTGGGGTGGACCCAGATTTGGGGTGGGGAATCCAGATCTTGTCCCCTGGTCACATCCTGCCTTGTTTGTCCCACCCCGACGTGGGGATGCTGTCACCAGCGGGATGGGGTGGCCTGGGGACATTGGGGACATCGCTGTGGGGACATTGAGGAGACACTCGGGACATCACCATGGGGACATTGGGGACACTGTGAGGGGACTGTGAGGACACCACGGAGGTGTGCCATGGGATGTTGGGGACATCACCATGGGGACATTGAGGGGATGTAGGGGATATTGGGGACATCACCATGGGGACATTGGGGACACTGTGAGGGGATAGTGGGGACACCACGGAGCTGGGCCATGGGATGTTGGGGACATAACCGTGGGGACACTGGGGACACCATGGAGCTGTGCCATGGGATGTTGGGGACATCACCATGGGGACACTGTGAGGGGACACCGGGTTGTTGGGGACATCACCATAGGGACATTGAGGGGATGTAGGGGATATTGGGGACATCACCATGGGGACACTGGGGACACTGTGAGGGGACATTGGGGACAACATGGAGCTGGGCCATGGGATGCTGGGGACATCACCATGGGTACATTGAGGGGATGTAGGGGATATTGGGGACATCACCATGGGGACACTGGGGACACTGTGAGGGGACATTGGGGACACCATGGAGCTGGGCCATGGGATGTTGGGGACATCACCATGGGGACATTGAGGGGATGTAGGGGATGTTGGGGACATCACCATGGGGACTTTGGGGACACTGTGAGGGGACATTGGAGACACCACGGAGCTGGGCCATGGGATGTTGGGGACATTGGGGACACCATGGAGCTGTGCCATGGGACATTGGGGACATCACCATGGGGACACTGTGAGGGGACACCATGGAGCTGTGCCGTAGGAAGGTGGGACACTGAGAAGATCACCATAGGGACATTGGGGACATTGTGAAGCTGTGCCATGGGATGTTGGGTACATCACCATGGGGACATTGGGGACACTGGGAGGGGACACCATGGGGACATTGGGGACACTGGGAGGGGACACTGGGGACATCATGGAGTTGGGCCATGGGATGTTGGGGACATCACTATGGGGACATTGGGGACATCATGGAGCTATGCCCTGGGATGTCACCTCACCACCCACCCCACCCCAGGGTGACAACACAGCACAGCACAGTTTGGGGTCAGATGGTTTTTAGTCCTCCTGCACAGGTGGGGACAACAGGGGACACCCAGGGGTCCTCCCACCCCCACCCCATAACGATGAAGGGGACATCCGGGGTCCCCCCCTTGTCCCCATCCCTGTCCTATGGGTCTGGGGACAACGGGGTCCCCTGGGGTCCCTCCCACCCCCATGCCATGGGGATGAAGGGGACCCTGGGTGTCCCCATTGTCCCCACCCCATGGACTCAGCCATCCCTCCTATCCTTGTCCCATAGGTTTGGGGACAACAGGGACACACAGGAGTCCCTCCCACCCCCACCCCATAATGATGAAGGGGACATCCATGGGTCCCCTTGTTGTCCCTATCCCTACCCTATAACTTTGGGGACCCCCGGGGGTCTCTCCCACCCCTACCCCATAGACTCAGAGATGAAGGGGACACTGAGGGTCCCTCTTGTCCCCACCCCATGGATTCAGGTGTCCCTCCCATCCCTATCCTATGGGTCTGGGGACAATGGGGACACCCAGGGGTCTCTCCCACCTCCACCCCATAGACTCAGGGATGAAGGGGACCCCCGGCTGTCCCTCCCACCCCTATCCCATGGGGTTTGGGGGCAATGGGGACACTCTCACCCCCATCCCATAAACTCAGAGATGAAGGGGACCCTGGGGGTCCCCACCCCATGGACTCAGCCATCCCTCCCATCCCTGTCCTATGGGTCTGGGGACAATGGGGACCCCTGGGGTCCCTCCCACCCCCATGCCATGGGGATGAAGGGGACCCTGGGTGTCCCTGTTGTCCCCACCCCACGGACTCAGCCATCCCTCCCATCCCTGTCCCATAGGTTTGGGGACAACGGGGACACCTGGGAGTCCCTCCCACCCCCACCCCATAACGATGAAGGGGACATCCATGGATCCCCTTGTTGTCCCCATCCTTATACTATGACTTTGGGGACCCCCGGGGGTCTCTCCCACCCCCACCCCACAGACTCAGAGATGAAGGGGACCCTGGGGGTCCCCATTGTCCCCACCCCATGGACTCGGGTGTCCCTCTCTTCCCTATCCTATGGGCCTGGGGACAACGGGGACACCCAGGGGTCTCTCCCACCTCCACCCCATAGACTCAGGGATGAAGGGGACCCCCGGCTGTCCCTCCCACCCCTATCCCATGGGTTTTGGGGACAACGGGGTCACCCCCCCGTCGCCGCAACCTCCCCAACAAGGGGTGCCCCAATTCGTAACGCCTCCCACCCCACACAAAATGGGTCGGCGCCTCCCCTCCCCCCGCCCCATACTCAAACCCATCCCCCCACTCTTCCACCAACGCCGACCTCACCAACCCCATCCCTCCACCCCCTTCCGGCCCAGGGTGATAAAGCCGTCCATTTTCGGGCCAAAAAGTCAAACATTGGGGTTGAAACGGAACCACCAAACGACTCCCACCTCCGCAATAGGACAACAGAGCTCCTTGGGTCCTTTCACCTTCCAGGACCCGAGTAAAGACGATGGGGAGGTCCTGGCAGCGCACAAAGTTCCTTTCGGGTCCGCAGGGGGAGAGGAAAGGGAAGGAATCCTCGTAGCGGCCGCTGCGGTTGGGCTGCAGGTGGTGGAAGAAGAAGGCCAGGAAGCGCTCGTCTGAGGGGAACGCAGGGCTGTAATTAGCGGCCGGGCGGTAATTAATGAGCCTGGGGGGAGGGTTGGTTAATGAGTGGGAAGGGGGGGGAAGGGGAGGGAGGGAGGAGGGCGGAACTCGTTTCGTTTCTGCTCTGGTTTGTGAGTAATTAATGCCGCCGTGGCACACTGTCACACTGTCGCCATGTCACACTGTCACGCTGTCACCATGTCACAGTGTTGCCACGTCACACTGTTATGGTGTCACCATGTCACACTGTCGCCAGGTCACGGCGTCACCAGGTCACGGTGTTGCCATGTCACACTGTCGCCATATCATGGCGTCCTCATATCACACTGTCACCATGTCACGGTGTTGCCACATCACACTGTCACGCTGTCACCATGTCACACTGTCGCCATGTCACGGTGTCACCATGTCATGGCATCCCCATGTCACGCTGTCACCATGTCACGGTGTTGCCACGTCACAGTGTCGCCATATCATGGCATCCCCATGTCACACTGTCGCCATGTCGCAGTGTTGCCACGTCACACTGTTACGGTGTCACCATGTCACGCTGTCGCCATGTCACAGTGTTGCTATGTCACACTGTCGCTGTGTCACACTGTCGCCGTATCATGGTGTCCCCATGTCACACTGTCGCCGTGTCGCAACGTCACACTGTTACGGTGTCACCATGTCACACTGTCGCCATGTCACGCTGTCACACTGTCACCGTGTCACAGTGTTGCCACGTCACACTGTTATGGTGTCGCCATGTCACACTGTCGCCATGTCACGGCGTCACCAGGTCACAGTGTTGCCATGTCACACTGTCGCCATATCATGGCTTCCTCATATCACACTGTCACCATGTCACAGTGTTGCCACGTCACACTGTTATGGTGTCACCATGTCACACTGTCGCCATGTCACGGCGTCACCAGGTCACGGTGTTGCCATGTCACACTGTCGCCGTATCATGGCGTCCCCATGTCACACTGTCACCATGTCATGGTGTTGCCACGTCACACTGTCACCATGTCACCATGTCACACTGTCATGGTGTCACCATGTCACAGTGTTGCCACGTCACACTGTCACCATGTCACACTGTCGCCATGTCATGGTGTTGCCATGTCACATTGTCACCATGTCGCAGTGTTGCCATGTCACGCTGTCACCGTGTCACGCTGTTGTCATGGTGTCCCCATGTCACACTGTCACCATGTCACACTGTTGTCATGTCACACTGTCTCCATTTCACACTGTCGCCATGTCACGGTGTCACCATGTCACACTGTCACCATGTCACACTGTCACCATGTTGAAGTGTTGCCACGTCACACTGTCACCTGTCAGTGTCACACTCTCATCATGTCACAGTGTCACCATGTCACACTGTCCCCACGTCATGCTGTCTCACTCTCACCACATCATGGTGACACCTGGTGGTGTCACACTGTCCCCCTGTCACGCTGTCCCTACGTGCTCTCATTGTCCCCCCGTGGCCACACGCTGCCCTGATCTCGTTAGCGCTAACGAGCCGTACCCTTAAAGCAGGTGATGAAGTTCTTCACTTTGGCATCATCCAGGAACAGCTGCAAAGACCACAGGAGCTCAATACCCCCCTGTGACCCCCCCAGTCCCTCTCATTCCCCCCCAGTCCTCCCAGTCCCTCTCATTCCCCCCCAGTCCTCCCAGTCCATCTCATTCCCCCCCCCCCGGTCCTCCCAGTCCCTCTCATTCCCCCCCAGTCCTCCCAGTCCCTCTCATTCCCCCCCCAGTTCTCCCAGTCCCCCTCATTCCCCCCCCAGTCCTCCCAGTCCCTCTCATTCCCCCCCCAGTCCTCCCAGTCCATCTCATTCCCCCCCGCCCGGTCCTCCCAGTCCCTCTCATTCCCCCCCAGTCCTCCCAGTCCCTCTCATTCCCCCCCCAGTCCTCCCAGTCCATCTCATTCCCCCCCCCAGTCCTCCCAGTCCCTCTCATTCCCCCCCCAGTCCTCCCAGTCCCTCTCATTCCCCCCCCCAGTCCATCTCATTCCCCCCTCCCAGTCCTCCCAGTCCCTCTCATTCCCCCCCCAGTCCCTCATTCTCCCCCCCAGTCCTCCCAGTTCCCCTCATTCCCCCCCAGTCCTCCCAGTCCCTCTCATTCCCCCCCCACTCCCCCCTTCCCCCCCCATGCCCCCATTCCTCTCCACCCTCCCCACCCTCCTACACTCCCCATCCCCCCCGCTGCCCCTCATTCCCTGCACCCCCCCATTTCTCCCCAATCTCTCCCCCCATTCCTCTTCAGTTCCCCCCCCATCTTTGTCTCCCCCCACCCCTCCCATGCCCACTGTACCCCCCGTTATCCCCCACTCCCCTCATTCTCCCCCCCTTCCCCCATGTTTACAGTGTCCCCCCATTCCCTGCCGCTTTCCCCCACGGCCCCCATTCTTCTTAGTCCCCCCCACCCCCCACTCTATGTCCCTCATTCTCCCCTATGCCCCCAAAGTCCCCCATTTCCCCCTCTGTTCCCCTCCCCACTCCTCCCATGTCCCCCCATTCCCCCCCATTCTCCCCCCATGTCTCCTATTCCCCCCCACCCCCCCCGAACCTCCCATCCCTCCCCATTTTCCCCCCCATCTCCCATAATCCCCACACTCCCCCCCATGTCCCCCCACCCCCCTATGTCTCCTATTCCCCCCCCGCCCCCCCACTCTCCCTTTATCCCCCATCCCCCTCATCTCCCGTTCTCCCCCTGTCCCCCCCTTCCCTCATGTCCTCCATATCCCCCATTATCCCCCACTCCCTCCATGTCCCCCCCCCCTTCCTCCCCACTCCCGTTCATCCCCCCCATCCCCCCCACTCTCCCCATAGCCCCCCATTCCTCCCCACTCTCCTTCATCCCCCCCCTTCTATGTCCCCCATGTCCCCCCACTCCCCCCATCTCCCACTCCCTCCCATCCCCCCACTTCCCCTATGGCTCCCATTCCTCCCCACTCCCCTTCATCCCCCCCCATGTCCCCCCATCCCCCCACACCCCCATGTCCCCCCACCTCCCCCCCCCACTCTCCCCATGTCTCACATTCCCCCCATCCCCCCCCACTCCCCCATGTCCCCCATCCCCCCCACTCTCCCCATAGCCCCCCTTCCTCCCCACTCCCCTTTATCCCCCCCATGTCCCCCCACTCCCCCCATTCCCCCCCACTCCCTCCACGTTCCCCCCCTTCCTCCCCACTCCCTTTTATCCCCCCCATGTCCCCACCATCCCCCCCCACTCCCCCCATAGCCCCCATTCCTCCCTACTTCCCTTCTTCCCCCCCCATGTCCCTCCATCCCCCCCCACACCCCCATGTCCCTCCACCCCCCCCCACTCCCTCCAAGTTCCCCCCTTCCTCCCCACTCCCCATCATCCCCCCCATGCCCCCCATCCCCCCCCACCCCCTTGTCCCCCATCCCCCCCACTCTCCCCATAGCCCCCCTTCCTCCCCACTCCCTTTATCCCCCTCATGTCCCCCCACTCCCCCCATTCCCCCCCACTCCCTCCACGTCCCCCCCCTTCCTCCCCACTCCCTTTTATCCCCCCCATGTCCCCCCATCCCCCCCCACTCCCTCCATGTCCCCCATCCCCCCCACTCTCCCCATAGCCCCCCTTCCTCCCCACTCCCTTTATCCCCCCCATGTCCCCCCATCCCCCCCCCCATCCCTCCATGTTCCCCCCTTCCTCCCCACTCCCCATCATCCCCCCCATGTCCCCCATCCCCCCCACTCTCCCCATAGCCCCCCTTCCTCCCCACTCCCTTTATCCACCCCATGTCCCCCCACTCCCTCCATTCCCCCCCACTCCCTCCACGTCCCCCCCCTTCCTCCCCACTCCCTTTTATCCCCCCCATGTCCCCCCATGTCTCCCATCCCCCCCCCACTCCCTCCATGTTCCCCCCATCCCTCCCCACTCCCTTTAATCTCCCCCCCCCCCCCCGTTTACCCCCGCTCTCCTCTCACCCTCCCGTGCGTATCCACCCAATAGAAATACTCCCGGCGCCGCGGTGCGGGGCTCTGTCCCTGCCGGTACGTCGGGCCTTGGCCCGGTTCGGTGCCCGCTACGTATCCGAACCCCCGTCCCGATCCCCATCGGTACGCGGCGGCCGCGGCCCTCAACGACGCTGCGCGGCGCATCGCGACCCGGGGCAACGGACACCGGAATCGGAAGTGCAATTGGAGAAACGCGATTGGCTGAGAGAGGGGGGCGTGAACACCGGAAGTGCTATTAGAAGAAGCGATTGGCTGAGAGAGGGGGCGCGGACACCGGAAGTGCCTTCGGAGAGACGCGATTGGCCGAGAGCGGTGGCGCACGGGGGGAAACGGTCCGAGTGGGAAACCGGAACCGCGCGAGGGTTCCGCTCTATAGTCCCTATAGCCCCTTCAGCAGCCCTATAGCCACCCTATATCCACCCTATAGCAGCCCTATAGCCACCCTATAGCAGTTCTATAGTCCCGGTAGCCCCCACAGCCGCCCTAAAACCACCCTATAGCTGCTCTATAGTCCCTATAGCCCCCTATATCCACCCTATAGCCGCCCTATAGTCCCTACAGCCCCCTATATCCACCCTATAGCTGCTTTATAGTCCCTATAGCCCCCTATATCCACCCTATAGCAGTTCTATAGTCCCGGTAGCCCCTACAGCCGCCCTATAACCACCCTATAGCTGCTCTATAGTCCCTATAGCCCCCTATAACCACCCTATAGCTGCTCTATAGTCCCTACA
>CM060561.1:887705-933087 GCA_030625065.1 Alectoris magna | reverse complement strand
GACCTTATCAAAGCATGTACAGACTGGGAAACAGAGTTCATTCTGCATTTGTAAACTTAACATCATTTCCTGAATTGAAGTGATTCTCATTTTATTCCATATTTCACTTAACTCTGAGGGTAGGGAGCAGCGAATATGCTGAAAATCTTCTGAAGACAAATTGAAAAACACAGAAATTCCAGAAGATCTTATTGACTGGTAAACATAAGAATTTTTGGTTCATTGTAATTTTTATGCGTTTGGCTTTATATATGCATATATATATATATATATATATACTTATAATCAGTGAGACAGCGTTATTCAATGCACATGTTTCAAGTCTCACTTTCTTTCATATGCATCTTCACCTATTGTACACAAAAAATTAAAATAAATAAATAAATAAATAGAAAAGGTAGGACAGATTTAGATTCTGTTTTACCGTCAGTGGACTTACATCTAGTCAGGATTCCCTGTGAGATTTTGCTGAGCTACACACATATGCAGAGAACCACAAAGATTTAAAGCAGACAGTTATGACATCAATTACAAAATTCATCATGAATTCATGTAAACTCTTGCCCTGGTTCACACATCAACACCAATTTTACTTAACCACCAAGATGCACACATGAGGTTAAGACTACTTCGTACACCAAATTTCATATTTTTAAACAAATATCTTTTGTCACCTACAAGATTTAGGAACCTAATTCTAACTTATAGACAGTTGAGGCAGGGTTTATTTATATAGAAGAATTACATCATACAAGAATGTCTATTTTGAAGTAGCTATTGCAATTCAATTTCATTTATTTATGTTTGAGGTAGAGGACACAGAATCTGCATGACTTAGGCACATTTGAAATTAGGATTTTAATTTGCCCAATTTAGGTCTTCATTCTAAAATAAGCCATGCTATTATAAAACTTGCAAAATAAATATTCAACATTAAATTTCCCAGGAACCCATGTTCTGAGAGACAATTTCATTGACAGCTATTCAGCATTTTCATTGATAATCTGGCAACATATTACATTTTCAGTGGCAAATCCTACAGGCTATACAAGAATCGCTGAAGTTCTAAGGATGTGGACACATTAGTTTTACTGAGTGATATAGATTCCACATGTAATTGGCATGATTCAAACAGCAAACATTTTATGGCAGACAAATGTACAGTCACTACAGTCACAGTCCTACATCTAGGAACAACAAAATAATGTAGATTCATAGGACTAGAGGATTGTGTTTGGAAAACAATGACAAGCTAAAAGAATAATGGTAAATATCTGGCTGAACATGGGCTACCTGTATGGTTTAGCATAGTGATTGTGGTCGGTATGGTTCCTGGTTGCATATAGAAGAGGATATGTAATGTAAATTTTTGACCATTAATGATTAACCTTTTAATTCTTGAAATACTTCTGGATCAAGCTCCTGAATCAAGTTTATTTTCAGATATATGAAATTTGTAACTTGTAAGTTGTCCAATGATTTTCAGGAAGGAGCTTTCTCTCTCCACTTAAAGACAGACAGATTCAATTTATAAGTCACACTTTATCAGGAAAAAAAAACCACAAACCAAACGTTTCCACAGTTGTTAAAAGTAACACATCAGGTTATTATACCCAAAGAAGATTACAGAGCATAGATATTGTGGTGTTGTTTTTTTTCTTTCTCTCTCTCTTTTCACTTTGTGCTACTAACAGCATTTGGCATATGGTATTTCACAATTTCTCTCACACAGGCAATCAGGTGATGTTTCTTTTGTTGTATGAACATTTGACAGGGGAATAAGAGACAGAACACTCCCCTCCCCCAAAAACCAAGAAAATGAAAAATAAATTATAGGGGGAAAAAAAAGCATGCAAAAATAACTTCTGCCTATTTTCCAATATTTTAACTGAATTTTAAAATGAAATAGATTGAAAGATACAGTGTCTTTTTAATCAAGCACTAAGTACCTGTTCCATGCCTGAAATGGTTAAATGGAATTTTATCAAGCAATGTAATTATAATATCAACAACAAACCTACCAGAGAAGTAGTAATGGCAAGAGATTTTAGAGCTCAAATAAATAAATAAATAAATAAATAAATAAATAAATAAATAAATAAACACAGTCCTAACTGCAAAGGACAAATGATATACTCAGTGTAATATCATTAACACAATTATTTGGTAAATTAAATGTAACATAATGTCAAAGTAAATGGAAGAACAGAAGGAAGAATGTAATTGATGGCTAATAAACTTTATGACACTTGGTGACGGCAAGTCTCTGAAGTGAAAAATATACATTAAGAGGGATGTGTTTCAAAACATAACTTGCAAATTTATTGACTTTTACTGAAACAGTAGATAACCACTTCACAGCTCAGAGCTCATCTTTTTTACCATGTTAAATGGAGGATGTAAAGAATAAATGTCAGAAAACAGGACTAGTTCTCTTCTACTCCTTTCAAGCTGCAGTTTATGAGCAATCATGAAAGAACTTCTGAGGGCTATACTGTTTTCCTGAGCTCATAGATAGTTGTATACTACTTAAATATGTCTTTTTATTTATACGCTACTTCAAGTTTCTGTGCAAGTAGAATTTACCAGCAAAAAATATATTCTTTCTTCCTATGATGTCATGCTGTGATACCTAGTAGTGCTAAGCCAGAGAAATGTTTGTTGCAAGATCCTAGCAGGAGTTCTCTAAAGTACAACGGGGTGTTTTAACCCACCAGACTAATAGGTTCTTCAGTCTTAAGCATGTGAAGGGTATGAAGGAGATCTAGACTACCTAAGCTCCTCTTCTGTGATTTCTAGGCATTTCAATGGAAATCAGCTTAAGTACAGAAGTTGTATAGCTGTTTTAAACTAACATATCCTTGAAGAAATAATTTCAGCTTAAAGATCTAAATTTAGCATCTTGCCATCTCAAGACACTGTCAGAATGGCTCAGATCTCTTTTTATCCATGTTATCATTCACATTTACACTTAGAGACTGCTCTTCCCATCATTTAGAAAGTATTTCCACAGCACTTCTTCACATAAAGTTACAAATTATTTGGAACAGCAATTTAAGCAATAGAGTTCTTCAGGAAAGTTAAAATTCTCCTTAATTCTTAACGTAACTGTGGTTTGCAACATAGGAGAAAATACTTTCTGATTCTTAAACTGGGTTTGCAGTTGGAAACAGCATTGTAGAAACATGCTGGCAATGCTTGAGGATGCAGAGCAGCAATCAGCAGTAATGGTAAGATGGCTTCTGAATGCTGCGAAAAACATTAGGGGTGTAGAAGGGTCATGTGTCCCATCTTATTCCAAATAGGCAGTGTGCTTTGAAGGACTTTGTGCAGAGAAATTGCAAAAGGAATAAGTTTCTGCATCGGTTCAAAACAGTGTATCCCACATATCATACATTCTAGACACTGCTTGGCTATTTCACAGTTTAGGTCCATCCGAATTTACTTAACAACTTCTTTCTGGATTTACCTGAAAAGGAATTAAGTATAATTACTTTTTTTACTATATTTTTTTCATGACTAAAAATAACGATCCATTGAATTATATTGCAATTTAGGTACTAGAGGATATAATATAGAGTCATAAACATAGTTCTAAAGAATGTGTATACAAAATTGACCACTTAAAATGAAGGAGCAGAAGCAGATTAATATCTGTAAAAAATTTCTGAATTCCTATCTTCATCTTTGCCTACGTTTGTGGTATTCATTATTGTACTAAGACTTCCACTGATAGGTTTTTAATAGACCACAAAAAGCGAGAAAAGATTCCCTTCTGTGATCAAGAAATATCCATATCTAAGAGGAAAATGCTAGTTTTACAGAGAAAGTAAATGTTCAACTACTTAAGTAGTATGGAATATGATGCAAATTAATATATATTTGTTTACCAATCAAAATACATAACAATAATCCATTTAGAGAACATATTACTCTTTGTATACTTGGAAATCTTGCTTACATTCCTTGCTGTTAAAAAGGTATTAACAAATTTCAAGTAAATATCAGTTGCTTAGGCACCAAAATATTGATTATAATATATATACTAAATACAAGAGCCATTTCAATTTTATTCAACTGCTTCTACTCTATAGAAGATTGGACAGTTGAGGAATCTGAACCATCTCTGTCTCTGCCTTAAACACGGAGATAAAAGCTGTACCCAGAGCAAGATTTTGAGACACTTTTGCAATCTCCTACAGAGCTCAGAGGAAAATGTATGCTAAAACAGAATACTCCCTTAAGGGCAACCATTTTCCTCATGGCACAGTAAACATAAAATGTGTTATTCTGGTAGAGGCATTTTTTGCTCTTGTGAAGTGAAGCTTTTAAAATAAGTCAAGATGTACATGGCCATAATAGCATCACAAGGGGGGAAGGGAGGGGGGGGGGGGGGGGGGGGGGGGGGGGGGAGGAGAAATATCACTCCCTTCCTCAGTTGTTAAGCCCCACACCCCCAGTAAAGCTAAACTGAACAA
The DNA here is from genome assembly GCA_030625065.1 of Alectoris magna. NCBI lineage: Eukaryota > Metazoa > Chordata > Aves > Galliformes > Phasianidae > Alectoris > Alectoris magna. The sequence goes on along the minus strand of CM060561.1, from coordinate 928,609 downwards.
AACTAACTCCATATTTTCAGAATTTTAAAAGAAATAATGCAACCTACAGGTGGTAACATTTTAAGAAAAGCGCATAAGAATGAAGACCCGAGGTTCCAAAGTACACTGACAGGACAAAAAACAAGACCTAAGGGAAGAGGAGGTACATGCCTCTACTTAACACAAGACCTAGTGTCAAGCTCTTCATCTATAGCAGGAGACGGTCCCTCCTAAGGCTAAGTGCCTTAAATTGAATATGCACACTTTGAAAGCAGTGCTCTCTGGGGAAAACTTCATGAGGAAGAAATAATGACTTCTTTTATTTTATTTTCAAGTAATATAAAAAGTTTGATTCAATATACAGATTTTTTTTTTCCCACTCCTCTTTGATCTTTGAAAAGCTCTGGGTAAACACATCTAACAGCTCTCAGCTGTGTTTGTTTAGCTTAGGTAGCTGGAATTTTATAACAGGCATTTGGAGGAACAATTGAATTTCTACCGCAATTGTTCTGAAAGAGATTAAACAGAGTCTTTTCAAACTAAATAGGATACCAAAGTAGAAATTTAACTCTTGTAAACTTAGATTGGACATAATCTCATAATCAGAACTACTGATGACTTATTTTCTGTAGCAGATTCCAAATTCCGTGTTGATCACAGACAAAAATACAAACTCGTAATATACTCAGTTTTTAAAGCATATACTCTTATCTTTAAAATGACCAGCAGACTACAGAATTTCTTTCTGATCTTAGTTATATACGCTTTTAATTTATTTTATTTTTCTCACAGGTCAATAGTTTATATTTAAAGAAATCTACACAAGTAGCATTCACACACTAGGCTTTTGTAGTAACTCCACAGCTTTCTGGAATGCATCTGATAAAAATATATAAAAATGAATATTTCAGTCAGGAATACATTCTGAAGAAGGAATCAGTTTCAAAAAGTCATGGTTCTGAGATAGCAATATGGTGTATATGATATCTGTATGCAGGAACATGCATAAAACAGATTGAAATATGTGATGTAGAAAGGTTTTTCTGGCAGTAGCTTGGAGTGCACTTGTAAATCATTTCCTCTTTTTAGCACTTAGTCAAGTGTATGAAATGTTGTTTTACCATCGTCTGTTGAGAAAATACACAAAGCACATTATGTATATCCATGTAGAGATACATATACACACACAGTGAAATATAAAACATTTATATGTAAACCAATATTACAGAAATTTTGTTTATATAAATTTATCTTTTCGTATATCCAGAAGTACATCCATGCAAACACATGAATATAATTGGATATTTATCAGTTGAAATAGAAATAGCTCATTATGTCTGTAGTTAGTTCTTGTATATTAAAATCTTTTGCATTAAAGATATCTTTGATCTTTTTATGGAGGCTGGCTCAGAAGTTACACTGTTACACAGTGAAAGTAATCCCTCCTTTTAATAAATGCTGTTGATGAACTTTCAGATGGTGAAGATTTCCTCAGCCTCACCTGCTGTCGTTTAAACTAAAGGACAAAGTGAGCACCTCCATGTGAAAAAAAAAAAAAAAAAAAAAAAAGGAAGCGTCAACATAAGTTCTTCTGAGGTGGTAGAAACGGGCTCTTTCTCCTTCAGAATAAATGATGTCATATCTTTTATTAAAATCAAGTGTAATGTAATAGATTGTTCAATGGATCTGAGTTCCCTATAAGTAGTTTCTATTGTTAGGATAAAATGTTTGCACTGCTTCTAACACTGACCAGATCTACCTTGGCACTAAAAGAACCAGTCTTAATAGCAGATCCCTAGCTTAAGAATGTGATGTCAGTTAAAAAATAATTAGGAAAAAAAAAAAAATTAGAAGATCTATAAAAACACAGCTCTACATCTAAGTTATATAATTGACTTTAGAAGAAATAAAATTAACTATATTGTTGCTTCTCAAGGTACAGAAATGTGCTAAAGAGGAATGAATGAAATGACAAGATAGAAAAAAAAACAAGAAACCATAAGACACACCCTCAAAGAGTTTAATTTGATATGTAAGATTCCTGTTTACATTTGCTCAAATTTAGTTTTGACATCATTAGCTTCTTTTAACAACAGATCTAGGAAGTCCAAAAGTCTTAACTGAAAGCTTGTTTGCAAGATACTTTAGAATACAAGGAACACTGAACTACTACAAATACTCTGTGACAATGAGAAGTACTGCTGAGAGAATGTGTTAAACTAAAACACATTCTATAAAATGGTACAGATCTCTTACCTTGACTGCATTTAGCTGGCATAGCAAAACCATATTCTAAAATACGTTTTTCTTCTAAGTTTTCCAGCTGCTTGAACATGAGATTTGATCAGATGACCTCCAGAGATCAATTCCAAGGTCAGCTGTGATAGAGCAGGCTTCAACTGGAAGGAAGGAAAAAATTCTAGCCTGAGCTCTTTTGTTTCTGTCCATGATATCTCTCCCACTGGTGGAAGATAATGAATCATTCTGACTAATCCTTTCAGAAGGAAAAGAGTCACTGCTAAATTAGATTGAATAGTTCATATGTATATGGGAAGAGCAAAGAGAGAATAGGGACTGTTAGAGGTTGCTAAATCTGGTGAAGTTGAGGTTGCTATAGATCTGCATCCCTAAATCCAGTGAGTCTGAATGCGTATTCCCAAAAGACACACACATGTAGAACACAAACAGCTGGCCACATAGGTCAGCACAAACACTCAGCACTCGCACAAAAACAAACAGTACCAGCAGGAATTATCCTGTTCCCTTTACTGTCTGATCAGGATAAAAGACTGTTGGTGGGAAATATATATACATAAGTATAACTTGAATCCCTCAGCAGCTGTGCTTAGGTACACAGACTACCCAGTAGCTACCTTGGGCCCCCTCTCCAGAGTCTGGCACCAGAATTTGCAAGCTCTGAGGCTACGGTCCCACTCCAGCTACTGGTACAAAGGCTCCTTGCACACCATGGATATCACCAGTAACTGTCCATAGACCAGTGTGACACAGTCACTTGTACCTGCATCTTCTGCACACTAGTTTCCTCACACATACACACACACACACACACACGCACACACAGAAACACGTGTAAAAGAAGGCTTCCACCCCTGGCTCTATGGTCACTTTGGCATTTGCCCTGATCCCTGTGGAAGTTAACCCCTTCAAATGCCTTAGCCTCAGAGCCTGACACAGTTCCCAGGTTCTTTTTCCTCTCAGTAGCACTTCCAGCTTGATATTCACTAGGGATCACACACTGATGCATGAAATCTCACCGTCTACAGCTGTTGACATCCAGACACAGATCCTTGTGGCCTTGTGGCCTCCAGCTGGACCACATACACACATATACACTGAAGAGAGAGCCTTCTAACTTCCTGCTTTTTCACTAGCAAACAACTATTATCTCCCACTTTGTCTGCCCTTAGTTATTTCCCTCAGCATCTCGTATTAAGGTCTGTACAGCCTTCCAGTTGACTGCTGGATCTGGACATCCCTCTGACCCATATGGTTGAGGTTTCCTCAGGAGCGGGGTCAGGCAGATGCTCTCCTCTGCCTTGGTTACTGCAATTTCCTCTTCAGCCCCTGTGCCCATGGGCTTGTGGAAATGGGCTTTTGGTTGGCTGGTGGCTCCTGTGATGAGTCTTGAAGTAGCCTGATAATGTATTATTTGGGCTCCCCCAAGCTACTGTTGCTTCCTTGTGTTCATTTGCAGGTTAGTCTTTTTTAATCACAAAACCAAACATTTCAAAATGCAATGCAAGGAGACAAAAATTCATTATTTCTTTCATGATACATTGCTTCCCAAATAACCATGGACCTGCACCACAGTTTACAGGTCTTTGCCAATTAGCATGATCACTATAGATCCCAATGTGTGAAATTAATATACCTATAACACCTATATGATCACAAATTGATGTGTGAGGAGAATCATACATTTATTCTGTTGCATTCACAGCAATAATGGGTGATACAAGATCTTACTTACCTCATAGAAAAAAGGTGGTGTTTCAGAGTTTAGAGTTTAGAGTTTTGTTTAGAGTTTTGGTTTTGAAAGCCCCAAGATCTACACAGGATAGAAACAGAATAGAAAACTAATCCAAAGAACAAATTGCAAAAAAGGTGTTAAAACAAATCAGTGTCATCTACTTAGCAGATATCCACAACTGATTCTAATTTAAATATTCATTATTAATACAAATATGTTGAAACAATTCATCCTGTAGCTAAGAAAGACATGGGTGACCTGGAACTTCGTATCTGAAACAGAGTTAGTGTGTGTTTGCCAGAAGGAAGCATTCCTGAACTTTGAAACTATGGCCATTCAGCTTCAGCTGGAAATTCAAGACTCAGCAGCTCAAAGGAAAGTATGTCAGCACTGCTGTATCGTCCCTTGCATCCTCCAAGATCATGATATCACCATCAGTTTTATCAAGATATACTTTTAATCAACAGGATTTAAGTAATTCCTGTGCATCTTACAGACAATATCCATTGCAATTCTCAGTACTAAATAGATCGAAGACGAAGTTACAAGGCAAGGCATCAGTGTTCATAAGTAGGATGGACTTTGTCAAATACACATGTCACTCTGAAAGTAATGCCTCCTTTTTATTTCAATGGAAACTACAATAGATACTAAGATCACAGTGACAGTATTTGATAGAGCAAATTCTCTATTACAAAACACTGTTTTCAATGTAGTCAATACCATTGGCAATACATTTTTTTGCCAGTGATTAACAAAATTCTGCATGTCATGATCATAAAATCTGTACCAGTGAAGGCGACTCACTGTTACTGTCACCACTGCTGAACGACACTACATAGTGCCTCACATCATGCTCACATCCACCATTTGGTCTCCATAAATGTTCATCAAGAACCAAAGAATGTCAACACGTGCCATTTTTTCCACATGAATTCAGTGACATCCCTTCACTTCATACTTGCTTCTGTGTCAGAAACCATTCTGTCAGACTGCCCCTCTGCTGCCATCTGTCAAACAGCAACAGAATGTAATTGAATATTGGCAGGAAAGTTCAATCTCTAATGCCATACTACCAGCATCCATCCGCCTGTGACGTCATGGTCCTACAAAATAGGAGGCATTACTTTCTGAAGCCTCACATATACTGCATCAATCTGAAATAATGCATGTATTTATACTGTGCCAAATGGCATTGATCCCTATCTTCCCAGCTACTGGATTAAATAAAAAAAAAAAAAAAAAAGCAGCTCCTGATAGCATTAAGATGTAGTACATTAAAATAAGTAGAAGAGTATGAGCAACATGTGAAAGGTTCATCATCTTTTGTGCAAAATAGTTATTTTGCGAAATAATGAAAAGACCTGATGCAGTGCAATTTGCGCCTACCTTCTAGTCCAACAGACAAACAACAGTGAAAAGTTTATTAAAATTAAGGAATCACTTCTCATGGAATTTACAAAGTTTGGGAAAAGATGTGTGCATCCCAGGATTTTTAAAAGCATATCAGTAGCATAAGGACGCTTATTCTTGTATCCCTGAGTATGCCACAGGCCTTACAGATAGCTTAGAAATGATAAAATACTCCAAGTGGGGAGCCAGTGTTTTTTACTTCTGGGTTATCCCTTGGTGCTAATCCAAATGATTAACATCAAGAAGTTAATGCGGCACTACCACATGCTATATAATGGTGCCAGATTAAAGGCATCAGGGTGATATAATTATTACAGTCATAAGAGAAAGATTTCAATTAAGGGTACCATAGCAGCATGCCACTAAAAACAGCACAGCAGCATACTAATTAAACTGCAAAAATCCACTGAAAGCAATGTGGCTTATGCTATTTGAGGTAATGGAACAGACAACGACAAAGCATAATGATATCTTAAAATCCAATAAAATAATGCCAAGAAAATTATGATACAGTATATCATCACAATAAAGAATAAGTTCAAAGGTTATAGAGTTGTCTTCTGAATGTTATAGACATTTTGTGAATAATATAATGAAAACTTTGAGATGTATTTTTACTCTTTATTGCAAAAAACAACATAAAAACCTTCTGAACCATCCTTTTTCATGTTTAAATGGCATAATAACTCTTACAACAATATTTTTCTTGTCTTAGCTAACAGACGAAAATAATTATCAATTGTGCATTGTAGAACCAAAACACCAAAGCAACTGTTAGACTGAATGAGATGCACACAGGTAAAGTAGAACAATTCCAACTTAAGTAAGTAAATGGAAAAATCAGCTAAGTGAATTATATTGTCTTCACTTTATCAGTCTGGAAATTAATTTGTATTTTAGAAGTTGTAGATCACTAAGAAGGCTTCATTAAGAAGAAACTGAAAATATGGTTTATAACTTATATCACAAACAGTTCAAACCTAATGAAGTTTTGACTAAATAACGTGCAAAATAATACTAGCACGTCATATGAAATTTCAACATTTATGAGTTTTTTTCAACTTACTATTCAGAAAGGTAGAAAATCTTCAGTTCTTTCCATCGTCAATGAGAAATGAAAAAAACAGTCTGTTTATCTAATAATCAAACTGCTGATCGTTCTTTTCAGGACCAAAGACAAGACAATGGTAAGCAAACATACTGAAAAATCCTAAAGAGTACTAACAATCCAGGCAGGAAACTCTTTAAAGTTAATTAGAGGAGCTCTCAGGTGATTTTAACATAACGGCTGTCTGAAAACTATGGGTTCTATAAATACTTCCTACAAATATGGAATGATTTCTAAAGTTAAAAAACTGATTTATTTAAGATGGCAAGTGTAAAAGCAACAAAGCATCTTTACCAAAATACTATTTATTAAAATTATTGTGTCTTTCTTAATAGCTAAAAAATATGAGGGCTACTAAGTAATGCCTCCTATTGTATAATGTTGGCCCACTGTCATGTTGTTTTTTTTAACTGTTGGCACCCACGAAGTCAGAGGCAGATGATGGTGGTATGGCAGTAGATGTTGAAACTTCCTGCCAAAATTACATTACGTTTTGTTGCTGTGTGACTGATGGCAAGTACCATGCTCAGCAGTGTCCTCCAGGGGGGCTGTTGGAACCAGTTGTAAATGGCTATGTCTAACGTGGGACAACCTTGGCCTCTCTTTACAGAGGCTGCCCTGCAGCCGTCCATCTACCAAAGCCTGTCCATGTAAACCCAGTACAGGTTCTTAGGTGAAATCAAATAAAATCTTAAGAAATAGGATTCAAATGTTTTTAATAGCCGTACTCCTCAAATGATTGCTTTGTTGATAGCAGAAGGCCCAACATGCTAGAGAAATATTGGTAGACTGCTGTTAGAACTACCTCTTAGTTAAATGATATTCCACCTGAAAGAGAGAATTAAATGACTTCTGAAATGTTAGCTGATTATTGTGATGATTATTATCACAAATATTACTGTTTCATGTAAATATCTTCTTCATCTGTACACGTTAGAAGTATGCAAAAAGTAATGGAATCCATACCAAAATGCTACAAAGAATATACGCACTTGGCATTGTAAAAACAAAATACCATGGTAACAGTTTTTAGTATAATCATATCTACAGAAAGGTTACCTTCAAAAAAAGTGTCTATTAAATAAAAGAAATAAGATAACATATTATCTCCTCATATGACATGAGTTTGCGCCTTTATTGAAGGGCTGTCTCTGTAACAAGGACTTAAAATACTTCGAGTTTCATTCCAGAATTGTGTGCTTGCACAAAAGTAACAAAATTTACAGAAAATTTACAAGAATTTCTTAAGAAATGCTAGAAGGAAACTGAGAGTGGTGTCTCAGGAACCTTTGGGTCAGGTGATTTTCAACATTGCTTTCAATAATTACCTTCGGTCATTACCTTCAATCATTACATTCAGTCACTCCAAATTCAAAGGCAATCCTTGCACCACGTGAGACCAGGGATGTCTCCATTCTCTTTTCTCTCAAAGCAATGATAATGAAAAGGTAGTTACAGCTAGGAAGTACCATTCTTTCTCTTTCTGTCTTCTTAGTACTCTTTTATTTCTTACCCTAATGCCCAAATCTTCCCTTTGAACTTTATACTCTTATATCCAGTTTCTGTTATTACACCTACCTTCAACTTTGCCACAGACTTAACCTCCCACTACTCTCTGCAAATGTTCCTACGTGAAGGTTATTTTACATTTTAAAATACTCTGAAGGCTCCTGTGTTTTCTATGAATTCAGGTAACTTAATTTGTTTATAAAACAAATTCCAAAATTAAAATTAAACACACTGTGAATAATCAGTTCTGAAAAAAGCAGCGCTTCTTCATCACAAGCAGATTTATTCAAGATTTTCATACATTTCTCTACAGTTTACAGTGATGCTTTGGACAAATCATTCCCATTTTTCTCAGTTCCAGCAAGTGTCCGTTCAAGTGCTCCTTGACCTCCATGACAGCAGTTGTAACATGGGACTTAGAGGTGGTCTAGTATAAATCAAGAGGAAGAAAATATCTGATAAGGATTGGAAGGCTTACCTGTCCTCCTTCCTGGAAAAAAGGGCAAGGCAATATGGAAAGATGATGACATGGAAGAAATCAAGTGAGAACAGCCAGAATACAGAGACAACATAAAAAAAAAAAAAATCCTACAGAAACTGGGAGATCTAGAACAGATATTGTGCATTCTGTTCCAATTTTTTTTTTGGTGAATGTGGTACTTAATATTAAAAAAATAAATAATGGCAATGATGAAGGGAAAAAATACAGTAACTGAACTTCCCATGCATATGGATGTGAAACTGCTTTTATCCTTCAAGTACGTTATGGATGGTGACCTCCTTTTCCCACAGCCATACCTGTTAACAAGCCTTGATCTTTAAAACTTATGGCAAATTAAAGCTGCTTGAATTGAAATTCCTCTAATGTTTATTTCATTGAGCTCCGATTATAAGAAATTCTTCTTTTGGGTGGGATATATTTCCTTTTTCGTTTTCCGTTTAGTGGTGCCTGCTATTTTTATTGCAACTTCAAAAACAGTTGAGCCTTTTTATAAACCTAATATGAGTGGTTTAAGAAAAAAAAAATAAATGAATTTAATGCTTGAGGAACACTCTAGATTAACAGGTCTGGTTGAGACTACAGTTTTCAAACAATCAACAAAGTAGCTACAATGCAGATCATACCTCCATAGTTTCCCTATGCTATTTTATTCTCTAATCACAACTCTGTCTACAGGGGCTAACTTTCAGGGATGAGAGGGCAGTGAATTGCCAAGGCACATTAAATTCTTGACATCTATGCTAGAATTGCAAACAAAGGTACAGTTCTTTCAGTAAGACTGTTGTTCAGCATTAAACATATTTCATGAATAATTTTATATTGCATTCCTACAGTTAAAAAAAGTCTCTCAAAACACCAAACTCTCTACAGATGGTATATCATTAAAAATACTTCCATGACTTTACCTGTAGAAAAATGAAAATCCTGTATTTTACCTTATACTGCACATAAAGACCTTATACTGTACAGAAAGAAGAAGAAAAAGTTAATATTTTGATTCATAACTAGAAATGATTTGGATCATTGTCTTTCTCTTTCCAAGACATAAACTGATTATCCAGAGGGAAACAATTTTCCCATATATTTGACGCTTTAGTTCATTTGTGTCTAAATAATTTCTAACAGATGGCTACTTATTCATTAGATAAGATGGACTAAGAAGTACCTAACATTTATAGCAAACCTTATGTTTTTGTTCAAGTAAACTAAAGAAAATGAAAATGTAATCTCTCCCATTTTAATGTTTAAAATACACACATGTTAAAAGAACAGCAAAGGTAATTTTGTAAAGTGTCCCTCAAAAGTTTTATTTTATGGTTAAAACTAACAAGTTTTTCAGATACTTACGGAGAAATACATAGGATCTCTACCTTAAAACTATTTCCTTTAGAAATAAACAGAATAATGTAATAGCTACATCTGAAAATAAAGTAATATTTAACAAGAAAAAAACTCACTGTTTCAGTGATTTAGTGCGAAAAGCTACAATTATGTATCCTTCATAAATGATATCATAATTATAGTGCTTTATCTGATTCATAGAAAATGATTCAGCTTGAGACAAAGGAATAAACAATAATGAAACTCAACAATCTAAAGTTAAATGACTAAGATACTCAATAGCAGTTATATCTGCACAATAGATGTTTCTTTTGAAAAGACTGAAGAAAATACTCTGGGACTGGAAGGTTTAGGGAAGTGGTAATGAGATACAGAGCCTTTCACCTCTGGGTCATTGAGTTCAATTGCATTTCGGGTTGCTACTGACTGAAATTTGCTTCAGCTGATGGCTATTCAATAGTCTATTGTGAAATGAGTTGGAGGTCTCAATCCCATCCCTAGTACAAAAGTAACCACAAAACATTTAGTATTCAGAGCAATAACCCCTGCAGTATGTACACGTGACTCTTTTACCCCATGTATTCCAAAACAAATGTGAAAGGCCACAAATTTTGGTGCAGTACAGGAGTTACTCTACTGAAACTTCAATTCTGAAACAATTTCACACAAAACAATTTGTGTTTGTAATTAAGCACGCAAATAAACAAAGCAAGAATGATTGTCATGAATTATATTTTCATTGGAAGTCCGATGCTCTTATGTTTCTCTGTAGAACTCTTTTTCTTAACATTTTGGAATTTTGCACTGTTCATATTGCAGTGTGCAGAAGTATACCCAACCTGAGCAAAGAAGGGATGGGAGATCATGCAGCTGTGCAGTAATAGCTGTATCCCATCTGCATGTAGCCCATGCAGACTAAGATTAATAAGATCCTCTGCACTCCTCTCACTATATTTCCTCCAAAATTTCACGTCATAAATTCTTCATTGTAGATATTCTCAGGGGTACATTGAAAGTTTAGAGAGTTGTGATGGAAAAAGTTGAGGTAAGGGAACATAAGAAAGAGTGGAAGGACAAGAAACCTTTAAGAATTACAGTGTAAAAGCTGTCATAGCTGGAAAGAAAATAATTCATCTAGATGGTCATGGCAGTGTGACTTCCGTGAGTCACTTAGATCTATAAAAATGGGTTTTCAATGATTTGGAGTTATACAGTCTTGATTTCTTTACTCTTTAATGGGTCTTTTTGTTCATATATGACATTTAGACTCTTTGCCAGGACTATTTCAGATGTCTGTTATAAATCGTGAAGATGTTCATCATAAATCGAACAATTAATATTTTTAATATCATTTTTGAAATTAATTTACAGTGATCTCATGAGAAGAAACAGCCTCGAAGTATAAGAATCTAAATGAAACAAGGCAGTAGCGAAGTAATGCAGTCTGATCGCAATCTAAGTATAAATATTAATTGAGCCTCTTCAGAAGAATAGAAGGGAAAAATAAGTGTACATTCATTATCCCCATAGTTATTCACAAGGGTAGAGAAGAATAAACATAAAAGGATCAAATGAAGAAGACTCCATCCTGTGGAGAGAACACTCAAGTCCCCAAGACTATGATGGGTTAAATTTTAATAAAAGAAGTTGCAAGATGTGGTTCCCTAAACATTTCCCAAGGCACACTGATATGAGGGCTACTGGTGAAGACTGAGTCAATAGATGTTACCTGAAGAATCAGAAGAGAGAAGAGCTAAGAATGATCTTTATTGTTGCTTATGTCCTTTATAGTATAGTTTGGTTTTGAAAGCTTCTGTCAAAATAAACTTTTTTTTTTTTTTTTTTTTCCAGGTTGTGGAGATGATTCTGAGTAAACAAGTAATGGATTAACATATTGATCCTTCACAAGCTTCAACGGTTATTCAAATACCGATTTTTGATACATAATTTGGCCTCTACAACATCTGAGATGCCTCCAGCTTCAGTGTAGACAAATACCAAACATTAGGATTCTATTTTATTTGATTAATTTTATAGGGCATCTAACTTATCATATTTGCTTGGAAAAATATTGCATGGTTAAACTCGTTCCATGATGTTCCCAAACTACTGCATATTAATTTGAATCACAGATTACTTTTATCAGAAAAATCTGCTCCAAATCTGTTTCATAGAACAGAACACCTTCAAATAGGCTTCACATCCACAAAGTTTGAAGGCAAGTAGTAATTACCTCTGGTGCTAATATTGAGACCAGTACTGTTTCACCTCTTTATTAATTACTTGGATGATGGTACAGAACGCACCATCTGCAAATGTACAGATGATTAAAAAAAAAATAAAAAAAATGGAGCTGAGTGGCTGATACACCACAAATTTGTTTCACCATTCAAGGGGACCTACATAAGATGGATAACTGGGATCAAAGAAGTCTAATGAAGTTCAACAAAAGAAAATGCAGTCTTAAATCTGTGGAGGAATAACCACTCATTTAAGTAGCTATTAAAAGCTACACTTTGAACATATACTACAATAAACTTTTTTTTTTTTTTTCTCAAAAATAAATGACTTTTGTTCATGAAAGAAAAGTCAATAAAATTGTATTAAATGTAAGACTGTAGCCAAAAATTTTGTTTCTAGAAGACTGCTAGAAATTGCTAAGAAATGATACTGGGCAAAACACAATTCTATCCTGTAGCTGAGTATTTGCTACAGTCCGCTGCTCAAAGACAAAACACTGTTCTGGCTAGAACTGTGGTTCCGCGTGGTACAGCTCCACACTCAAGTCCATAAAAAATAGACTCTATCAATGCAGCCATCAGTGAATATTTATATATTAATATGATAAACATCTGTATGAATTTTATAACTTAAAATCTTAACAAAATTTCAATTATTCATTCTATCTATCTCCTTTGATTTGCTGTGGATGTTATGGTTTCCATAATGGTTTTGTTGATATGAGATGGATAACCCCAGCAGTAACAATGAGTTACAGGAGGTATGGCAGTATTCAGATGATGCATACAGTAATTTTTTAGAGAAGATATACTCAACAACATGGTTTCAATAGGAGAGGAATTAATGTTTGCAGACATTACATTAGGAAAATGGAAATTAGCATATATCACTGAGGTAGCTGCAAGGCTTACCCTCACTTCTCTTCCTGAACATGGACAGATTTTTAACATCTTTAAGGAAAACCTACAGTTAATCGAGAATCAAATAAAAAAATATTGATAATTTTAACTGAAAATTTGCTTACATTCTATTTCAACCTTCAGAACTGTAGTGAAATTAGAAAACAGACATTTTTTATTTTAGAGAATCTTATTCTAGATATATTTAACATTAGCATTCATGCTAAATATAAAATCCCTTTAGCAAAAAGAAAAATTACAAGATCATTGCAATGTATTAACAGCTGCAGTAGAACAACAAAAAAGGTCCTTGCTGAGCTGCCAAGCTGCATTTCCACAAGACTGCAGAAAGACAATCTACTTTCATATATAACCAACAATCCTAAAGACAGAAAACTCAAAATCCTTGACATTTACTTTAATTGGATCAGAATTTAGTCTTAAAAATATACATATGCAGGCCTCAGTCAAAGAACAATAAACATCAAGATACATGATTTCATTCAAGCAGTTTCTTTCTAAAGAAGGAGCCTCTATTCCATATTATTGCCATTCCAGCTGGTTAACTCTTACATGTCTATTCCATTTGCTCTAATTTAAATTTCATTAAATATAGTTCTCACTGAGTTCAAAGGAACCTTTATTTTTAAACACTAATACCATGAAACTGATTTGTTCTTATCAATATCATGGTTTGCTGTGACTGAGAATGTCTTTCATAAAAACTACATTCCTGAACATTAATTTCACAGAATCTTAAACATTAGAAAGATAAATAACTTCTCATACTACACCCAGCCTCTCCTGTTTTCAGGGCATTTCCTTGAGCACATTGTGGAACATCTACAACTCCACCCTCGTAATTTACAGTCTATGCTACGTAACTACTAACAAACCAAAAAGGAATAGAGATCTACAAAACAAGTCATTTTCTAAACATGGAGCCCTGTATTCAGGAAGACTACCATAGTGTCCAAGATGGAGCTGAATACCTCCTGTAGTTGCAATTTGCAGTTTAGATTATGTAACATTTAGTAGCACCATCAGACCCCAATCTGTATTTCCACACTTATCATAGTAAATTAAACTTTACTAGGAGGCATTCCCAGACACAGTGGCCAAAAGGCACTGGTTGGCCTGCATCTGTACTATGCTGTAATGTTTTATTCTCTCCCCCCCACCCCCCCCCCCCAAAAAAAAAAAAAAAGAAGAAAAAGTCAACTAGATGGAAACTACCTGTAAGGAATTAATCCCATGCTCATACCTACTTCCAAATTACTTCCTGGGAATTGTTTGCCAGGGTGCTAGCAGCTGGCAAATGGAAACCTCTACAGTGGTGAACCAGGAATTTTTACCAAACCGACCTTTGATTTTAAATAAAGTGTTTGTGTTACTTTAATTAGGCCTTTTCCATTTAAATATCCCTTTCTCCAACACCTTTTCTCTGAAAACAAATAAACGCAAAATTTGAACAAACAAACAAAAAGGCATAAAAAAACACATTTCCCTTTTCTGAAAGATCACTAAGAGAAAGGTATAAGCCTGACTATGCAAAGATTAACCTTTATGCCCCTGTTAATAACTTGAATCAATTTCAGTCTACATAAAGGAGCAATCATTCTTGCACACTAATTACTATTGAATGCTGTCTTCATGTTATTGCTGACAAATCATTAGTCTTTTATTTTCTGTTGAGAAGTTAAGTCTAGTAAGATGATTTTCTATCTCTGATTAAAAACTAAGCTTTACTGTGAATTCATTCCTCAGAATCTTTTACAGAAGTTCAAACACAAAATCAGAATATTTGAGAAGTGACTGAAACTTTTTGAATTGAAGAAGTCTTTATTAATATTAATATCTGAGATACTGAATCTAAATGTTAACCTAGCCAATACATATTCAGTGCTCTAGATAATTATGGTGTTTTTCCTCAAAGCAATAATAGAAACTAAAATTGACAGCTAGGGACTAATGAGAGTTAATACTGAGGAAAGGGAAACTGAGATGAAGACAAAACTGCAGGTAAAAGTTATACTTTCTATATGACACCAATGTTAAGAGAGAAATTATATGAAGAAATTCAAAGCTTATATGACCCTAAATTACAAGAAGATGTAAGTGAAGTATTTCACAGACTGAAAATAAATAATTGTTTAGAACAAAGGACCCAAACTATGTCATTATTAACTGAACAAAATTCCTATTAATGTTTAATACTGGCAGTTTTGTTAGAACAAGGACTACAGAATTCGGCTCTACAAAAAGAAGTATCAATGGTTTTCAGGCTGGGTCAGCCCTGTTCCGTGACCAGTGCGGCAGAGGGATTTCACAAAATCCACACCTCAGGAAAAGGGAAACAGGGGACCCCAAAATAATTAAAAACAGCAGCAACAATCTGAGGAGAAATAAACTAATTTACTAAATATGGTATTAGAATGCAAGAAAACACACTCTAATACAATATACTTAGAACTGAAGCTAATAAATCAAATATAATGAGAGAGTATCTGAAAGCTGTAGGCCTTACAGTAAAACTGAAGTGATGCGCACAGTCAGGATGGGCAGCAGCAAGGAGAGGTGAAGGAAAAGGGAGCAAAAAAAAAGAGTCCAATCAGGTGACCTTGCCAGGAGTTATATCTCCTCTCTGACCACAAAGCCCCCTGGGGAATGTAGTTCTTCTTCCCTTCTGGACAGGTACCTGAAACTGGACCATTAACACTTTAACTCCCAGTGCACCACATGATGTTATGATATGAAATACCAGTAACCAAAAGTCATAAAACCATGATAAGAAGAAAATTGCAAATGTGTAAATTGCTATAGAGATACCTCCGCTTTCTTGTATTTATTATTGAGAACTCTGCTGGTTAAAGGTAAGTATTTCTATGTGGGCTCTTAAATGGGCTTAATATGGGCTCTCAAATGCTAAATTTGGTGTCTTAACTTTGTTGTGTAGATTATGGTTATAGATTCATGTGTAAGTTTATCTGAGGAAGTGCATCCTACGTTGTCTTACTCCTTGCTCACTTTTCTCCAGGATGGTCTTCAGATCAATCTATTCACAGTTTTGCACATAATTGGAACTAAGAAATGCAGTCATGTTCATTATGGGCATCAGACTTTTTCATATCATACACAGCCACAGATACTTCGTTAGCGTCAAAAACATTTATTCGCATAAGCTGTGCTGTCACAGTGGCTGGTTGTGAGAACCCTTTTTTGTTTTCTGGCTCAAAGTTTGCTTCCTGAGGTATTTCTTATGATAAGACTCACTGATTTGTGGAAGAGGCAAGTGATGGGTGCTACCGTGTGACAATCAACATCACTTTGTGGACATTTGAAAGCGCCTTCCTTCAGAGCTGCTTGCCGGAAGAGAGTGCTCAGGAGTGTTTACTGGCAGAAGATCTGGCCTGTGACTAAATAGCTCCAGCTTGGTATGGGAAAATTGGAGAATGATACCATCGTGTCCTGTGAAGAACAGGATGCAGGTGGGCATCCCTGCTCCCTCTTATCTGCTGGCAAGGCCTGGAAGATGGGAACAAAGGAATTTCTACTGAGATCCCAGAGCCAGAAGCTGCCACTCCAAGGAGAGCTGACTCAACTACTTTGGATTTGAGCCGTCACTCCAAAGAAAGCTGACTTGACCACTTTGGACTTATAATTAAGTTTGTACTACCATTGGAAATGGTTGCTGTGGTCAATGGAACAACAACACCTGACGACCCACCACTGCTGAAGATCAATGACTGAACTAGAAACCATGCTGGATCCATGGTGGTGACTATCTCCCTCTTGCTTCTTACAAAGACTCCTTGCTTCTATTTCCTATCCTTACTGTCGCCTGTCTTCCCTTCCCCATCACCCTACATCATAATAGTGTCTGTCCTCCCCTTCCCCATCTCCCTGATTAAGATTTGCAATAAACTGGTCGGACCAACATTTGAACCGTTGTTTCTTAATCTCACGCCGGGTATGCATAGACCAAAGAACCTCCTCTCCCTCCTATAAATTGGAGTGAGACACTGGTCAACGACTGCAAAACCACTGAATCTCTTTGCTGTTTGTGTTCAAATATACAAACCAAGTATTTGAAGTGTCTAGCCAAGCAGTGCTCATGTGAAGTAGAAGACAGAAGAAGGTAAATGCATCTTGTTCAGTAGACATGCAACTCAAATCTCTCCTGTTAAAGAAGAAGAAAAGGTACCTCATTTGTATTTTTTAAGATTCCAATCTCTAGAAAATTTAGATAGCATTTTGACAATGAAGAATTGTGGGTGTAGGGACATATGCAAAAGCTTCCCAGAAGGATAGAGATGATTAAGTAACAGAATGACAGGGAGAATATGAGAGGAGGTGCTTGGGACTACTGGGAGAGAACAATAAAGAAAAGACATCCTGATTCACTTTTTGTGTGTTTTACATAACTGTAACTGCAATAAAACAAAATTATTCAGATTTTAATATCATCAGAGGATGATGTTAGCAAGCATAGCCTTTCTATACTAGTACTATGTAAAAGAATATAAAGGAGACAAAGATCCACTCTTTAATTATTTCAGGAGGAGGCTTTGAGGTTTAATTCATAGTAATATAAGCGTATTTACTGTTTGTTCTGGTGAGGAATGAGCAAGTACAAACATTAAAATTAGTGGACCATTGCTAAAGGAAGGCAAAGATTGCATGAGTGCTATCTGCTGTTCTGTACTTTCTGGGTTTAAAGTTTGATTTTGAAATGCTGCATTTGTTAGTTTTCAGCTGTTCACATTTAAATGAATGCAGCAAACTGGAAAAGCATGAAATGCAATTTTGCATCCTTTCTCATTAACCAGTATTTAACGATTGAAATCATTTTAGATCTATCTATCTGGTGAATAAAGTACAAATAGTTAAAAATATTACATCTCTTTTTTTGTTAAAACAAAATACATTTTTAAAGATATATATATATATTTTTTTTCCCCACAAATCATAAAACTAGATGTCTTTTTACTTTTGAGATTATTTTTTGTTTATTCTTATGTAATTATTATTTTTAATCTCAGGACAGCAGGCTGTCAAATATCTACCAAGCTTGTAGAAACCAAACTTCAAATATGACAAGCTACTGATTAGAGCTATTCTGTACATCTGCAAACACTGACCACCCTCCATCCTTTTTAGCTGAAGAGACTGCTTTGTGGAAACTCCCATCATGAACTTTTAAGCTTGAAAATATTTCAGCTTTCTTTGAGCATTATAAATTTAGATGCTTCCTTTGCATAAGAGCAACCATATAATCTTTTTTTAATAAAAAACGTTTTGCAACCAGAAAGTTCTAAAAATATTTTAAGAGTGAAATCAGGTTTCCAGACATATTTTCATAAGTCTCTAAAGCGTAGTATATTCTGTTTTGCCACAATTAGAAAAATTCAGCTAAAGCATTTTAGTTGTATAAAATAGTATATTAAAGTTGTCAAAGCTACTGAACGTGCAGTTAAACCATGAACCAGGTGTAACACTTGCTATATCAAAGCTGGCCGTCTGCAACCAGATCATGGGTCATAATTTGAGTGCCACTAATTTCTATTATAAAGGCAATAGATAAACTACATTTTGAAAAGCTTTTTGCTTTACTGGCAGGACAGATTAGGCCTTCAATTTATTCTGGGATGGTAAATGTAGTTGTTGCTATAGTAACTGTGTATCACTTGAACAGTAAATAATTGTGTTAAATGGCTAAGTAGCAAATAGGTTTCTGGCTACTCTGGTGTAAAGGAACTAATATGCTAAATTTTCTCATGATTACCTGCACAGTGACTATGAAACATCTCATATATGACATAAAAATCTGTCATGATCAGTGTCTTTTCAGAGATATTTACTTTTGTGCACTGAATAAATGACTAATTTTTTCTTTTTTTTTTAATCTCAAAAATAGATGCCCATTTAATGCTTACCTTTAACCAGCAGAGTTCTCAATAATAAATACAAGAAAGCGGAGGTATCTCTATAGCAATTTACACATTTGCAATTTTCTTCTTATCATGGTTTTATGACTTTTGGTTACTGGTATTCCACATCATAACATCATGTGGTGCACTGGGAATTAAAGTGTTAATGCTCCAGTTTCGGGTACCTGTCCAGAAGGGAAGAAGAACTACATTCCCCAGGGGCCTTTGTGGTCAGAGAAGAGATATAACTCCTGGCAAGGTCACCTGATCCTGCTTTTCGTCTTCGCGCTCTTCTCCTTCACCTCTCCTCACTGCTGCCTGTCCTGACTGTGCGCATCACTTCAGTTTTACTGTAAGGCCTACAGCTTTCAGATACTCTCTCATTATATTTGATTTATTAGCTTCAGTTCTAATTATATTGTATTAGAGTGTTTTCTTGCATTCCGTATTTAGTAAATTAGTTTGTTTCTCCTCAGATCATTGCCGCTGTTTTTAATTATTTTGGGGTCCCCTGTTTCCGGTCAGGGAACCGGGCCGAACCAGCCCATCAACCTTTGACAACTGAGGATGAATGTATGTCTAATATGGACTTCTGTGGGTATATTCTACAGTTTTCTCCTAGAAGTTGTAATGGGAAACTAATGAAAACACATCATAAGATTTTTGAGAGTTAAACCCTAAGGTTTAAAGATTGGACCAACTTATGTAACTGTTTGTGATTTGAACAACCTCAAAAAGTTGTGTAAAAATCAATGGACTTTTTCTCCGTGTATTTATTAGAAAAGTATTTATTGCTGTTACAGGCAATTCATATTGTATATTTCTACAGATTTGGGGAAAAGAAAGTATTTATGTCTTTAACCTACCGTCTACAGCCTCCACTGCTTATTTTCTATGAATGGATATATATTGTATGATTTGATGATTCTGTGATTTAATTCAGCACAACTAACCACCTCCCCCCAACACACACATGCACACACACAAAGACAAAATTAAAAGAATAAATTTGCAGTACTACCTTTCACAAATATAAGTGAGAGATTATATTTTTGATTCCACAAGTGGTAGCTTTGTGTGCTAATGTTTATGAACTTAAAACTTAAGTAATAATGCATTGGATCATAAGTAAAGGAGAGGAAAAAAAAGAGCTACCACATATTTCTGTTATTAGATGATCAATCCCATGTTACATAGCCTGTTGTTTGTAATGGACAACAGTGGGTTACACTGTGTATGACATTGAAAACTGCATTATAATTTTTAAGCAGTTTAAGAGAGACATTTACTTATGTTTTTATAATTTATGAAATGCGTGTTTATTCAAGCTTAAAAGATCATACACAAGATAAAGCAGCAAATAGTTCAGATGATATATTTTCAGAGATTATAATCTTATTAGATAAGTAAATTTAAACCATTATTTTTGGGATATTTTAAAACTCTGAGAGATTGCTAATCACAGTACATTAAAATGCACACTACATTAAATTGCAGTAGGGAAATGACTTTTTACACTGTCTAATAGTGATGAGACAAGGGGGAATGGCATTAAACTGAAAGAGTGAAAAAATAGGTTAGGTGTTTGGTGGAAATTCTTTACTCATGATTGGTAAGGCACTGGCACAGGCTGCCCAGAGATGCTGTGTGTGCCTCCTCCATGGAGGCATTCAAGGCCAGACTGGATGGGCCCTGGGCAGCTTGATTTAGTAGGTGGCAAACCTTCCCACTGCAGAGGGGTTGGTGCTAGATGATCTTTGAGGTCTCCTCAAACTCAAGCCATTCTATGATACTATGCATACAGAATCAGAAACAGTTAAGCACAGTCTCTGAAATTTGTATATGTCCATTATGTCTGTACTAAATATCTCTGTTTTAATCTAGTCTCTAATCTGTTTCAATTGGACTAGATGATCTTGTAGGTCCTTTCCAACCTTGTGATTCTATGATTCTATGAATCTTTAAATGTGTTGTTCTATTGGAATTGTCGAGTGTTTGGGTATATCTTGTTTCATTTAAGATCTCAAGATATAGAATGTGGCTGGCTAACTAGGAAACGCTACAAACAGCTTTGTCAGTAAAATATCATATCATAACATGACACTGTGTTCTAGAATGTCATCAAATAGGTGACATTAGAAAAAGAATACAGCAAATAAATTTACAATTAATATCACTGAAAAGGCTGTCGAGGGAAACTGACCGTTCTAGAAACAAAACTGTGGATGGGATATGTTGACTGCAGCACATCAGCAGTGCAGGAATTTGAGCAAAATTTATGAGATAGTCATTGTCTCAATCTCAGTAACTTCCCAGGCTGTTGCAAGACTTGTCTGGCTAAATTAATTTTTTTAAGCAAACATGGGGTAGTAACCAGTAACATAGAAGTATAAATGAAAATTACATTGTCTCTACCACAGTAAAATATCTCTGGATTATGTACTGTAATTAAAATTATGCAGAAGAAGTGCCGGAAATTAATACATGTTTTTCAGCAAATAAAGATTAGCCAGTGCAACAATTTTCCAAATAAGAAGATTTGTTATGATTAATTTTGGTTTAACTTCTGGAATTCTTCCATCATCTGATACTCTGATTACACATAGAAAGTAACCCATAAAGTAGTTCCCATTATCCCCTTTGAAGACCCATGTATGTTTACATACTTTATACATATATTTATATTTGTCTCACTCATAGTAAGCCAAATCTTTAAAATCTTATTTTGAATTAATTTATGCTCCTTTTCTTTTATCTTCTTTTCCCTTTTTTGATACTTATTTTCAGCAAGATCTGGAGTTTTCCATACAACTTTTTTCCAAATTTCTTTGACTTCAACTAGAGCTGAATGAAATTAAAAATAAAATCTTTTGCCACTTAGAAAGTAAAATTTATTAGTCCATATTAGGAATAATTCAAATGACTTCTGTTCCTATTATTTTATGCTACTCAGTCACTCTTAATATATTCCTTAGAAATTTGTTCACTGTATACTTCATTTTCATATGATACTGTGCTTTGAGGTGACAGTTAGTATGTAACTGCAAAAGGGCTATTTATTCATTTGAATTTAGTGTGATAACCTATTTACAAGACAGGTGTTTAATAAATGTTAAAACAGTCATTCCAGTTTGCTTGCCCTTCACACAAAAACTTCAAAATTGTAGCACTTACTTAGAAAAAGCTATATTGTTAATGGGGAAATATAAATGTGTAAATAAAGGTTTGATTATTCTCCCCATTTTAAAAGTATGAAAATTTCATTGTGAAATGATCAATGAAACATATTGGAGGCAGCCAAATAGACAATTTTTAAAATAAATGTGGTCTGGAAAATTAAATTTTACTCTCTGTATGGTATCAGTAAGGTTTCATAACTTACACACTTTATCAAGGAAGAGGTTTCATGCACCTGATGTATAAAAAGTGTAAACATTGATTTAAAATAGCATGTAGCAGAACGTTCGCTAAATACTTCAGCAGTATTCATCAACTGACACTTTTAATAATTAAACTTTGCAATGTAACATCAAATGTCAACACCTATGTATATAGCAGCCATTATTTTTATTTAAAATCATTTTGTGTAGATCATATTTCAAAGAGGGAAGTTTGTCTTTATTTTGTGTCAGCTAACATCCGTTGTCAGAGGTGACATCCGCTGAGAGGTAGCATCAAACAGGATGTGCAGCTAATGAAGAGGGTCCAGAGGAGGGCCACAAAGATGATCAAAGGGCTGGAGCACCTCTCCTATGAGAAAGGGTTGACGGAGTTTTGATTGTTTAGCTTGGAGAATTGATGACTCTGTGGAGATCTCACTGCAGCCTTCCAGTACTTGAAGGGAGTTTACAAGTAGGAGGGGGATGGACATTTTACACAGTCTGATAGTAACAGGACATGGGGGAATGGCTTGAAACTAAAAGAGGGGAGGTTTAGGTTAGATGTTAGGAAGAAGTTTTTTACTCAGAGTGCGATGAGGCAAGGGAACAGGTTGCTTGGAGAGACTGTGGATGCCCCATCTATGAAGGCATTCAAGGCCAAGATGGATGGGATCCTGGCAGCCTGATCTAGTGGTTAGCAAACATACCCATAGCAAAGGGATTGGAACTAGATGATTTTTAAGGTGCCTTCCAACCTAAGCCTTTCAATGATTCTATGATTCTCAAAACAACTGGAGACTTTCAGGGGAGATACTGCTGTGCAGACCTCAGAGACAAGACAATGCCAAGTTTACAAAACAGGAAAATTTGATATTTCCACTGCTCATATAGTCTCCAGTGGAAAATTAACTTGGTGAAGCTTGGTACAAGTACAGTCTGGGCAGCATTAGTCAGAACCTGAGAACTAATCATGGTCTTTCCCTTGTAGCTGTATACATTTACATTTTCAAAGGAGGCTTTATTTCATCAAAGCCTGAGCAACCATCATCTCTTGTTTCAATTTTAGGTTTGTACATTTCCTAGTGTTTGTTTTTGTTCACTTCATTCTCTTTCAACTACTTTTATCCCGGTGAGAGATTGAATTTAAGCTTGAGGGAGAACATACATGACTACTGTTTCTTCTGGTTTCCAAAGAAAATCATACTTACACATTCAGTGGTGTGTCTCTTTCTGTCCACACATACACAGTAACTTCTGAAAATGCTGTTCAATTCAAATTAACCTGATAGGAAGCAATGACCCCAGAGGAATTAAAAGCCTCTAATTCTAATGAAAATGTGAATTTGGTTAGAAAATAGTCATTATTAGTGCATAATACAAAAGTTGTTTATATCCCAAGTTTGGACAAACTCTAACCAGGGTTCTTATCTCATTAGCCACCATAGAATTTACAACAAAATATAGATATGTAACAAACTGTGACAGTGCTTTTTTGATTGTTGTTTTTATTTGTTTCCTTAATTGGTTGGTTTCTGGGATGGATTTGTTTTGCTTTACTCATGACTATTTGAATTCTAGACTTCTGTTTTAATCACTAATCATCAGCCATGGAACACACAGACGTGTTTTTATGAACTTTCCAGTCATAGAATCACAGAATCACTGAGGCTGAAAAAAGCATCCAAGATCATCTAGTCCAACAGTCCACCTACCACCAACATTTTCCCACTAAATCATGACCCCATCTAAATGTTTCTTGAACACCTCCAGGGATGGAGACACAACCGTCACCCTGGGCAACCCTTTCCAGCATCTGACTATTCTTTTTGAGAATAAATTTTTCCTGATATTGAACCTGAACCTCCCCTGGTGCAACATGAGGCCATTCCCTTTACTCCTATTGCTAATTACATGGGAGAAGAGGCCGAATGTCACTTCACCACAACCTCCTTTCAGGTAGTTGTAGAGAGCAGTACTGTCACCCTTGAGCCTCCTCCAGACTAAACAATTGCAGTTCTCTCACTTGTTTCTCATGAGGCTTGTGCTCCAGAACCTCACCAGCCTTCTTGCGTTTCTATGTACATGCTCCAGGGACTTGATGTCTTTCTTGTAGTAATGAGCCCAAAACTGAACTGAGTACTCACAGTGTGGCCTCATCAGAGATGAGTACTGAGGCATGATCACCTCCCTAATTCTGCTGGACACTATTTCTTACACAAGCCTGGATGTCACTGGCCTTCTTGGCCACGTGGACGCAGTACTGGCTTACGTTCAATCTGGTATGAATCAACACCCACAGGTCCATTTCTTTCACACAGTCTTCCAGTCATTCTGCCTCCAGCCTGCAGCATTGCCTGGGGTTGTGCAGGACACAGCACTTGGTCTTGTTGAACTTCACCCCATTGGCCTTAGCCAGAGATCCAAACTGTCCAGATCCATCTGAAGGGCTTTCCTACCCCCAGGCATATCAACACTTCCTTCCCACTTGGTGTTCTGGAAAAAAAGAAGTTTTCAGTCTTTTCTCCTAAAGTCCTAGTACATTTGAAAGCATCTCTCTTGAGTTTATTTCTTGTGCATACTCCTATAAATGTGATGAAAAGTCTCTGCCAGAAACTAACAAATAATTTGTTTGTTCTGTGGCTATTTTTTTCTTTCCAGTGTGCACTTTGTGGACTTGTATGTCATTCTGTTTCCTGTGGAGTGAATACACTGACAAGTTATTTCTCTTTCTATCTGAAATTACTTAAGCATAATAAGGAAAAAAAATAAAACAGCTAACTTATTTCCATATGACCAAACTCATATCTCTTTCAAAATCTTATTTCAAAGAAATGCCATAAATAAAAAATTTCAGGATATGGGCAAGGCAGCCACAGTAGTCTGCATGACAGTCAATAAAAGCCTTTGCCATGTTCGTGGAATTTTCTTAGAAAATAATATGAACACTCCTCTGGCAACTTGCCACTTATTGAGAACTTCAGAAAAATAGTGGAAAGGTTTGCAGTGCATTACTACTCCAGCTCAGGAAAACAAAACAAAACAAAACAAACAAACAAAACAAACAAAAAATGTTCTACTGTAAATTCTTGATATAATTTCAGATTTGCCTGAGTTAAAACTCTCATGTGCTTTTAGAAACTTACTGGGTTCATGCAACTCAGGGAATACAGTGGCTTTATATACAATTCTGATGCCATTTTGTTAGACTGCCCCTCTACTGCCATCTGTCACACAGAAAAAAAAAAAAAAAAGAAAAATTAAAAAAAATGTAATGGGATATTGGCAGAAAGGTTCAACTTTTACTGCCATACCACCAACAACCACCTCTGAATTTGTGATCCAAATAACAAAATAGGAGGCATTACTTTTGAAGAAGGCCATGTGTGTACTGCAAGTAATCAGTCTGTGCTCAAGCATATACAAATAAGAGTAGTCTTGGCCTGGAGTATAGGACAGGCATTTACTGATAAGTTATTAAAGCTACAATAATATATTTTGTGATAACAGTACAAAAATAACATTTCTCATCATAGCTGAAGGGTTTGATTTCTTGGGAACTGTTGTATTAATTTGTTCCAAATGGGCATGATATGCAATAATTTATGCTAGCTATGATATACTTTATTTTCCTCTTAAGAAAGACTTATTGACAACTAATGTGTTTGCTTACTTACAACATCTTTTTCATATGTATCCAGTCATGATTTCCAAAGATGCCTTTGTGCCTAATGACATGGAAACCTGAAATCTGAAATTCTCCTCTACGGAGTTTTAGAAATAAACAAAATGCAGTGTGGTTAGGACCTGTAGTTTTGCAAATACTGGAACAATCATAAAACAGTATTATAAATCACAGTCAGGAGAGAGATCCTGTAACTAATGATTAGAATTACACAGCCAAGAAAATATGTAACAAAAATATTCCAGGAGGCCTGAGATTATCCGATTACCTGAAAATACATGGAAAATTACCAAGATCCTTGTAAAAAAAAACCTCTGTCTCTATTTCAACGCTTTACCCCCTCCCCCCCCCCCCCTCCAGCTTTTTGTCTTGTCCCAGTATTAACCAAAAACCTTCCAGAACACTTAATTGTACCTTCACTGTAAGCCAAAATGACAAATAGATTTTGTCGTCATACTGAAGTCACTTAACATCATCCTAAAGTTGTTCTTCTAGACCCTTGTGTATCCCTAAAGCATGAGATAAGGAGACAAGATAAAATGCAGTTAACCTCAGTATAGAAGCTTCAGAACAGAATTGAATTGCCCAATAGTATAATCTCCAAAGTCTCATAAAGAAACTAATGGAGCTATTCAAGAAGAACTCATTAATTTTTGCTAACAAGTCAACATTTGCCAAATAAATGTCATTGGAGAGAAATAGTGAATGATATTTCACAAGGGGACCCAATTATCATCAAGACCAATTCAAAAATTACTAACTCAGAAACATATGCCTAATAAATTTGTATAAACCAAACCTATTATAATTTTAAAAATGTGATGCACAATTTTGAAGCAGATTGAAAGTTTAGCATGTGCAACTCCTGAGAAGTTGTTTACTGAATGGACTCTATGCAAAAACTTCCTGAAGAATAAATGGATTTCAAAGCCTCCTGAAGAGAGACTACTTCATTGCCTCTAGCTGTGTACTCACTAATTCTCATAGGTCTTGAGAAACACAAGAAACATGCAAAATTAATCCACAGGCTGCAAAACTGGCTACCTCTGTTATTTTCAGGATTATTCAATCAGAATCAAATGTAAGGGGAATATGTTTATAAACCTAAATATAAAGAGAAAATAATTGTACAGAGGCAAGCATAATTTTACCTATTTAATGATGAGAAATACTGAGGAAAGGCAATATAAACAATTTGTGTATATAGATATGTTTTGTAATAAGTATGCTTCAATAATTTAAATAAAAAATAAAAAAATTAAAAAGAGTAAGGCAACAATATAGCCAATTTATCAAATAGGAAAAAAAAAGGTTGACAAAACTTTGGGTTCAACAGAAAAAGCACTAAAACCATAACTTCAAGTTAAATGCTGCTTCACATCTCTTCATGTTAGAAAAGAGCGCAGCTAGGCCACATGAATGACTGAAGAACCTTAAATTGATCTGCCTAAAAAATAATGAAGAAATTTACTGATATTTTACAAATAGTTCTACTTTCATTTTTTTTGTATGTTCTACAATAAAGAGTCAAGTCAAAGACAAAATAAAACAGTGCGTAAATACACACTAGTTCAAAAAAGGGTATTTGAAAATACTTTATTCAAAGATTTCAAATTCCTACAACAGAAAGTTATTTTCACTGCATTATAATCTAGATTCATTCTATCAGTGTAGCTCTCTTCCTTACAACACAAATGCTAGCTCTAGTTTGAGAAACATATTTGCAAATGAAAGTTTTATCAGTTCTTAAATGTCTCAGGGACAGTGGGCTTACAGATAACTCTATAGGGAATTTACAGGCTAATTGAGAAAGTCTACATAGATTTCCATAAACAATAATACTGATATAGAAGCTTTTCGAATGGAGAAACCTCTGGGATCTACTATTAGACATCTATTTGTATTCCTTTTTCTTCAGTGTTATATTAATTTTTTAAAATAAAGACACACACACACACAAAAAGCAGACATTGTAAGTACCAAGAAATATGTAATTATTGATCAATAAACAATTCAGCAGTTCCTAGAAGATATTCAAATAACCTTTGACATCAGAAAGACTGCAATATGTATGAAATACAAATGTTAACAGATATTTAACATTCCAGACAAAAACGTGTATACTGGTAATGTTGATTTACCATTCTTAACTTTGTTCAAAATTCTTCCACAGGTCATAGACTCAAAAAAAAAGTAAAAAGAACAAAAGCAGAACACAACAAAGAAATGTACATTTAAAAAAAGCAACAGTAATAAATAAAATGAAAACTAGAAAACTGAATAGATAATATATGAGTAAGTAAGTAGAATGGCAATATTCTTTCAACCCCCAAGGTAGCAAATACTGACTCTGAAATCTGATATATATTATCATCTAATGCAAGCAATATACAAAAATGTTACTGAAAATCATCCTGTATTATCGTCTCTATGGTGTAGCACTACACTGAAATAAAGAAAATATCCTTTATAGTTCTCAACCTCGTAACATATTTGTTATTCCATTTCTGCAATAGTTCCTACAAAACAAAACAGAACAAAAAAATATTCAAGAAAGGTAGCAATATTTCCAGAGCAGTAAAACATTCAACTGCCAGTATTTTTTTAAAAGAGAAAAATGTTACAAAGTAGCAGAATTCATGTAGTGAATCTGGTCCTTGCATTACCATATTTTTGTTGGAGCTACCATCTCAAACTCATTGACTACATGAAAAAAGCAACTAAATATAAAATATAAACTAGATAAATGTATGTGTCCCTTTTTCTGCAAAACGAATTTTTATTAACTATGTCCCATGTGGCCTTCAATTATGTATTATGACATCTTTGATCTAGGTTATTGGCAGTGTCAAGTCTAACTTTAACAAGGTGTAAGGAAGGATAAACAGCAATTAGGTGATTCTAAAATGAAATTAGTATCAAAAAGGATCTTTATTTCACCTACTAGACTACAGAAAAAAAATAAACTGTGAATGTTCTCTTTTTGTCATGGGTCCAATATTGGGGCAACATATAGTGAAGATCAAAAAAACCCAGAGTTTTCAAGGGGGCAGATTGCTCTGCAAAACATCCTGCTCACCTATCCTGTAACAAAATTGTGTATTTAAATAACCCTCTGGTGGCAAGAGAATACTTGGAATACTAGGAAAAAAAAAAGACTTTTGGAAATTTGTACTTAAAATCACTCTTCCTGCCACTTCAATTAATTATGCAATCTAGTAAAAAAT
Source organism: Alectoris magna (assembly GCA_030625065.1). NCBI lineage: Eukaryota > Metazoa > Chordata > Aves > Galliformes > Phasianidae > Alectoris > Alectoris magna. Next base: position 899,407 of record CM060561.1, on the reverse strand, counting down.
AATTTTTTTTTTTAAATCAATATTAATATTGTGGGAATACAAGAAGGACTGTATGGAGCAGCAGCTGTGGAGCAAGATAAACAGCATGAGAACCAAGGACACCTCTAGAAGAAGAAAGAACACCTCGCAGCTCTGATTGGATAAACGCCCCTGTGAACGGTTGAAGAAGTGTTTGTGGAATGTTCTGTTGACCTGTAGGGGCGAATGGGAAAGCTAGGAAAAGAAAACTTGTGAAGGTATATAAGTGATGTAAGAACTTGTAATAAACGATTTGGATCATTCACATCTGAGTCCGTGCATCAGACGCAGCATTAATATGCTTGCATTAAAGTTTAAATATATATGTACTATACTCTTCACTTGATTTACTCTACTACTTCAAAACTCCAATGTTTGAAAAAGTAATTCTTGCTAATTAGTTTCTGTTAGCTTGAAAAATATAAACTAAGGATTGCAAGATTTCTTTTTAATTAAAATGTGAAAATTTAAGAAAGACTGAATGTAGTATTATACTGACTGTTACTCTACTGAAACTGAGGCATGTATATATTCTTTATGGAACAGTACTTGTGGGGTTTTTTTTTTACAAATATTTAAAGTAAGAGAGTGTAAAAAAGACAAAGAGACAAAACAGGGGAAGAGGAAGGGAAGGTAGATTATCACATTCATTAGTATAGAACTTTGGTAATGTGTTTTTCTATTCTTAAAATTGTCCAGAGCAATGAAAACAGAACTGCAAATCTCATGCCCCAGGAAAGAAACAGTGCTGTGGTTTAACCTTGCAGGTAGCTCAGCACCACACAGCAGTTCACTCACTCCCTCACAGTGGAATGAGGAAGAGATTAAAAAAAAAAAAAAAAAAAAAAAAAAAAGTAAAACTCATGGGTTGAGATAAAAGCAATTTAATAGGATACAAAATGAATGTAAAACAGCATAATAATGATAATATAAAAAATGATTGATGCACAATGGAATTGCTAACCACTCAGTGTCCAGCGTCCAGCCAATTAGTGGTAGCCTGTCCTGGCCAGAACATTCAATTTTATTTTTCAGCATGACATTACATATACCTCTTCAGCCAGTCTGGGTCATCTGCCCTGGCTGTGTCCTCTCTGACCTTCTTGTATATCCACAGCTCCTCACTGTCAAGGTAGCGTGAGAAGCTGAAAAGTCCTTGACTTAATGTAAGCATGACTAAGCAACAACAAAAATGTCGGTGTCTTATTAACATTATTTTTCTTCTTAATACAAAACACAGAATCATACTACCTCCTAGGAAAAGAATTAACCCAGCCAAACCCAAGACAATCATTTGCTTGTTTGTTCACTTGTTTGTTTTTCAGTGAAACTGCTCACTGTGATGTGAGGTATAAATATGTTTATATCCTTTTAAAAGAAAGTTCCTAAACCTAAATCCTGTATCTCCTGGGAAAAATAAAGAGTATTTCGAAAATTAAAATTGTTAAGGTGTTTAATAAAGTGTATCATGTATCATGGCACCTATATGGGTGGAGAACTAAATTCAGTGGTACAGTCTTATGTCCCCATGCGTTTTGAGGATTTTGTTTCAAGTCATCCTTTAACCTCCTGAGGCAACTTAACCTTTCACTCATTCTTCCCAAGTGGAACCGAAGAGAGAATCATTAAGGTAAACACATGAGATCTCATGGGTTGAGATAAAGATGGTCTAGTAGGAAAAGTAAAACAATGAATTAATTTGTTGCTTCCCATTGGCTGGCCTCAAATCATCTGCAAAAGGGAAGAGCTGATGCAGTGCATCACTGCCATGGAGCCACTGCGCCCAGATGTCTCCAGCAGCCTCAACTCTAGCTCCTCCTAGCATTCAGCCACTTCCATGAAAACAAATGCAATGAAATGTAATGGTTACTTGGGAAAACAAGTGTTTTCACTCTGAGTGTTCTCACCCTCTTCCTTCTTTTACCTTCACTGTTTAATGCTGAGCATGATGCCATATGGTATATCTCTTTGTCTAGTTTTGATCAGCTGTCCTGGTTCTGTCCCCTCCCATGTCCTTGTGCACCTCTAGCTTGTTGCTGACAGTGCATCATTAAAAGCAAAAACGTCCTTCACACAAGCACTGCTCTGCAACAACTAAAGCATCAGAGTTATCACCACCATTTTCATCCAAAACACTGTCTCTATGATGCAAATCCATATGAACCTCCGTGATTAAAATTAACTCTATCCAAGCCAAATTTCTTACAAAATTGTATTAAAGAAATGTCAGAATTAGAAAACAGTTTCATGACAATTTTTGAAATGTGATAAAATTCTAAGAATTTTTAGTCAAAATGAAGCATAAAACTAGCTATGTGATCACGGCGCCTAAAGTCCAACATAATTCTATTATGATTCCTAATATTTAAAAATAGAAAATGTCAATTTAAAAATAGAAAATGGTGAAATTTTCACAGTGTAGGCTCTTCACCTTATAGTCATTCTGAGCTCTCTTCATTGTCAATGAGGGATTAAACAGTATAGACAGCGGTTGAGAATGAATCATCTTACTTTTGAAAGGCTTTAAATTGATCAGACTTGTTAGAAGATTTTCTCACTGCATACCTAATTACTACAGAGGGAACAAACTAGCTTGTTTGGAAACACAACTGAAACAAAACACAGCTGCACATATCAAGAATGATTTGGCACCAAAAACCCACTACATTAAACTGTTCAGTTTATTTAGTGACATCTTTCTTTCTATATGCATGTGTGGACAAAATGTTCTCAAACAGGCATAGCAAATTTGCAATAATTTCTCCTAACTTTGTGCATCTTGATATTTGAAAAGTCATGGTGGTCAGATGTAACACTCAAGTATGGTAGAAAGGATGACACAAGGAACTACTGAGCTGTCACCCTCATTTCTGTGCTGAGGAAAATCATGGAACAAATCCTTTTGGAAGATGTGCAAAGGCACATGGAAGACAGAGAAATGATATGGGACAATCAATATGGCTTCAGCAAGTGCAAATCCTGCTTGACCAACCCAGTGGCCCTCTACAATGGTGATACTGAATCAGTTGATGAGGGAAGAGCCACTGATGTCCTCCATCTGGACTTCAGAAAGGCCTTTGACATAGTCCCCCACAATATCACTCCAAATCAGAAAGGTGAATTTGATGTATATACTCCTCAGGGCTTGAGAGCAACCCCGATGAGACAGATTTGGGAGTGTAAATTGATGAAAGATTCAGCATGAGACATCAGTGTGTGCTTGCAGCTCAATAAGGCTAACTATATCCTGGGTTGCATCAAGAGAAGCATGACCAGCAGGTTAAGGGAGGTGATTCTACCCCTCTACTCTGCTCTCATGAGACCCCACCTGGAGTACTGCAACTGGTTCTGGAGCCCCCAACACAAGAAGGACATGGAGCTGTTGTAGTGAGTCCAGAGGAGGTCCACAAAGATGATCAGAGGGGTGAAGCACCTCCTCTACAAGGACAGGCTGAGAGAGCTGGGGCTCTTAAGTCTGGAGAAGAGAAGGCTCCAAGGAGACCCTATAGAGGCCTTCCAGTACCTGAAGGGGGCCTCCAGGAAAGCTGGGGTGAAACTTTTGATAAAGTCATTTAGTGATAGGATGAGGGGGAAGTGGCTTCAAACTGGAAGAAGGTAGATTTAGACTAGATATCAGGAAGAAATTCTTTACTGTGTGGGTGCTGAGACACTGGAACAGGTTGCCCAGAGACGCTGTGGAAGTTCCCCTGCTGAAGGCATTCAAGGCCAGGCTGGATGGGACCTTGACTAACCTGTTCTAGAGGGAGGTGTCCCTGCCTATAGCAGGGGGGTTAGAACCAGATGATCTTAAAGGTTCCTTCCAGCCCATTCTATTATTCTACGATTCCGTGATTCTAAGAGTATTCAATGGACAAGGAACTGGATGCGAGATGATTGTACGCAGAAAGTGGTAGTTGGTTTCTCGAAGTCCAGATGGAGATTTGTGACAAGTAGGGTCCCCTTAAGGCTCAGTACTGGGACCAGTGCTCTTAAATATCTTCATCAATGACATCAACAGTAGGATCAAGTGCATCCTCAACAAGTTTGTAGCCGGCATCAAGCTGTGTAGTTTGGTCGACACACCTGAGGGATGGGATGCCACTCAGAGAGATCTAATGGGTCCAAGAGAACCTCATGAGGTTCAACAAATCCAAATGCAAGGTCTTGCAACTGGGTTGTAACAACCTCCCTAATATCATTCCAAGCTGGGGGATTAAAAGATTGAGCATAGCCCTGCCAAAAAGGACCTGGGGTTCCTGTGGATAGCAAGATGGACATGAACCAGCAATGTGCCCTTGCAACCAAGAAAGCCAACAGTATCCTGAGCTACATCATAAGAAATGTGGTCAGCAAAGCAAGGGAGGGGATCCTGTCCTCTATTCTCCTCTGACAAGACCTCTCTGGAGTACTGTGTCCAGATAAGAAGTCTTCAGTACAGGAGAGTTGCGGATCTGTTGGAGACCTTCCAGTGGAGGACCACAAAAATTATCCAAGAGAGGAGACACCTGCCCTATGAGGATGGGCCGAGAGAGTTGAGGCTGTTTGATCTGGTGAAGAGAAGGTTCAGGGGAGACCTGATAGCAGCCTTTCAGTATCTAAAGGGAGGTTATATGAAAGAAAGGGGCAGTCTCTTTAACAGTGTCTACTGTGAAAGGACGAGGGGAAATGGTTTCAACCTAGAAGAGGGGAGATTTGTATTGAATATAGGGAAAACGTTCTTGGTGAAGCACTGCCACAGGTTGTCCAGAGAAGTAGTGGAAGTCCTGTCCCTTGTGACATTCAAGGTCAGGCTGAATGAGGATCTGAGCAACCTGATCTAGATGAAGATGTCTGTTCATTTCAGGAGAGCTGGACCAGATGACCTTTAAGGGTCCCTTCCATCTCAAATGATTCTATAATTTTATGATCTTCAATAGAGAATTTTTTGTGCACTTGATTTTGCATTGTATACATCATTATGACACAAACTGAAGATCATTCAATTGTCTTGTTAATTTCAACACTCTTCTTGACATTGGAGAGAATTTCTAAAAATACATAATAAACTAGAGGTTGTACTAAAGTAACCATTTTTTCCCGTTATAAGACAATTATAAATGTTGTCAATAGTATAATATTGAAGATAAGAACAAGTATTTTAACTACTCAGTCAAAAAATATACAGCCTAGATTTACACTGTATGTACTTTCAGAAGTACAGTTTTATGTATATCTTATGAGAAATAATGTAGAGGATTTATACTTCTCAGATGATTTGTTCATTTTGACACAGTATAGCAAATTTCTTAATCAAAGATATCTTCATAGAATCATAGAATCATAGAATCACTCAGGTTGGAAAAGACCTTAACTTAACCTACCCTAACTCTAACTACCCTCCGCTAAATCATGTCCAAACAGTTTTTAAATCCAGGGAAGGTGACTCAACCACCTCCCTGGGGAGCCTATTCCAGTGCTTAACAACCCTTTCTGTAAAGTGTTTTCTAATGTCCAACCTAAACTTACCCTGGCATAACTTGAGGCCATTTCCCCTCTTTATGTAACCTGTCACTAGTGAGAAGAGACCAACCCCGCTCTTGCTGTAAGCACCTTTCAGGTATTGGAAGATAGCAATGTCTCCCCTCAGCCTCCTTTTCCCCAGACTAAACAGCCCCAGTTCCTTCAGTCTCTCCTCGTAGGGCATGTTCTCCAAGCCCTTCACAAACCTTGTTGCCCTTCTTTGGACCTGCTACGTAAATGTTGTAAACAAAAAGTATGCTTTAAAATTGAAACCGCTATTATGGCAGTCTTGCAAATTCCAAGGAAAATGTCATGAAGCACAAGAAATATGCACGCATTTTTCCTCTCTACCAAGTTCTTTTTTTATTATTATTTATTTTATTTTATTTTTTATTGTACATTATTAACAGATTTGAAAATTGGGTCACTTCTTATTTGATTATTTTTGCCATTTCAAAAGTGCATAACTGTGATAGTTATTAAAAAAAAAAAAAAAGATAGCATGTTTACAGAGACCAGTTGCAGAGCTTCAGATAAAAGATACTGCAGTAAGTTGAGAAGAGAGTTCTTATGAATGCTTTAATTGTTAGGGGCCATAGGAAATGAAATCAGATCGAAAAAAAAAGACCCAATTTTACTCACTTTTGTTCTTTGATCCACTGATTAACATTTTCAACCACTAACTCACTTTCCTGATGGAGGCGACTGTTGTCAGTTCGTGCTGCTTCCAGAGACTGGCGCAAAGTTTCCAGCTGTGGATGCAGAGAGATCAAAGCACATGATGGACTCCCTAGAACACACTCTATCTGGAATACTAATAATAGTCTCCACTACTTGTAAAGAATCAAGTCATTTTTCTCCACTCCTTCAAATAATCGGAGTTTCCTTGTACATGCTATTAATTGATTCAATATGCTAGAAGGAATGTCTGAACTTTTCCCACGCCTTACATTTACCCGTTTATTATAATATAAACTAGTCTACCTCCAGAGGTTGTTTTAATTGAAATCAGATTTATTTCATAAAAATGGAACTATTATAACTTGCTGTGTTTCAATTTAAATGTTATGTTCTTTCCACTTTTCATTTTATTTTTGCTCCATATTTCTTTAAGATAAGTTATTTGGTCGTGGCTCATTGCACTTAGAATAAAAAGAATGCAGAATACATGGAGTTATTTCAATATTTTCAATATAACAAAAAGACAGAATGCTGGAGTACTGAGCATCTTGAAACTTGGAAGGTGAATGTTAGACCTTTCAACTTTATATCTCTTTTTGGCAGCAAAATCAAGTCAATGTTGGTGAAAATCTGTAAACATTCAATAGATAGCTGAGGCCTACGTAAAATGATGAAATGATTTGGTGGCCTCTGTATAATCTCTTTTGGGTAGAGTTCCTCAGTTTATGTCACAAAAGGGATCACAGTGTGATTTCTTGTGTCAGTTTCTTTAAATGGGATTTTTGTCAGTAGTCACTTCCTTACCTAACTGCCAGAACTATAATTAGTGTAAATTCATAACAATTCACAATGATGTAGAACTGAACTTTTAGAAAACTAAATCCATTTTAAAAATCTGTAATGGTAATGGAATCCTTAGTGGAAAAAAGCTTTTGTTTAATAGATGATAATTAAAGCTTACATGAAGAAAAAAACAAGAGCAGAATGTACTGGTCTTAAATCCAGTTGGCCAAATAAAAGAATGTTACAATACAAAACCATATGTAGATTTTCAAGAACAATGAATTTGTTCATGTTTTTCAAATGAGAACACATACTTAAAATTATTACTTCCTTCAATAACTTTTTATCATTGTTAAAATCAAGAAAAAATATCTTCAAAAGTAGTGTGCCTTTCTGAACGTAGTTCAAAATAGTGGTCTCATATCAATGACATTTAAAACTTTTGAGTGTAATAAATCTTTGAATAATATGCATGAAAGCCTCTTATGGTATTAATATGAGTAGTATATAATGGAAGAGACAATAAATATCTAATTAACATTAAATCAAAATAATACTCTCTTACACTTGTGAAAGCCATCTGTTATGCATATTAATGTTCTATAATAGATTACACTAATGCTGTAAAAGTAATTTATTTATTTAAAAGACCTTTAAAACATTAACATGTATTATTAAACCACACAATTTATTTCTAGATGGTTTAGTAATTATGTGAAACTAGATAAGAAGGCTTAGTAGTTGACAAGTTATGATTATCTAATGTACTGACAAAGCAGATAAAATACGTCAAACAGATGCTGACACAAACAGGATGATATATAAGGTTTACAAAGGGTTGCAAAAGTGAGTTATATATATACACACATATATGTCTTTAAGTAGTGGCAATATAAAACAGAACACAAATAAATCATATACATCTATATTTGCATTCTCAAAGATTTTAGAGAATAGATTTAGTACTTCAGGTTTCTGTCTGAAAGTAAGACTGAGGAAATAACAACTGATATGGTTACACAGTGAAACTCAACAGGAGTAGCATTGTGGTTTGCATAGTTTTCCATTTTTATTTAGGCTTTTGAAAGGTAATCATTGACAGTATTCTCCTGTTTGCTTTCAAAAATTGTGAGCAAATTGTCGTTCTCATAAAAATGAAGCTTCAATAAATGCAATTACGGCAGATAAACCTTGACATCTCATGGAAGAGCAAAATATCTTACCATCATTTTTCATCAGTTGCTATCTGCATTACATCCCATACCATCTAGTCTAATGTCCCTATAACAAAGACAAATAAATATGCCAACTCAGGTAGTAATTTAATGTAGCATACTGTGCAGAAGCAAGAGGTACTTAACAGCTATTTCTTCCTTTCTCCAATGATCTTTGCTGAATTTTTTGGGCTGTGTGGATGTCCAGCAGGCTGCTCAGGGATTTATCCCATCTGTGGTTAAGTAAGTAATTAAAGACTAAGTCTGAGCATTACTATAGGTAGGATGTCTTCCTAGGGTTGGTGTGGAGCTCACTAGACTGCAAAAGGCTACCAGACTATTTCTCTTTCCCAGAGTCCCAGGTGAGCAGGGCATCATGAGCTACAAGGCACCTTTATGTTATTTCTCCAGCCTACTCCTTCCTCCTTCTGCATGCTCCCTGTCCAGAGGTATCTGTTGGTGAGTGCTACAGCAACCTCAACATTCCTTATCATCTCAGAGAATCACAGAATTGTAGGGGCTGGAAGGGACATCCAGAAATCATCGAGTCCAACCCCCCTGCAAAGCAAATTCTCACCATTGTAAGCATGCCATTGCCCAGGCTTGGTTTATATTGAGGTGAGGTCTGTGATTGGGAAAGGAGAAAATGGTGTGTACTGAAGTATCATTTCAGTATGGAGTGTGTATCCAAGTCCAGGACCTCAGAAGCACACCAAGATACATTAATATAAGCAATATCGAGAGACTAGATATTTAAGTGTGTCTGTTGTAATTTACTTAAGTAAACAATTAAGATTAAGGCATGTGTTTTAAGAGAATTTCAACACAGTTCTGGGCAAGAGGTTCCCTTCCTAACCACTGAAGTCTTATACCTGCCACAAGTTAAATAATAAATAAGCAAAAGCAAAGCCCAATGTTACTAGCAAGCTAGCAAGCAGCTTTTACTTGGATCAAAGGCTTCCATTCTGCAGCATGTGATTCATCACATTTCCCAAGTGTTGTCAGCAGTTTCAGGTAGATATATTGCTGCACTAGAAGCATGCTTTTGCAACACAAAAAGATATGCAACATACCATAGTCACTAGTCCATATTTTGCTTTTTTGCTTTTTCTGGGGGTGGGGGGGGAGTCCTAAGGACTAGGCAACCTGCAGCCTGAAGCCATAACACTGAGTGCACAAAACAACTGCACTGACCATAACACTGAGTGACACAAACAGACCTAACATGAAAAACCCATAGAACCACTCAATGTTGAATCCTGAAAATTTTTACAAAATTCCATTACTAAAGATTGGGACCTAAAGTAGACAGGTACATGTAATACCAGGCTATCTCATGATATTAAATTACAGATAATATTAAATTACAGTCAGCAAAAGTATACTGAAAATATGTACAAACAGTACTGAAGTGTAACTAGTGCAAATGTGAAGTTTTGAGGTTGTGCCAAGTGAATGTATCTTGCCTTTAGAAGTGGATGAATATATGAATAATTAAATTTAAAGTTGACAGTGGTATTCTACATATAAGAGAGGTGGAGAATACAAAATAGTATTTTATCAGTTGCCTACAGTGTATAACCTGCACCCAATATTCCATATACAGAAGATCATCTTTGTTCTGTACTTTAAAGACAACTGTTTCATTTGCAATAGGTCTGAATTTCTACCATTCTAAAGTCTGAAATTTTGTAACTCTTCAGCAGTTTTCAAGGTCTGTTCTTCAGGAAACAATTTTCTATGTATGTCTGACATTACAGTTCTGCACTAATGTTATTTAATTTCAGCTATCTAAACAAGCTTCCTTGAATATGAACAAGCTGGCTTCGGTTGGTCCCTTTGTAGACATCAGTGTTTCAGAAAGGTGATCTTATTTGGCTGAATTGTTCTCTGGAGCTCAAAACAGAGTCAGTTATCTTAAGCACAATATGTGAGTACAGAGAACTGACAGGAGCACAGGTCTTTCATACAACACACCTCTTTTGTGTCCTGATCTTACTGTTACCTTATCTCTGGAAAATGACCATAAAGAGAACAATGATATGACTGAAAAAGCAACTTACAGAACACAAAAATTGCTGACATTGCAGATGAAACACTGTATTGTAATAATAAAATCATTGTTTTCCTCATTCTCTCAGAAGCTTTTTCTGAAGTATTTTCTCATATTTAGCCATAATAATGAAATAAAATTTTTAGCAGTTATAAATAATAACTGAAGACTGATCATGAGTTTTCTGATCTGAAGACTAAGTATTTTGATGGAGAAGAAATACCTGGATATTTCAATAATTTCACAAACAAAATCTGTGCATTTAGGAGAAAGAATGATACAGTCTTAAACCTTTTAATGTAAAGAAGGTAACTAACATACATATTGTAAATTCAGGCAGTTATTTTCTTATTCCAATCTCTGCCTTAAAATGCCAATCAGTTACCAGTTTTTCCAGTAAGGAAAAATAAATTTCATATGTCTATACAAAAGGGAATTATAAGAGAAGGATATAAAAAAAATGTATTAATTTTTATTTGTAATGATTTTTGTTTTTTAAGCTATCATTGGCTGTATATATCTATTATTGAAAAAAAAAAAAAAAAGAGGTGTTTGTAGAAAATGTTAGTTATGCCCCTCACAACAGACATTTTGAATGTAATACGAAGGAACTCCACTGTCTCCGACTGTCTGCAGACTGCAGCAAATGTTACTACTTTGATTCCATATAAGATATTTCTTCCTGAAAAAATAAACAAAGCCAATACATCTTCTGGTGCAATAATATTCACATCATTAGGGTGATACACTGAGTGATATACTTATCTCTAAATTGGAGAGATACGGATTTGAAGGGTAGACTGTTCAGTGGTAAAGAATAAAGAGTAGGTTGGATGATCATACCCAGAGGATTGTTGCCACTGGCACTACATCCAAGCAGAGGCTGGTCACGAGTGGTGTCTTGCAAGGGTCTGTCTTGGGATTGGTGCTCTTGAACATCTTTATCAATGACTTAGACTGTGGGGTTGAGTGCACCTTCAGCAAGTTTGCTGATGACACTAAGCTGAGTGGTGCAGAAGGGAGGAACTATCACCCAGAGTGAGCTGGACAGACTTGTAAAGTGGGCTGACGAGAATCTAATGAGGTTCAATAAGGCCAGGTGCAATGGTCAGGGTCAGGGCAATCCTAGATATGAGTGCAGACTGGGAGACGAACTCCTTGAGAACTCCTTGAGCTCTGCTGAGAAAGAGCTGGTGGTCCTGGTGGATGAAAAGCTGGACATGAGCCAGTAGTGTGTTCTTGAAGCCCAGAAGGCCGACGGTATGCCCAGCTGCATCAAAAGAGGGATGGATGGTGGGGGGAGGGATGTTATTGGCCCCTTCTACTCTGCCCTTGCAAGGCCACATCTGGAGTACTGTGCCCTGGCCTGGTGCCCCCAGCACAATACAGTTGCAGAGCTGTTGGAGTGGGTCCAGAGGAAGGCCACAAAAATATCAGAGGGCTGGAGCACCTCT
>CM060561.1:682437-887605 GCA_030625065.1 Alectoris magna | reverse complement strand
CCCACTATGACCCTTTTGTGACCCCGCTGTCACTGTGACCCCACTGTCATTATGACCCCATTGGGACCCCATTGGGACCTCATTACAACCTCACTGCCACTGTGGCCCCATTGTGACCCCATTGTGACCCCATTGTGACCCCACTGTCATTATGACCCCATTGGGACCTCATAGTGATCCCATTGTGACCCCACTGTCACTGTGATCCCATTATGACCCCATTGTGACCCCATTGTGACCCGACTGTCACTGTGACCCCATTGGGACCCCACTGGGACCCCATTGGGACCCCATTGTGATCCCATTGTAACCCCATTGTGACTCCACTGTCATTGTGATCACATTGGGACCCCATTGGGACCCCACTGTCACTGTGACCCCGTTATGACCCCATTGGGACCCCATTGTGACCCCGCTGTCACTGTGACCCCATTGTGACCCCATTGTGACCCCATTGTGACCCCCGCTGTCACTGTGACCCCATTGTGACCCCATTGTGACCCCATTGTGACCCCGCTGTCACTGTGACCCCATTGTGACCCCATTGTGACCCCATTGTGACCCCACTGTCACTGTGACCTCACTGTGACCTGATTGTGACCCCATTGTGACCCCACTGTGATCCTGCTGTCACTGTGGCCCCATTGTCACTGTGACCTCATTGTGATCCCTTTGTGACCCCATTGGGACCCCATTATGACCCCATTGTGACCCCATTGTGACTCCACTGTCACTGTGACCCCGTTGTGACCCCATTGTGACCCCATTGTGACTCCACTGTCATTATGACCCCATTGGGACCCCATTGTGACCCCACTGTCACTGTGACCCTGTTATGACCCCATTGGGACCCTATTGGGACCCGAATGTCACTGTGACCCCTTTGGGACCCCATTGGGACCCCATTGGGACCCCACTGTGACCTGACTGTCACTGTGGCCCCATTGTGATCCCATTGTGACCCTGCTGTCACTGTGACCCCATTGTGACCCCATTGTGACCCCATTGTGACCTCACTGTCACTGTGACCCCCTACTGACCCCAAAGTGACCCCCTAGTGACCCCATAGTGACCCCATTGTGACCCCGTAGTGACCCCCAAAGTGACCCCATCGTGACCCCATCGTGACCCCATCGTGACCCCGCTGTCCCCCGGCTCAGCACTGCGGCACTGCTGCAGTGGCATTGGGGACATCGGTGTCACCCCCGGAGCCCACGGGGACCCCCAAGTGTGGGGCACAGCTGGGCGGCGCTGCGACAAAGAGCTGCCACCAAGGCCTAAGCGGGACAGTAGGGACATATGGGGACGTATGGGGACGTATGGGGACATGTGGGGACATATGGGGACATGTGGGGACGTATGGGGACACATGGGACAATGGAGACATATGGGACCGTGAGACATATTGGAGACATATTTGGACAGTGAGGTGGGTTGAGAACTGGCCGACTGGCAGAGCGCAGAGGGCCGTCGTTGGCGGTGCAGTGTCCGGCTGGAGGCCTGTAACCAGTGGCGTCCCCCAGGGGGCTGGGCTGGGTCCGGCCTTGTTCAACATCTTCATCAATGACCTCGACGAGGGGATGGTGGCCACCCTCAGCGAGTTTGCTGATGATCCGAAAGTTGGGTGGATTGGCTGACACGCCTGAAGGCTGTGCTGCCATTCAGCGAGACCTGGACAGGCTGGAGAGCTGGGCGGTAAGAAACAGGATGAGGTTTAACAAAAGCAAGGGTAGAGTCTCGCGCCTAGGGAGGAATCATTGCATGCAGCAGTACAGGCTGGGGGATGGCCTGCCGGACAGGAGCTGTGCAGAGAGGGACCTGGGCGTGCTGGTGGACGACAGGTTGGCCGTGAGCCAGCAGCGTGCCCTCGTGGCCAAAAGGGCCAACGGCATTCTGGGCTGCATTAAAAAGAGCGTGGCCAGCAGGGCAAGGGAGGTGATCCTCCCCCTCTGCTCTGCCCTGGTGAGGCCTCATCCGGAGTGCTGTGTCCAGTTTCTGGGCTCCCCAGTACAAAACAGACGGGGATCTCTTGGAAGGAGTCCAGCGGAGGGCCACAAAGACGGTGAAGGGCCTGGAGCATCTCCCCTGTGAGGAACGACTGAGTGAACCGGGTCTGTTTAGCCTTGAGAAAAGAAGGCCGAGAGGGGATTTGATCCGGGCCTATCAATATCTGAGGGGTGGGGGGCAAGTGGCGAGGCCGGACCCTTTTAGCAGCGTGCGGAGACAGGACGAGGGGAAACGGCCAGAAACTGGAGAGTAGGGAGTTGGGCCTTCACGCGAGCGGGAACTTGTTCAGGGTGAGGTGACGGAGCGCCGGAACAGGCTGCCCAGGGGGGCTGTGGAGTCTCCTGCTCTGGAGATATTCAAGGCCCGCCTGGACGCCGAGCTGTGCGACCTGCTGGAGGGAACCTGCTTTGGCAGGGGGTTGGACTCCATGAGCTCTGGAGGTCCTTCCAACCCCTACGGTTCTGGATTCTGTGACTGTGGGGACGTATGGGACAATGGGGACATATGGGGCGTATGGGGACGTATGGGGATGTATGGGGACATGTGGACACGTGGGGACATACGGGACAACGGGGATGTATGGGGACATATGGGGACATGTGGGACAAAGGGGACATATGGGACTGTGGGGACATATGGGGCGTATGGGGACATTTGGGGACGTATGGGGACATATGGGGACATGTGGGGACTTATGGGGACATATGGGACAACGGGGATGTATGGGACATATGGGGACATGTGGGACACTGGGGACATATGGGGACATATGGGGCGTATGGGGACGTATGGGGACGTATGGGGACGTATGGGGACATGTGGGACACGTGGGGACATACGGGACAACGGGGATGTATGGGGACATATGGGGACATGTGGGACAAAGGGGACATATGGGACTGTGGGGACATATGGGGACATATGGGACAATGGGGACAATGGGGACATACGGGGACATGGGGGGACTTATGGGGACATATGGGACTGTAGGGATGTATGGGGACATATGGGGACATGTGGGACAAAGGGGACATATGGGACTGTGGGGACATATGGGGCGTATGGGGACGTATGGGGACGTATGGGGACATGTGGGACACGTGGGGACATACGGGACAACGGGGATGTATGGGGACATATGGGGACATGTGGGACAAAGGGGGACATATGGGACTGTGGGGACATATGGGGCGTATGGGGACGTATGGGGACGTATGGGGACGTATGGGGACATGTGGGACACGTGGGGACATACGGGACAAACGGGGATGTATGGGGACATATGGGGACATGTGGGACAAAGGGGACATATGGGACTGTGGGGACATATGGGGCGTATGGGGACGTATGGGACGTATGGGGACGTATGGGGACATGTGGGACACGTGGGGACATACGGGACAACGGGGATGTATGGGGACATATGGGGACATGTGGGACAAAGGGGACATATGGGACTGTGGGGACATATGGGGACATACGGGGACGTATGGGGACGTATGGGGACATATGGGGACATGTGGGGACTTATGGGGACATATGGGACTGTGGGGATGTATGGGGACATATGGGGACATGTGGGACACTGGGGACATATGGGGACATATGGGGCGTATGGGGACGTATGGGGACGTATGGGGACGTATGGGGACATGTGGGACACATGGGGACATACGGGACAACGGGGATGTATGGGGACATATGGGGACATGTGGGACAAAGGGGACATATGGGACTGTGGGGACATATGGGGCATATGGGGACGTATGGGGACGTATGGGGACATATGGGGACATGTGGTACACGTGGGGACATACGGACAACGGGATGTATGGGGACATATGGGGACATGTGGGACAAAGGGGACATATGGGACAATGGGGACATATGGGGCGTATGGGGACGTATGGGGACGTATGGGGACATGTGGGACACGTGGGGACATACGGGACAACGGGGATGTTATGGGGACATATGGGGACATGTGGGACAAAGGGGACATATGGGACTGTGGGGACATATGGGGCATATGGGGACGTATGGGGACGTATGGGGACGTATGGGACACGTGGGGACCATACGGGACAACGGGGATGTATGGGGACATATGGGGACATGTGGGACAAAGGGGACATACGGGACTGTGGGGACATATGGGGCATATGGGGACGTAAGGGGACGTATGGGGACATATGGGGACATGTGGGACACGTGGGGACATACGGGACAACGGGGATGTATGGGGACATATGGGGACATGTGGGACAAAGGGGACATATGGGACTGTGGGGACATATGGGGCATATGGGGACGTATGGGGACGTATGGGGACATGTGGGACACGTGGGGACATACGGGACAACGGGGATGTATGGGGACATATGGGGACATGTGGGGACTTATGGGGACATATGGGACTGTGGGGATGTATGGGGACATATGGGGACATGTGGGACACTGGGGACATATGGGGACATATGGGGCGTATGGGGACGTATGGGGACGTATGGGGACGTATGGGGACATGTGGGACACGTGGGGACATACGGGACAACGGGGATGTATGGGGACATATGGGGACATGTGGGACAAAGGGTACATATGGGACTGTGGGGGACATATGGGGACATATGGGACAATGGGGACAATGGGGAACAATGGGGACATACGGGGACATGGGGGGACTTATGGGGACATATGGGACTGTGGGGATGTATGGGGACATATGGGGACATGTGGGACACTGGGGACATATGGGGACATATGGGGCATATGGGGATGTATGGGGACATATGGGGACGTATGGGGACGTATGGGGACATGTGGGACACGTGGGGACATATGGGACAACGGGGATGTATGGGGACATATGGGGACATGTGGGACAAAGCGGACATATGGGACTGTGGGGACATATGGGGACATATGGGACAATGGGGACAATGGGGACAATGGGGACATACGGGGACATGTGGGGACTTATGGGGACGTATGGGGACTGTAGGGATGTATGGGGACATATGGGGACATGTGGGACACTGGGACATATGGGGACATATGGGGCATATGGGGATGTATGGGGACATATGGGGACGTATGGGGACGTATGGGGACATGTGGGACACGTGGGGACATATGGGACAACGGGGATGTATGGGGACATATGGGGACATGTGGGACAAAGCGGACATATGGGACTGTGGGGGACATATGGGGACATATGGGACAATGGGGAACAATGGGGACATACAGGGACATGGGGGGACTTATGGGGACATATGGACTGTGGGGACGTATGGGGACATATGGGGACATGTGGGACACTGGGGACATATGGGGACATATGGGGCGTATGGGGACGTATGGGGACATGTGGGGACACGTGGGGACATATGGGACAACGGGGATGTATGGGGACATGTGGGACAAAGGGGACATACGGGACTGTGGGGGACATATGGGGCATATGGGGACGTATGGGGACGTATGGGGACATATGGGGACATGTGGACAAAGGGCACATATGGGACTGTGGGGACATATGGGGACATATGGGACAATGGGGACAATGGGGACATATGGGGACATGGGGGACTTATGGGGACATATGGGACTGTAGGGATGTATGGGGACATATGGGGACATGTGGGACAAAGGGCACATATGGGACTGTGGGGACATATGGGGCATATGGGGACGTATGGGGACGTATGGGGACATATGGGGACATGTGGGACACGTAGGGACATATGGGACAACGGGGATGTATGGGGACATATGGGGACATGTGGGGACTTATGGGGACATATGGGACTGTGGGGATGTATGGGGACATATGGGGACATGTGGGACATGTGGGCACATATGGGACAACAGGGATGTATGGGGACATATGGGGACATGTGGGACAAAGGGGACATATGGGACTGTGGGGACATATGGGGCATATGGGGACATATGGGGACGTATGGGGACGTATGGGGACATGTGGGACATGTGGGAACATATGGGACTGTGGGGATGTATGGGGACATATGGGGACATGTGGGACAAAGGGCACATATGGGACTGTGGGGACATATGGGGCATATGGGACAATGGGACAATGGGGAACAATGGGGACATACGGGGACATGGGGGACTTATGGGGACATATGGGACTGTGGGGATGTATGGGGACATATGGGACAATGGGGACAATGGGGAACAATGGGGACATACGGGGACATGTGGGGACTTATGGGGACGTATGGGGACTGTAGGGATGTATGGGGACATATGGGGACATGTGGGACACTGGGGACATATGGGGACATATGGGGACGTATGGGGGACGTATGGGGACATGTGGGACACATGGGGACATATGGGACAACGGGGATGTATGGGGACATATGGGGACATGTGGGACAAAGGGCACATATGGGACTGTGGGGATGTATGGGACATATGGGACAATGGGACAATGGGGACAATGGGGACATACGGGGACATGTGGGGACTTATGGGGACATATGGGACTGTGGGGACGTATGGGGACATATGGGGACATGTGGGACACTGGGACATATGGGGACATATGGGGACGTATGGGGACGTATGGGGACGTATGGGGACATGTGGGACACGTGGGGACATATGGGACAACGGGGATGTATGGGGACATATGGGGACATGTGGGACAAAGCGGACATATGGGACTGTGGGGGACATATGGGGACATATGGGACAATGGGGACAATGGGGAACAATGGGGACATACAGGGACATGGGGGGACTTATGGGGACATATGGGACTGTGGGGACGTATGGGGACATATGGGGACATGTGGGACACTGGGGACATATGGGGACATATGGGGACGTACGGGGCCGTATGGGGCCGCCTGCTGAGCCCCACCAGGCACGGCAACTCCAGCACGTCCCTGGGCGGCCAACCCAGTGCCTGACACACTGGGACACACTGGGACATACTGGGACATACTGGGAGCAATGGGACATACTGGAAGTACTGGACATACTGGGACGTACTGGGACACACTGGGAGCACTGGGACATCCTGGGATGTACTGGGACATTCTGGGACATACTGGGAGCACTGGACATACTGGGACATACTGGGACATACTGGGAGCACTGGACATAGTGGGACATACTGGGACACACTGGGACATACTGGGACATTCTGGGATGTACTGGGACATACTGGGACACACAGGGACACACTGGGACATACTGGGACATACTGGGAGCACTGGACATAGTGGGACATAGCGGGACACACTGGGACATACTGGGATATACTGGGACATTCTGGGAGCACTGGGACATCCTGGGATGTACTGGGACATACTGGGGACACACTGGGAGCACTGGGACATACTGGGACATACTGAGAGCACTGGACATACTGGGACATCCTGGGACACAGTGGGAGCACTGGGACATACTGGATGTACTGGGACATACTGGGACACACTGGGAGCACTGGGACGTACTGGGACATACTGGGACATACTGGGACATACTGGACATACTGGGAGCACTGGACATAGTGGGACATACTGGGACACACTGGGACATACTGGGACATACTGGGACATTCTGGGAGCACTGGGACATCCTGGGATGTACTGGGACATACTGGGACACACTGGGAGCACTGGGACATACTGGGACATACTGAGAGCACTGGACATACTGGGACATCCTGGGACACAGTGGGAGCACTGGGACATACTGGGATGTACTGGGACATACTGGGACACACTGGGAGCACTGGGACGTACTGGGACATACTGGGACATACTGGGACATACTGGACATACTGGGAGCACTGGACATAGTGGGACATACTGGGACACACTGGGACATACTGGGGACATACTGGGACATTCTGGGAGCACTGGGACATCCTGGGATGTACTGGGAAATACTGGGACATACTGGGAGCACTGGACATAGTGGGACATACTGGGACACACTGGGACATACTGGGACATTCTGGAGCACTGGGACATACTGGGACACACAGGGACACACTGGGACATACTGGGACACACTGAGAGTACTGAACATACTGGGACATACTGGGACATACTGGGAGCACTGGGATGTACTGGGACATACTGGGACATACTGGGACATACTGGGAGCACTGGACATACTGGGACGTACTGGGACATACTGGGACATACTGGGACACACTGGGACTTAGTGGGACACACTGGGAGCTCTGGGACGTACTGGGACATACTGGGACCACTGGTACCTACTGGGAGCACTGGACATACTGGGACACACTGGGAGCACTGGACATACTGGTACGTACTGGGAGCACTGGAACTGCTGCGCTCCCCCAGCCGCTCCTCGTTAAGCCCGGCGCTCCCATCCGCTCGCAGCTTCATTGCCGTTGGCCCTCCGGGCCGCCAGGGGTCGCTGTGCAGGGCCCGGCACTCGGCTCTGCGGAGCCTCGTCGCGTTCACTTCAGGCCCTCCCAGTGCGCCCAGTGCTCCCAGTATGTCCCACTAAATCCCAGTATGTCTCAGCGCTCCCAGTGTGCCCCAATGCTCCCAGTATGTCTCACTAAATCCCAGTATGTCCCAGCGCTCCCAGTGTGCCCCAATGCTCCCAGTATGTCTCACTAAATCCCAGTGTGTCCCAGTGCTCCCAGTGTGTCCCAATGCTCCCAGTATGTCCCAGTGCTCCAGTATGTCCCACTAAGTCCCAGTATGTCCCAGTGCTGCCAGTGCCCCCAGTATGTCCCAGTCCCTCCCAGGGCTCCCAGTGTGTTCCAATATGTCCCAGTGTGTCCCAGTGCTCCCAGAATGTCCCAGTAAGTCCCAGTATGTCCCCACTGCCCCCAGTGTGTCCCAGTATGTCCCAGTGCTCCCAGTATGTCCCATTATATCCCAGTATGTCCCAGTGCCCCCAGTCCCTCCCAGTGTGTTCCAGTCACTCCCTGTGCCCCCAGTCCCAGTCCCTCCCAGTCCCTCCCAGTCCCAGTCCTTCACCAGTGCCCCCCAGGCTCCAAATCCCAGTATGGCCCAGTATGTCCCAGTATGTCCCAGTCCCTCCCAGTGCCCCCAGTCCCAGTATGTCCCGGTATGTCCCAATGAGTCCCAGCCCTCCCAGTCGCTCCCACTGCCCCCAGTGCCTCCAGTGCTCCCAGTCCCTCCCAGTGTGTTTCAGTCCCTCCCTGTGCCCCCAGTTCCAGTCCTTCCCAGTCCTTCCCAGTCCCTCCCAGTCCCAGTCCTTCACAGTGCCCCCTGTGCTCCAAATCCCAGTATGTCCCAGTATGTCCCTGTATGTCCCAGCCCCTCCCAGTCCCTCCCAGTGCCCCCAGTCCCAGTATGTCCCAGTATGTCCCAGTCCCTCCCAGTGCTCCCAGTCCCTCCAGTAAGCCCCAGCCTCTCCCAGTCCCTCCCAGTGCTCCCAGTCCCAGTATGTCCCAGTATGTCCCAATGAGTCCCAGCCCCTCCCAGTCTCTCCCAGTGCCCCCAGTCCCTCCCAGTGCCCCCAGTCCCAGTATGTTCCCAGTATGTCCCAGTAAGTCCCAGCCTCTCCCAGTCCCTCCCAGTGCTCCCAGTCCCAGTATGTCCCAGTATGTCCCAATGAGTCCCAGCCCCCCCCAGTCCCTCCAGTGCCCCCAGTCCCTCCCAGTGCTCCCAGTCCCAGTATGTCCCAGTGTGTCCCAGTGAGTCCCAGCCTCTCCCAGTCCCTCCCAGTGCCCCCAGTCCCAGTATGTCCCAGTATGTCCCAGTAAGTCCCAGCCTCTCCCAGTCCCTCCCAGTGCCCCCCAGTCCCAGTATGTCCCAGTATGTCCCAGTAAGTCCCAGCCTCTCCCAGTCCCTCCCAGTGCCCCAGTCCCAGTATGTCCCAGTATGTCCCAATGAGTCCCAGTCCCTCCCAGTGCCCCAGTCCCAGTATGTCCCAGTGTGTCCCAGTGAGTCCCAGCCCCCCCAGTCCCTCCCAGTGCTCCCAGTCCCAGTATGTCCCAGTGTGTCCCAGTGAGTCCCAGCCCCCCCCAGTCCTCCCAGTGCCCCAGTCCCTCCCAGTGCCCCCAGTCCCAGTATGTCCCAGTATGTCCCAGTGAGTCCCAGCCCCTCCCAGTCCCTCCCACTGCCCCCAGTCCCTCCCAGTGCTCCCAGTCCCTCCCAGTGCTCCCAGTCCCTCCCAGTGTGTCCCAGTACCAGGGCCGGGGGGTGGGGGTGGCCCCGTGGCTGGCGGTGGGACAAAGGGACATTGAGGGGGGACACAAAGGGGTCGTTGTGGGCTGGGACGGGGGGGGCTGGGAGGGGCCGGATGTGGGGTGGAAGGGGGGGAGCGTGGGGGGGGCCCAAATGGATTCGGGGTCCCCATGGGATCAAGGGGGGTCCCAAATGGCTCGGTGGGGTTTTGGGGTCCACATTGGACGTGAGGGAGTCCTATATGGGATTTTGGGGTCCCCATAGGATCGAGGGGGGTCCCAAATGGCTCGGTGAGGTTTTGGGGTCCCCATTGGACGTGAGGGAGTCCTATATGGGATTTTGGGGTCCCCATAGGATCGAGGGGGGTCCCAAATGGCTCTGTGGGGTTTTGGGCTCCCCATTGGACATGAGGGAGTTTTATATGGGATTTTGGGGTCCTCATAGGATCGAGGGGGGTCCCAAATAGCTCTGTGGGGTTTTAGGGGTCCCCATTGGACGTGAGGGAGTCCTATATGGGATTTTGGGGTCCCCATGGGATCGAGGGGGGTCCCAAATAGCTCTGTGGGGTTTTAGGGGTCCCCACAGGACGTGAGGGAGTCCTATATGGGATTTTGGGGTCCTCATAGGATCAAGGGGGGTCCCAAATGTTTCTGTGGGGTTTGGAGTCCCCATAGGATCAAGGGGGGTCCCAAATGGCTCGGTGAGGTTTTGGGGTCCCCATTGGACGTGAGGGAGTCCTGTATGGGATTTTGGGGTCCCATAGGATCAAGGGGGGTGGGGTTTTAGGGGTCCCCATTGGACGTGAGGGAGTCCTGTATGGGATTTTGGGGTCCCATAGGAACAAGGGGGGGTCCCAAATGGCTCTGAGGGCCACAGGACGTGAGCGAGTCCTATATGGGATTTTGGGGTCCTCATAGGATATGGGGGGGGGGTCCCCAAATGGCTCTGTGGGGTTTTGGGGTCCCCATTGGACATGAGGGAGTCCTATATGGGATTTTGGGGTCCCCATAGGATATGAGGGGAGGGTCCCAAATGGCTCTGTGGGGTTTGGGGTCCCCATGGGATCAAGGGGGGTCCCAAATGGCTCGGTGAGGTTTTGGGGTCCACAATGGACTTGAGGGAGTCCTATATGGGGTTTTGGGGTCCCCATAGGATCAAGGGGGTCCCAAATAGCTCTGTGGGGTTTTGGGGTTCCCACAGGACGTGAGGGAGTCCTATATGGGATTTTGGGGTCCCCATGGGATCGAGGGGGGTCCCAAATGTTTCTGTGGGGTTTGGAGTCCCCATAGGATCAAGGGGGGTCCCAAATGGCTCGGTGAGGTTTTGGGGTCCCCATTGGACGTGAGGGAGTCCTGTATGGGATTTTGGGGTCCCATAGGAACAAGGGGGGTCCCAAATGTTTCTGTGGGGTTTGGGGTCCCCATAGGATCAAGGGGGGTCCCAAATGTTTCTGTGGGGTTTGGGGTCCCCATAGGATCAAGGGGGGTCCCAAATGGCTCGGTGAGGTTTTGGGGTCCACAATGGACTTGAGGGAGTCCTATATGGGGTTTTGGGGTCCCCATAGGAACAAGGGGGGTCCCAAATGGCTCTGTGGGGTTTTGGGCTCCCCATTGGACATGAGGGAGTTTTATATGGGATTTTGGGGTCCTCATAGGATCGAGGGGGGTCCCAAATAGCTCTGTGGGGTTTTAGGGGTCCCCATTGGACGTGAGGGAGTCCTATATGGGATTTTGGGGTCCCCATGGGATCGAGGGGGGTCCCAAATAGCTCTGTGGGGTTTTAGGGGTCCCCACAGGACGTGAGGGAGTCCTATATGGGATTTTGGGGTCCTCATAGGATCAAGGGGGGTCCCAAATGTTTCTATGGGGTTTGGAGTCCCCATAGGATCAAGGGGGGTCCCAAATGGCTCGGTGAGGTTTTGGGGTCCCCATTGGACGTGAGGGAGTCCTGTATGGGATTTTGGGGTCCCATAGGAACAAGGGGGGGTCCCAAATGGCTCTGAGGGCCACAGGACGTGAGCGAGTCCTATATGGGATTTTGGGGTCCTCATAGGATATGGGGGGGGGTCCCCAAATGGCTCTGTGGGGTTTTGGGCTCCCCATTGGACATGAGGGAGTCCTATATGGGATTTTGGGGTCCTCATAGGATCGAGGGGGGTCCCAAATGGCTCTGTGGGGTTTGGGGTCCCCATAGGATCGAGGGGGGTCCCAAATGGCTCTGTGGGGTTTGGGGTCCCCATAGGATCGAGGGGGGTCCCAAATAGCTCTGTGGGGTTTTGGGGTTCCCATAGGACGTGAGCGAGTCCTATATGGGATTCTGGGGTCCCCATAGGATATGAGGGGAGGGTCCCAAATGGCTCGGTGAGGTTTTGGGGTTCCCATTGGACGTGAGGGAGTCCTATATGGGATTTTGGGGTCCCCGTAGGATGTGGGGGTCCCTATTGAGGTTTTGGGGTCCTGATGCGATTTGGGGTCCCATAGGATTATGGGGGTCCCAGATGTGGGTGTGGGGTTTTTGGGGTCCCCATATGGATGTGGGGGTGCCCCATATGGGATTTTAGGGTCTCATAGGATGGTGGGGGTCCCAGATGGGGGTGTGGGGTTTTGGGGGTTCCCATATGGATGTGGAGAGGTCCCATTTGGATTTGGGGCCCCCATAGGTTGGGGGGGATCCCAGATTTGGATGTGGGATTTTGGGGTTCCCATAGGATAGGGGGGGTCCCATATGGGACTTTGGGTTCCCCGTAGGACGTGGGGGGTCCCTATTGAGGTTTTGGGGTCTTGATGGGATTTGGGGTCCCATAGGATTATGGGAGTCCCAGATGGGGCTTTGGGGTTTATAGGGTCCCCGTAGGATGTGGGGGCGTCCCATATGGGATTTGGGGTCCCCATAGCTTGGGGGGGATCCCAGATTTGGATGTGGGATTTTGGGGTTCCCATAGGATAGGGGAGGGTCCCATATGGGGTTTTGGGGTTCCCGTAGGACGTGGGGGGTCTCTATTGAGGTTTTGGGGTCCTGATGGGATTTGGGGTCCCCGTGGGATATTGGGGGGTCCCTATTGAGGTTTTGGGGTCCTGATGCGATTTGGGGTCCCATAGGACTATGGGGGTCCCAGATGGGGGTGTGGGGTGTTTAGGGTCCCCGTAGGACGTGGGGGGTCCCTACTGAGGTTTTGGGGTCCTGATGGGGTTTGGGGTCCCCCATATGATGGTGGGGGTCCCAGATGGGGGTGTGGGGTTTTTTAGGATGTCTGGGGGGTCCCGTATGCAATTTGGGGTCCCCATAGGACGTGGGGGGGGTCCCAGATATAGGATTTGGGGTCCCGATATTATGTTTGGGGGGGGGGGTGTCCCGGTTGGGGGGTTGGGGGGGGGGTCACGGATTTGGGGTCTTTTTTTTTGGGGGGGGGGGGGGGGGGGATGTCGCAGCCCCACCTGCCCGCTGTTGGGGTTCCCCCCCCCCCACGTTGGTGGGTTTTGGGGTCCCCAGATGTGTGTATGGCGGGGGGGCCCCCAAAGGACGCCGGGTCCGATGCGGGACTCCGTATCTCCCCCCTCCCCCCCCGCCCGCTCCGGTCCCGCAGTGCCCCCCCCCCCCCTCCCCCCTCCCCCCGCCCCCTCCCCCCCCCTCCCGGTGCGGTCCCGCCCCGCAGTGCCCCCCCCCCCCCGCCCCGCCCCCCCCCGCAGCGCTAAAACGGCCCCGAACGGCGGCGGTGCCGACAGCGGAGCGCCATGGAGCGGTGCGGGGGGGCTGCGGGGCGATGGGGGGGGGGAGGGGGTCCTATAGGGAGGTGGGGGGGGTCCTATGGGGTGGTGAGGGGGGGGCCTGTGGGGCAATGGGGGGATCCTATGGGGAGATGGGGGGGGGGGTCTTATGGGGAGATGGGGGATCCTATGGGGCAATGGGGGGTCCTATGGGGAGATGGGGGGGGGGATCTTATGGGGAGATGGGGGGTCCTATGGGGCAATGGGGGGGGTCCTATGGGGAGATGGGGGGGGGGTCTTATGGGGAGATGGGGGGTCCTATGGGGCAATGGAGGGGGTCCTATGGGGAGATGGGGGGGGGGTCTTATGGGGAGATGGGGGGTCCTATGGGGCAATGGGGGGGGTCCTATGGGGAGATTGGGGGGGGGTCTTATGGGGAGATGAGGGGTCCTATGGGGCAATGGGGGGGTCCTATGGGGAGATGGGGGCGGCCTGTGGGGCAATAGGGTGGTCTTATGGGGAGATGGGGGGGAGGATCTATGGGGAGATGGGGGGGTGCGGTTAGGGGACATCGCTAAGGGCTTTGGGGACATCGCTATGGGGTTTGGGGACATCGCTATGGGGTTTGGGGACATCGCTATGGGGTGTGGGGACATCGCTATGGGGTTTGGGGACATCGCTATGGGGTTTGGGGACATCTGTGGGGTGTGGGGACACCGCTGCATCTATGGGGTTTGGGGACGTCGCTATGGGGTTTGGGGACAGCACTGTGGGGTTTGGGGATGTCACTATGGAGTTTGGGGACAGCAGTGTAGGGTTTGGGGACATCACTATGGGGTGTGAGGATATCGCTATGGGGTTTGGGGACATCTGTGGGGTTAGGGGACGTCTCTATGGGGTTTGGGGACAGCGCCCACCCCATTGCCACACTGCGCTGCGTCACGGCTGTGGGGACGCTGTGACCACCCCCCCCCCCCGGGACTGTGACCCACAGCGGGACCCCCCAAACCCCAAAGGCTGCGGCTGTGGGGTCTCCAGTAGGGGGGGTTCCGGCTGTGGGGTCCCCAATAGCGGGGATCTGGCTGTGGGGTCCCCAACCGCTGTCCCCACCCCACAGAGTCCCCGTGTTGGTGGCCGCTGCGCTGCTCCTCGTGGCCACCGCTGCGGCCGATGGTGAGGGGGGGCCGTGGGGGGCTGTGGGGCCGTGGGGGGTTGTGGGGGGTTGTGTGGGGTTGTGGGGCCGTGGGGGGTTGGGGTTATGGGGCTGTGTGGGGCTTGTGTGGGCTTGTGGGAGCGTGGGGGGCCATGTGGGGCCGTGTGGGGTTGTGGGGCCGTGTGGGATTATGGGGCCGTGTGGGGTTGCGGGGCCGTGTGGGCTTGTGTTGGCTTGTGGGGCCATGCAGGGATGTGGGGTTTTGGGGCTGTGTGGGGCCGTGTGGGCATGTGGGGCCGTGTGGGATTATGGGGCCGTGTGGGGTTGCGGGGCCGTGTGGGCTTGTGTTGGCTTGTGGGGCTATGCAGGGATGTGGGGTTTTGGGGCTGTGTGGGGCCGTGTGGGCATGTGGGGCCGTGTGGGCTTGTGGGGCCATGTGGGCTTGTGTGGGCTTGTGGGGCTGTGTGGGGTTATGAGGTTGTATGGGGTTGGGGTTGTATGGGGTTGTGGGGTCACGTGGGGCCATGTGGGGTTGTGGGGGCTATGGGGTCATGCGGAGCTATGGGGCCATATGGAGCCATGTGGGGCCATATGGGGATGTGTGGGGCTGTATGGGGCCGTGTGGGGCTGTGGGTCCATATGGGGCCATGTGGGGCTGTGGGTCCATATGGGGCCATGTGTGTCCGTGTCCCCCCAGCAGTGTCGACGAGCGCAGCGCTGCACGCGGTGACGTCGGAGGGGCAGAGCTCAGGTAGAGCCCCACAGCCACCCCTGCCCCACAACCACCCCTGCCCCACAACCACCCCATAACCACCCCCACCCCACATCTGTGCCCCATAGAGCCCGTTGGCCCTGCAAAGCTGGAGGCATCTGGAGAGAGTGAGCGGGGGGGCGGGGGGGAGAGGTGGGGGGACAGTGGGGACGTGGGGGCGTCATGGGGACATCAGGGGGATGTGGGGATAGGGGGGGACATCATGGGGACATTGGGGACAGGGGGGCAATGGGGGTATGGGGACATTGTGGGGACATTGGGGGGATGTGGGGACAGTGGGGATAATTGGGATGTGGGGACAGGGGGACAATGGGGATGTGGGGACATTATGGGGACAGGGACACAATGGGATGTGGGGACATTATGGGGACCTCGGGGGGATGTGGGGACATCAGGGGGGCATTGGGGGCAGTGGGGACAATGGGGATGTGGGGACGTTATGGGGACATTGGGGGGATGTGGGGATATGGGAGGACATCGGGGGGACATTGGGGACAGTGAGGACATGGAGACAATGGGGATGTGGGGACAGGGGGACAATGGAGATATGGGGACAGGGACAGTGGGGATGTGGGGATGTGGGGACAGACAGATGTGGGGACACGTGGGGGGGTGGGGATAATGGGATGTGGGGACATCATGGGGACATTGGAGCCAATGGGGACATGGGGACAATGGGGATATGGGGACAATGGGAACATGGGGTTGTGGGGACAATGGGGATATGGGGATGGGAACAATGGGGACGTGGGGACATGAGGACAACGGAGCAATGGGGACATGGGGACAATGGGGATGTGGGGACATGGGGATGTGGGGACAATGGGGACATGGAGATATGGGGATATGGAGCCATGGGGACAGGGGGATGTGGGGCCAGTGGGGACATGGGGATATGGGGATACGGGGCAGTGGGGCAGTGGGGTGGAGGGCTCTGTCCCCGATGTCCGTCTGTCCCCACAGGTGACCTCAGCACCTCAGGGCAGCGCGTGGGCACAGGTAGGGGGCAGCGGGCACTGTGGGATGGGGGGTCACGGTGTGGGGTCACGGTGTGGGGTCACACTGTGGGGTCACACTGTGGGGTCATGGGGTGGGGTCACGGTGTGGGGTCACACTGTGGGATCACACTGTGGGGTCACACTGTGGGGTCACGGTGTGGGGTCACACTGTGGGGTCACGGGGTGGGGTCACTTGGGGTTACACCGTGTGGGGTCACGGTGTGGGGTTGTGGGATGGGGTCATGCTGTAAGGAAATGGGATGGGGTCACAGTGTGGGGACATGAGACGGGGTCACAGTGTGGGGTCACAGTGTGGGGTTATGGGATGGGGTCACACTAAGGAAATGGGATGGGGTCACAGTGTGGGGTTATGGCATGGGGTCACAGATTGGGGTCGCATTATGGGGACATGGGATGGGGTCACGGGATGGGGTCACAGATTGGGGTCACACTGTGGGGTCGTGGAATGGGGACATGAGATGGGGTCACAGTGTGGGGTTATGGGATGGGGTCACAGTGTGGGGTCACAGTGTGGGGACATGAGATGGGGTCACAGATTGGGGTCACATTATAGGGACATGAGATGGGGTCGTGGGATGGGGTCACAGTGTAGGGTCACAGTGTGGGGACATGAGATGGGGTCACAGATTGGGGTCACATTATAGGGACATGGGATGGGGTCACAGTGTGGGGTCACAGATTGGGGTCACGGTGTGGGGTCACGGTGTGGGGCCATGGGATGGGGAGCCGGTGTGGGGCAGCGGGGCTGCAGTGCAGCACGGATTGCAGTGTGGGGTTGCAGCGGAGGGTCGCAATGCAGGACTGCAGTGCGGGGCCGCAAGGTTGCAATGCGAGATTGCAGTGCAGGGTTGCAGTGCAGGGTTGCAGTGCAGGGTTGCAGTGCAGGGTTGCAATGGAGGGTTGCAATGGAGGGTTGCAATGGAGGGTCATGGCGCGGGGTTGCAAGGCAGGGTTGCAGTGCAGGGTTGCAACAGAAGGCCATAATGCGGGGTTGCAGTGCAGAGTTGCAATGGAAAGCAATGCAGGGTTGCCGTGGATGGGTGCAAATGCATTTGCAGTGCAGGATTGCAGTGTGGTGTTGCAAACGCGTGGTTGCAATGCAAGATCGCAGTGCTGGGTTGCAATGTGGGGTTGCAGTGCAGAGTTGCAGGTGTGGGGTTGCAATGCGGGGCTGTTGTGCAAGGTTGCAGTGCAAGATTGCAGCACGGGGTCGCGGTGGATGGGTGCAAATGCATGACTGCCATGCAAGATTGCCATGCAGGGTTGCGATGGAAGATTGCAGTGCTGGGTTGCAATGCAGGGTCACCATGTGGGGTTGCAGTGTGGAGTTGCGACACACGGTTGTGGCGCGGGGTTGCAATGCAAGATTGCAATGTGGGGTCGCAATGCAGGGTCGCAACGCGCAGTTGCAATGCATGGTTGGTGTGGGCAGCTGCAATGCGTGGCTGCAGTGCAGGATTGCAGTGCGAGATTGCAATGCAGGCCTGCGGGGGATGGTTGCAATGAAGGGTTGCAATGCAGGGTCACCACGAGGGGTTGCAATGCAGAGTTGCAGCACGCAGCTATGATGCAGGGTTGAAAATACAGGGTTGCAGTGCAGGGTTGCAGTGCTGGTTTGCAACGTGGGGTTTGCAATGCAGGGCTGTAATGCAGAGGTCGCAATGCAAGATTGCAGTGCAGGGTTGCAATGGAGGGTCGCAGTGTGGGGTTGCAATGCAGGGTTGCAATGGGAGGCCATAATGTGGGGTTGCAATGCAGGGTTGCCATGGATGGGTGCAAATGCATTTGCAGTGTGGTGTTGCAGATGCAGGGTTGCAATGCGAGATTGCAGTGCTGGGTCGTAATGTGGGGTTGTAATGCAGGGCTGTGATGCAAGGTTGCAATGCAAGGTTGCAATGCAGGGTTGCAGTGGAAGGTCATAACGTGGGGTTGCAATGTGGGGTTGCAATGGAAGGCCATAATGTGGGGTTGCAATGCAGGGTTGCAATGGAAGGCCATAATGCGGGGTTGCAATGGAGGGTCGCAGTGTGGGGTTGCAATGTGGGGTTGCAATGGAAGGCCATAATGTGGGGTTGCAATGCAGGGTTGCAATGGAAGGCCATAATGCGGGGTTGCAATGGAGGGTCGCAGTGTGGGGTTGCAATGCAGGGTTGCAATGCGGGGTTGCAATGGAAGGCCATAATGTGGGGTTGCAATACAAGGCTGTAGTGCAGGGTTGCAGTGCAGGGTCGCAGTGTAGGGTTGCAATGCAGGGCTGTGATGCAAGGTTGCATTGCAGGGTTGCATTGCATGGTTGCAGTGCAGGGTCGCAGTGCGGGGTGTCCTCATGTTTCCCCCCCCTCCCCCCCAGGTGTCACCGCCGTCAGCTTTGAGCCCCCGGAGCCCCCCGGCAGTGACTCCTCTTCCTCCTCCTCCTCCTCCTCCTCCTCCATGGACGCCCCCAACAGCGCCGGGGAAGCGCGGGGCGGTGAGTTGGGGGGGGGGGGGTGTTGGGCTATGGGGGGTGGGGGGGGTGGGGGGTCATCGGGGGGCTGTGGGGGGGGGGCTGTGGGTGGGCTATGGGGGTCATGGGGGGGCATGGGAGAGTGGGGGGGGACGTGGGGGTGCGGTGGGTGGGCTGTGGGGGGCTATAGAGGGTCGTTGGGGGGCAGTGGGGGGGGCTATGGGGAGTCGTGCAGGTGTGGGGGGGACATGGGAGTCTGTGGGGGTCATGGGGGGGTGTAGGGAGGTCATGGAGGGTCATAGAAGGAAGATGGGGGGCGTGGGGGGGACATGGGGGGCAATATGGGGGGCTTAAGGGGGCGTGGGTGGTCATGGGGGGGGCATAGGGAGGCTATGATGGGTCACGGGTGGGCTATGGGGGGGTCACGGGGAGTCATAGGGGGCGTCAGGGGGTGTGGGGGGGGCTACGGGTGGGCTATGGGCAGTCATGGGGGGGTTGGGGGTGTGGATGGGACAGGGGTGGTCATGGGGGGCCGTGGGGAGGGCTATGGGTGGGCTATGGGGAGTCATGCAGGCATGGGGTGCTGATGGGGGGGTATGGGGGTCGTAGGGGTAGCATTGGGGTTCTATGGGGAGGACGTGGGGGGGTATGGGTGGATCGTGGGGAGTCGTGGGGGGGGTCCTGGGGGGTGAAGGGGGCTGGAAGTGGGCTATGGAGCAGCTAGGGGGAAGGGGGGTTTCGAGCAGTGTGGTATATGGGGGTCATGGGGGGGCGATATGGGGTGGCATAGGGGGGCTATGGGGGGGCTATGAGGGGGTTATGGGGGTCATAGGGAGTTGCGGGGGGTGTTGGGGGGGCATAGGGGGAGCGTAAGGGGGACACGGGGGGGGATATGGGTGGGCTATGGGGAGTCGTGGGGGGCAGGGGGGGAGTGTGGGGGAGACATGGGTGGTCACGGGGGGGTAAGGGGGGCGTGGGGGCCATGGGGGTGTGAAGGGGGCTATGGGGGGGACATGGGGGGTCTATGGGGAGGCCTTGGGTGGTCGTGGGGAGGCTGTGGGGGGTGTGGGGTGGATGTTGGGGGGTGGTAGGGGGGGCTACGGAGGGGCATGGGGAGGCTATGGGTCCACATAGGAGGGACGTCGAGGGGCGATGGGGGGGCTATGAAGAATCATGGGTAGGGGGGCTATTGAGGGGGGCATGGGGGGCCATGGGGAGACTATGGGGAACCATGGGGGGGGCTGTGGGTACCCCGCCCCCCTCCAACACTGTACCTCCCCCCCCCCTCCCGCAGCCCCCCTGAGCGACGTGGCGGCCCCCGAGCACGAATCGGAGGAGGGTGAGGATTTTGGGGGGGGGTCCAAAATGCAGAGGTGTGGCCTGAAGGGCTGCCTGCCTCGGGTATTTTGGGGGGGGGGGGGGGGAAGATGACCCAATTATTGGGGAGGGGCTCCATTATTGGGTGGGGGGTGTCACACAATATGGGGGGAGGGGGGGGACACAGACATCAGCTGAGGATGTCCCATATGGGTGGATGTCCGGGGGGGGGGGTTGGGGGGGTGTCCCATTAGTTGGGGGGTGCCCCAAAATGGAGAGGTGTTACGGGGGGGGGGGGATGCCCCCACTGGGGGTGGGGGGGGGGGTCCCAATTCATGGAGGAGGGGCACCGTCCTACAGGAATGGACCGCGACGCGGACTCGGAGGAGGCGCTGGCATCCCAAGGTGATGTGGGGCTGTGGGGGGGGGTGAACCGGGGGGGGGAGGGGGGGGAAGGAAATGGGGCTGACACTGCTCCCCCCCCCCCCACATCCCCCTTCCAGGACTCTGATCCATCCCAGCACCGCTGGAACCGAACCGTCCTGGGAGGTGCTCCCCACCCTGTGCCCCCCCCCCCCCCAACCCCAAGGACCACAGGGAACGGAGCCGGGCTGGGGGGCTGTGGGGGTGGCCGGACCCCTCCACGCACCCCCCCGTGCTCATTTGTGTCTCTCCCCCCTCCCCCCCCCATCTAATAAAGATCCCTTCAGCCGCAGCCGCGTCCGTGTTGTTGTTTTGGGGTCAGGGTGGGGGGCACGGGGGGGGCACATGGGGTCACAGTGTGTGTGTGTGGGGGGGGGATGGGCTGGGTCTGTCCCCATCCCTAAGGATGTCACCTCCATGGCCCCCATTTCCAGGGGATGTCACCACTGTGGTCCCCATCCCCGTGTGACATCACCACCACGGTCCCCCCCCTCGGTCCATGTCATCTCCGTGCTCCCCATCCCCAGGTGATGTCACCACCACAGTCCCCATCCCCATGCAATGTCACCTCCATGGTCCTCATCCCCAGGTGAAGTCACTTCTATGATCCTCATCCCCAGGTGATGTCACCTCCACGCTCCCCATCCCCAGGTGATGTCACTTCCGCTGTCCTCACGCCCATGAGATGTCACCACCTCATCCCCCATCCCCTGTCAATGTCACCTCCACGGTCCCCATCCCCACTCACTGATGTCACCTCCAAGGTCCCCGTTCCCCGCTCTTGGTCAGCGTCACCACCATTGTCACCATCACTGTGGTCTTCATCCCCATGAGATGGCACCACCTCTGTCCCCGTCCCCAGTCAGTGTCACCTCCATGGTCCTCCACTGCTTGGTCACTGTCACCGCCTCAGTCCCCATTCCCATGTGATGTCACCTCCGTGGTCCTCATCCCCATGTGATGTCACCGCTGCGGAACTCATCCCCATGTGATGTCACCTCCACGGTCCCCATCTCCACTCCTTGGTCAGTGTCACCACCTCAGTCCCCTTCCCCAGTTGATGTCACCTCCATGGCCCTCGCCTCCAGTCCTTGCTCAATGTCACCACTACGGTGACACCGTTGGTGACCAACATCATCACCATGGTGACCACAGTCATCGTCCCCACGGAATGTCACCATCACTGTCCCCATCCCCATGTGATGTCACCTCCACGGTCCCCTTCCACGTGTGATGTCACCTCCGTGGTCCCCATCCCCATGAGGTGTCACCTCCACCGTCCTCACCTCCACTCCTTGCCCAGGGTCACCACCGCAGCCCCCAACCCCATGTAAGGTCACCTCCACGGTCCCCACCGCCACGACCGTCACCACCGCGGTGTCCGTTGGATCCAGTGGGGAGCCTCAGCCAAACCCCAGTGCAGCTCAAACTGGGGGGACCTCCCGGGGGCAGCGGGACGGGGTCAGAGTGGGAAACCCAAAGTGGGACCCCAGAGTGGGAAACTCAAAGTGGGACGCCAAAGTGGGACCCCAAAGTGAGACCCTGGAGTGAGACCCCAGAGTTGGAAACCCAAAGTGGGACCCCAAAGTGGGAAACCCAAAGTGGGACCCCGGAGTGGGAAACCCAAAGTGGGACCCCAAAGTGGGAAACCCAAAGTGGGACCCTGAAGTGAGACCCTGGAGTGGGAAACCCAAAGTGGGACCCCAGAGTGGGAAACTCAAAGTGGGACCCCAAAGTGAGATCCTGGAGTGAGACCCCAGAGTTGGAAACCCAAAGTGGGACCCCAAAGTGGGAAACCCAAAGTGGGACGCCAAAGTGGGACCCCAGAGTGAGATCCTGGAGTGGGAAACCCAAAGTGGGACCCCAAAGTGGGAAACCCAAAGTGGGACCCCAAAGTGAGACCCCAAGAGTGAGACTGCAAAAGTAGGACCCCCAAAATGGGAAGCCAGGGAGGGAGGGATGGGGGTCAGAGCGTGGGACCAGGGGAGCAGTGCAATGGGGAGATGTGCAGTGCGGGATGGGTTCCACTGCAGTGTGGGATGGGTTCCAGTGCCATGCGGGATGGGTTCCAGTGCAGTGTGGGTCGGTTCCAGTGCAGTCCGGGTCGGTTCCACTGCAGTGTGGGTTGGTTCCAGTGCCGTACAGGATGGGCAGGATGGGTTCCAGTGCCATGCGGGTTGGTTCCAGTGCCGTGTGGGTCGGTTCCAGTGCCATGCGGGTTGGTTCCGGTGCCGTGCGGGTCGGTTCCGGTGCCGTGCGGGTCGGTTCCGTGCGCAGAGCCGTCCCGCACACAGAGGCCAGGCGCTGTCAGTGCGTTTGGTTTGGCTATATTTGTACACAGAGCCGCATCGATCCATGTTTGTATCGATAGAAGTGGGTTCTCCTCTCATGTAAAAATCCAAAATACAGTTTTTACTATTAACAACCCAGCTGTCAATGTACAAAGTTGGACTGCGAAGCCGAAGGGGAACGGAACCGAAGGAACCAAAGGAAACACACACAGCCCAGACGGAAAGAAAATGGGAATGGCTCCGGGACTGCCACGTGGCACTGACCCACCAGGACCCGGCCCATGGGCACCACATGGTATTGACCAACCAGGACCTGACCCACCAGGACCTGGCCCATGGGCACCACATGGTACCGACCAACCAGGACCCAGCCCACCAGCACTGACCAACCAGGACCTGGCCCATGGGCACCACATGGTATTGACCAACCAGGACCTGACCCACCAGCACAGACCAACCAGGACCCGGCCCACCAGCACTGACCCACTAGGACCCGGCCCATGGGCACCACATGGTACCGACCAACCAGGACCCGACCCACCAGCACTGACCAACCAGGACCTGACCCACCAGCACTGACCAACCTTGACCCGACCCACCAGCACTGACCCACCAGGACCCGGACCATGGGCACCGCATGGTACCAACCAACCAGGACCCGACCCACCAGCGCTGACCAACCAGGACCCAGCCCATTGGCAATGATAAACCAGGACCCACAGATGCCCACCCATCAGTAAGTGGCCCATTGATGCCCATCCCACTGATGCCCATCCCACTGATGCCCATCCCATTGATACCTGGCCCATTGATGCCCATCCCACTGACTCCCACCCCATTGATGCCCATCCCATTGATAACCGGCCCATTGATGCCCACCCCACTAATGCCCATCCCATTGATGCCCATCCCACTGAAGCCCATCCCATTGATACCCGGCCCATTGATACCCATCCCATTGATACCCGGCCCATTGATGCCCACCCCACTAATGCCCATCCCACTGATGCCCATCCCATTGATACCCGGCCCATTGATGCCCACCCCACTAATGCCCATCCCATTGATGCCCATCCCACTGAAGCCCATCCCATTGATGCCCATCCCACTGACTCCCACCCCATTGATACCCATCCCATTGATACCCGGCCCATTGATGCCCATCCCACTGACTCCCATCCCATTGATGCCCATCCCACTGAAGCCCATCCCATTGATACCCGGCCCATTGATGCCCATCCCATTGAAGCCTGTCCCACTGTGGTCCATCAGTACCTGGCCCACGGATGCCCATCTCACCAGTGCCAGCCCACCGATTGATGCCCCCTCAGTTACTGCCTGGCCCAGTTCTTCCCAGCCCATCAGTACCTGGCCCAGTTCTTTCCAGTCCATCAGTACCTGGCCCAGTTCCTCCCAGTCCACCAGTACCCGACCCACTGATACCCAGTTCACCAGCACCAGCCCACTGATGCTCAGATCACCGGCACCAGCCCACCGACACCCAGCCCACTGACGCCCAGTCCATCAGTACCCGGCCCAGTTGTTCCCAGCCCGTCAGTACTCAGCCCACAGATACCAGCTCACCAGTGCCAGCCCATCAGTTCCTGGCCCACTGATGCCCAGTTGACCAGAACCAGCCCATGGAGACCCGGCCCACTGATGCCCAGTTGACCAGCACCAGCCCACTGATGCCCAGTTGACCAGAACCAGCCCATGGAGACCCGGCCCATTGATGCCCAGTTGACCAGCGCCAGCCCACGGACACCCGGCCCATGGATGCCCGGTTCTTCACCGCCGCCCGGCCCAGTTCTTCCCAGTCCTCCAATGCAGTCCATCAGCGCCCGACCCGCAGATGCCCGGCGCACAGACGCCGCTCCGCGGTCGCACGGCGGGGCCGTGGCGTCTCTGCCCGCTCTCCGCTCCGCCGGGGGGTGGCCGGGGGTCCTCCAGCACCGCTCAGCCCCGCCGAGCGCCGGCCCGGAGGAGCGCTGCCTGGAATCTAAGGCGGATTTGGCGACAGCTCGTTAAGCGCACACACTAATGAGATCCTGGCGGTGGCGGCTGGGGGAAGCGGACGTGAGCCAGAGGGTGCTGAGAGCTGCCAATGTCTGCGCGAAGCGGGGGGAGCCGGAGGTCCCTTTCGGGCGCATCCTTTCTCTTCCTCCTCCTCCTCCTCCTCCTCCTCCTCCTCCTCTCTTCCGCCCTCGCCCTCGGCCTTAGGACACGGCGGGGTCCTTGGGTTTGGGCTGCTCGGTCCCGGACAGGAGGGAGATGGTGGGGTCCTCGCTGTACTCGTCCCCGTCGGTGAAATAGGAGCCCTCGCCCAACTCGAAGAAGATGGGAAGGTCTCCGCTGCCCACGTCCACCGCGCTCGAGTCCACCAGGAAGAGGGGCTGAGCCGTGTAGTGCACCAGCTGCTTCCCTGCAAGGCAGCAAGCTGTGGGATGGGGGGACGGGACGGGGGAGGGGATGGGAGGGGATGGGGAGGTGGGGGACGATGTGGGGAGGTGGGAATGGGACGGGGAGGGGGAGGATGGGGTGGGGAGGAGGGGATGATGAGGGGAGATGAGGATGATGCAGGCTGACGGGAACGTCATGGGGTGGTGGAAACGATGCAGGGAACTGGGAATGCCATGGGGAGGTGGGGATGATGAGGATAGTCAGAAATGCCGTGGGGAGGTGGGGTTGGGATGGGGAGGTGGGGATGATGTGGGGAGATGGGAACGCCATGGGAAACCGGGAGTGCCATGGGGAGGTGGGGATGATGCAGGGACCTGGGAATGCCATGGGGAGGTTGGGATGGAGGAAGGGGGAGGTGGGGATGATGCAAAGAGTCAGGAGTTCCACTGGGGGGGTGGGAATGCTGCTGGGAACTGGGAATGCCATGGGGAGGTGAGATGCAGGAAGACTGGGATGATGTGGGGAGTTGGGGATGATGTGGGGAGTTGGGAATACCACGGAGAGATGGGAATGGTGCTGGGAAGGCCACGGGGGGTGGGGATGCCATGGCGGGGTGGGGATGGTGCGAGGAGACTGGAATGATATGGAGAGATGAGGACGATATGGGGAGATGGGGATGATGTGGGCAGACAGTGGGAATGCCATGGGGAGGTGGGGATGATGTGGAGAGGTGGGGATGTCACTGGGAAGTGGGGGTGGGATGGGGAGGTGGGGATGATGTGAAGAGTCAGGAATGCCATGGGGAGGTGGGGACGCTGCTGGGAACGTTATGGGGAGGTGGGGATGTCATGGGGAGGTGGGGATTCCATGGAGGGGTGAGGATGCCATGGGAGGTGGGGATGCTGCTGGGAACGTTATGGGGAGGTGGGGATGTCATGGGGAGGTGGGGATTCCATGGAGGGGTGAGGATGCCATGGGAGGTGGGGATGCTGCTGGGAATGCCATGGGGAGGTGGGGATGGCACGGTAGGGTGGGGATGCTGCTGGGAACGTTATGGGGAGGTGGGGATGCCATGGGGAGGTGGGGATGGCACGGTAGGGTGGGGATGCTGCTGGGAACGTTATGGGGAGGTGGGGATGCCATGGGGAGGTCGGGATGGCACGGTAGGGTGGGGATGCTGCTAGGAACGTTATGGGGAGGTGGGGATGCCATGGGGAAGTGGGGATGGCATGGTGGGGTAGGGATGCTGCTGGGAACGTTATGGGGAGGTGGGGATGCCATGGGGAGGTGGGAGCACGGCTGCAGGTACGGAACGTGCGGCCCTCGCAGGAAGGGAAGGCCGTCCCAGTGGGCGCTGGGAGGCAACGTTACGCGGCCAAAGCTCCCCCTGAGCAGAGCTGCGCCCCTGCAGCACCGCAGCACCGCAGCACCACACACCTGTGTCTGCCGCGCCGGCCTCGGCCTCAGAGGGCTTCTGCTGCTCCTGCGATGAGAGCAGATCCTGGATCTGCGGGGACAGGAGCGGGGCAGTCAGGGCACAATGCAAACCTGCAGCTGCGCCCGTGACGGAGGCACCGAGCAAGGATTTCAGTGCGTGCAAAGCGAGCTCACCCTGCATTGCTGCAATCTGGCCCTGCAATGTGGCAATCTGCCCCTGCGTTGCTGCAACCTGACCCTGCATTGCTGCAATCTGACCCTGCACTGCTGCAAACTGACACTGCACTGCTGCAGACGGACCCTGCACTGCCGCAGATGGACCCTGCATTGCTGCTAGCTGACTCCGCACTGCTGCAAACGGACCCTGCACTGCTGCAAACTGACCCCGCACTGCTGCAACCTGACACTGCATTGCTGCAATCTGACTCCGCACTGCTGCAATCTGACCCTGCATTGCTGCAATCTGGCCCTGCACTGCTGCATTCTGCCCCTGCATCGCTGTAAGCTGCCCCTGAATTGCTGCAAACTGACACCGCATTGCTGCAATCTGCCCCTGCAATGCTGAAATCTGATTCTAGCATCGCAGTCTGCCCCCGTGCTGCTGCAATCTGCACCTGTACAACTGCAAACTGCCTCTGCACTGCCGCAACCTGGCCCTGCACCGCCGCAACCTGCCTCTGCGCTGCTGCAATCCCATCCCGTGACGCTGCAACCCGCATCTGCACGACCGCAAGCCGCCCCTGCGCCGCCGCGGCCCCCAGCAGCCCAAGGTCGGGCCTTCCCGTTCTGCAAAGCGTGCAGCCCAGCCCGCTGCCGCCGCAAAGGGAGCCCAATGCACCGCAGTGACTCACGCTGGCCAGGCTGCTGTCCAGGTCGGGGAGGTTCATATCCGTAACCGTCATCGAAGGGCTGAAGAGCTGCAAAAAAGGAGCGGTGTCGGGGCCGGAGGGCCGAGGGGGGCGGGGGGGGGGGGAGGTTCAGGGCTGGAGGGGTGACGGGAGGGGGGGCCGGGGGGGAAGGCCGGGATGCGCCACTCACGTCCAGCAGCGCGCTCGTGTCCACGCTGAAGCCGTGCGTGGTCAGCATGGTCTGCAGGTTGTCCAGGTTGGAGTCGATGGTGTCCAGGTGGTCGTTGAGCTCGTTCCTGAGCACGGGGAGAAGGGACAGAGGGGACATCAGCACGGCCTCAGCATCCACATGCACGCTGCGGCCCCGCATCTGCTGCACTCGGCCACTCAGCAGCCAGGAAGTTCCAACCCAACCGATTCAGCGGGTCTATGGTGCGTAAGGACCCCTCCAATCCAACCATCCTATGCCTCTCTGACCTGTAAGGACCCTTCCTACACAACCATTCCATGGTTCGGTGATCTTTAAGCTCCCTTCCAACACAACCCATTCCGTGGTTCTATGATCTTGCAGGACCCTTTGAACCCAACCATTCTGTGGCTCTGTCATCTCTTAGGACACTTCCAACCCAACCATTCCATGTCTCCATGACCTTTAAGGACCCTTCCAACCCAATCACACTACGTCTGTATGACATTTAAGGACCCTTCCAACCCAACCGTTCCATGGTTCTACAATCTTCAAGGACTCTTCCAACCCACGCGTTCCAGGTCTCCATGATCTTTAAGGACCCTTCCAACCCAACCATCCTGTCATTCAACCAACCTATATCATTCCCATGTCTCTGTGACCTTTAAGGATCCTTCCAAACCACACACTCCATGTCTTCATGATCCTTAAGGACCGTTCCAATGCAATCATCCCATGGCTCTACGATCTGTAACAACCCTTCCAACCCAAGATATTCCATCTGTGACCTTTAAGGA
Organism: Alectoris magna; assembly: GCA_030625065.1. Taxonomy (NCBI): domain Eukaryota; kingdom Metazoa; phylum Chordata; class Aves; order Galliformes; family Phasianidae; genus Alectoris; species Alectoris magna. The sequence continues at coordinate 858,618 of CM060561.1, read as the reverse complement.
CCCTTCCAACCCAACCATCCCATGGCTCTGTGATCTTCAAAGGCCCTTCCAACCCAACAATCCAGTGTCTCTATGCTCTGTAAGGACCCTTCCAACCCAACCACCCCGCAGCTCTAGTAACTTTAAGGACCCTTCCAAAACATTCCATGCTTCTATGCTCTGTAAGGACTCTTCCAAGACAATCAGCACTTCCCTCTATGACATTTAAGGACCTTACATCCCATGCATCTATGCTCTGTAAGGTCCCTTCCAACTCAACCATCCCATGCATCTATGATGTTGAAGGACCCTTCCAAACCCAAACCACCTCTAAGGACCCTTCCGACACATCCCACACCTCTATGCTCTGTAAGGACCCTCCCAACCCAAACATCCCACGGCTTTACGGCCTCTAAAGGACCCTTCCAACCCACCCCATGCCTCTATGCTCTGTAAGGACCCTTCCAACCCAACCATCCCAGTGCTCCACGGTTCCACCCGCAGTAACACACAAGACAAATACCAGAAGCATTGCAGGCACAGCCCAACCCAGCGCCCACGACGCCCCTCACCCCCTCCTTCCCCCTCCCCCCCACCCGGATGCGGCCCTCGTGCCCTCCCTCCTCCCCGGCAGCGCTGCGCCCACACAGAGCACCTTTTGTTCCCCTCCCTCCGTCCCGTCCCAACATCCCGGCGCCCGGCAGCGCCACGACGGAGCCGCCTCGCACCGCCAGCCCCATGGACAGCAGCTCGGCTCAGCGCCTCGCCATGCTCACGGCGCGTCCTCAGCACGACCCGCGCTGCTTCTCGTTAAGGAGAAACCTCATTAGGGCAGCAGCGCCGCACGGCTGCCACAACCGTGGCCAGGACCAGAGCAGGAGAGCTTTGTGCCCTGCCAGGACCAGACCGCAGGGACACACGGACACATCCGTGCTGCACTGCACGGACACACGGACACATCCCTGCTGCTCTGCACAGACAGACAGGAGGCCAGGGCCGGCTCCTGGGCCGTTTCCAGGCAGACATTCCCCCCTCCCACCTCCCCCCACCTGCACACGGAGCTGCCTTCAGTTCCAGCTGAATCTTCTTGAACAAAGGCTGCTCTGTGGGTCCGATGCCATCCCGGGGGCCCCAGTACCAACCTGGGGGGGCTTCAATCCCGTCCCGGGGGGGCTCAGTGTCCCCTCAATAAGTGGCAGGAGGAGGGCTGTGCGCTCCCAGCTATGATAACAGGGATTGCTGTGGCTGCCGGTGCCCCGGGGTCAAGCCACAAAGCGGCCGCCATCAGCCAACACCTCCATATTACTGCATCCCAGCGCAGGGGGGAGCGGGCAGGAATGCGGCCACAGCCCCCGGGGGGGCGCGCGGGGGGGTCTGGGCTGAGTTCTGCCCCAAGATAAGCGCAAGGAGGGCTGGGTGCCCACCTACAGAGCTCAGCACCAGCGCAGTGAACGGTGAGCAGAGCCCCAGCACTGCTGCATGGAGGCGGGGGTGCCCCATCCCTGGAGGTGCCCGAGGCTGGAGGCGGGGGGGGGCAGCCAGCCCATGGCAGGGGGGGGGCTGGGGGGTCTTCGGACCCTTCCAATGCAACCATTCTGTGCTTCTATGACCTTTAAGGACTCTTCGAACTCAACCATTCTGTGCTTCTGTGTGTACGGAACCTGCTTTGGCAGGGGGGTTGGACTCGATGAACTCTGGAGGTCCCTTCCAACCCCTATGATTCTGTGATTCTGTGATCTGTAAGGACCTTTCCAACCCAACCATTCATTCAGTGGCTCTATGACCTTTAAGGACCCTTCGAACCCAACCATTCTGTGCCTCTGTGATCCGTAAGGACCCTTCGAACCCAACAATTCTGTGCTTCTGTGACCTTTAAGGACCCTTCCAGCCCAACTATGCCATGGTTCTGTAATCTGTAAGGACCCTTCCAACCCAGTGATGCTGAGGTACTGTGACCTTTAAGGACCTCTCCAACCCAGCCATGCTGTGATGATCTTCAAGGACTCTTCCAACCCAACTATTCCACAGCTGTATGATCTTAAAGGACTCTTCTAACCCAACCACTGCAAGGTTCTGCAATCTTTAAAGACCCTTCCAACCCAACCATCCCGTGCCTCTATGATCTTCAAGGTCCTTTCCAACCCAATCATCCCACAGCTCCATGATCTTTCAGGACCCCCCCAACCAACCCCCTCATGATGACCTTTAAGGTCCCTTCCAACCAAACCATTTAATGGCTTTATTATCCTCAAGGTCCCTTCCAACCCAACCATCCCATGGCTCCACCACCTTCAAGGTCCCTTCCAACCCAATCATCCCACAGCTCCATGATCTTTCAGGACCCTCCCAACCCACCCCCTTCCATGATGACCTTTAAGGTCCCTTCCAACCCAACCATCCCATGGCTCCACCACCTTCAAGGTCCCTTCCAACCCCACCCGTTTTCTGATTCCATTATGGTACAAAGCGTCCACCTTTACACCAATGACCGCAGCTCCCCGAGCACCTCAGAACCCGAGCGGCGCGGAGCCGCGGCCCGGCAGCACTCACTTGTCGAGGCAGGCAACGCTGAGGCACTTTTCCTGGGGCTGAGGCTGCGCGGTGCTGTTGCCGGCCGCGGCGGTCGTGGTGCTGGGCTCGTTCTCCTGCAGGATGGAGTCGATGAAGGTGGAGGGAGACAGAGGGGTTTCGACAGCGGGGGGGTTCCCTGGGCTGGCCTCCTCTACCTTGGGGCTGCGGGAGGGGCTGGGGGGCTCCTCTTTGATGCGGACCACAGGGCTGCTCCTGGGGGAAAGAGAGAGAGGAGGGTGAGCACCTCGCACGCGTGGTTTCTGGACCTGCTCCCACACAGCGAGGCAGAAATCCTGTCTGTGCTCTCACATACAAAGCCTCCAGTCAGCCACAAAGCTGAGGCTGAAAGTGTCCCCAGATGCTTCTTCCCCGACTCTGATCCTAACCAGCTCCCCTGATGCGGCTCTTTCTGCATCTCCCATTTGGTGCAGCCCCCCCAGCACTCCAGAGTCCTGCACTACTGCTGCTGGGTGTCCTGGTTGACCAACAGGAGGCCAACACTTGGCCAGCGGTTGACAAACAGTTCGCCAATCACTGACCAACAGTCACAGACAGCTGACCGATGACTGACCAACGGCTGACTGACGGCTGACCAATGGTTGAGTGACTGTTAACCAGCGGTTGATCGCTGGTTGACTGACAGCTGAATAATGGTTGACCGACGGCTGACCATCTGGTAGACCAACAGTTGACCAACGGTTGACCAATGGCTGACCAGCAGCTGACTGACAGCTGACCAATGGCTAAATGACAATTAACCAATTGGCTGATCACTGGTTGACTGACAGCTGACTAATGGTTGACCAACGGTCGACCAACAGTTGACTGACAGCTGACCAACGGCTGACCACTGGCTGACTGACAGTTGACCAACGGCTGACTGACAGTTAACCAATGGTTGACCAACCGTTGACCAATGCCTGACCAACAGCTGGCCCACAGCTGACCAGCAGTCGACTGACGACCGCCCAACATCTGACCGATGGCTGACAGACGGCTGACCAAAGCGGTGCCGCTCGGTGCCCCACAGGCCCTCCCGCACAGCGCGGCTCACGGGGTGCAGCAGCACCTCACAGCACTCCCTTTCTTAACGTCCCCACCGGGACGCGCACGGCACAGCCAGCACCGCACAGAGCTCTTCTGGGAAGGGAAGGTGGCTCCTGTGGTCAGCCCTCACTGCGAGGCTGGAAACCACCCAAGCTCAGCGGTTTGGGGTGGAAGAGGCTCAGTCAGTCCCACTGGCACGGACAGCGATGACGGAAGAGCACGGAAAGGCCCGTCTAGCAAAGTCGTGGCCTGTATTTAAGCGGGAGTGCTACCGGCAGGGACTACTAAGGCAATGAATGGCACCTGTGGGTGATGCAGTGCCTCAGGGGAAGCACCAATGCCAGAAACCTACTGAACCTACTGAACCCATTGAACCTACTGAACCTATTGAACCTACTGAACCCATTGAACCTACTGAACCTATTGAACCTACTGAACCTACTGAACCCATTGAACCTACTGAACCTACTGAACCTACTGAACCCATTGAACCTACCGAACCTATTGAACCTACTGAACCTACTGAACCCATTGAACCTACTGAACCTATTGAACCTACTGAACCTACTGAACCCATTGAACCTACTGAACCTATTGAACCTACTGAACCCATTGAACCTACTGAACCTATTGAACCTACTGAACCCATTGAACCTACTGAACCTATTGAACCTACTGAACCCATTGAACCTATTGAACCTATTCCCCAACCTATTGAAGAGGAGGGGGAAAAAAGAGACCACAACGTGATCAACAAAGATGGGCCCACGGGGCTCAGCTCAACGGCCCCCGGTGTTTGATGGGAGTGGGGCCATGGGACGAACAGCTGCACTGGGGGTACTGGGGGAGGCTTCGGCCATCCCAGTGATGGGGCTGGGGGCGCACAAGTGGGTTCCTCGAGGCTCCACGTCCGCCTCTGTTGTTCTTCCAGTGATGCTGGCACAAAAAGAGCTGCTGTAACACGGCACCATGGAATGGGTTCCATAGGAGAAGGGTCCTTAGAGACCATGGAGACACAGAGTCACAGAATGGGTTGGGTTGGAAGGGTCCTGGAAGATCACAGGACCACAGCACGGTTGGGTTGCAGGGACCCCCCAGCCCCACCACTGCCGTGCTCAGCAGCGGGACAAGGGGCACTGGGCACAAACCGCAGCCCGGGGAGTTCCATCTGAACGGGAGGGTGCCCAGGGAGGTGACCCCCAGGGAGAGCACAGGCTCCCACCAGCACAGAGCTGCCCGCTCACCTCTCATCCAGGCTGCCGCTGGGAGATGCTGAAGGGCTGGACTGGGCCAGCTCCGTCACGTCCGAGATGATGGGACCGGAGTTGGTCGATGAATCCGGGGAATAGATGTTGGAGCCGCTGTACGCCGGGGAAGAAGCCTGAAATGACAAGGGCAGCGGGTTTCTTTGGGAGGAGGAAAACACACCGACACCAGATTCCTCGTCCGGACCACTCAGCTCTCGGACTTATCGAAGCTCCGACTCGAAGCTTTCCCCTCCCACTCAGCACCCCCATGTTTACGCCTCCGAGAAAGCTGGAACTTGTACGGTGCGGATCTACTGATGGACAAAATTGGACCAGGAAACCTTTAAGGGTCCCTTCCAACTCAACGGATTCTACGATTCTGTGAAACAGAAGTCATAGGAAATACAGCATTTCCACTCCGGCCAATGAGAAACGGCTGCATTTTGCTATCAGCCTTGCAAAGAAGCAAAATGACCCGACGAGTCGAACACAGAAGCCACCTGCTCTCCGTGCGTCAGCATCCGCCACCTCCAGGTGAGAAGATGGACGGAGATGGCACGCACAGAACGGCGGTGAACGGCTCACGGGGACTGAGGGGGACTGAGGGGGACTGAGGGGGACTGAGGGGGACTGCTTGTGGAGGTGTCCTCCAGGGGGCGGGGGGGGTGGAGATGGCATGCAGAGAACCGTGGCGGATGGCTGAGTGGGTCAAGGGATGGAGATCAATGACTGCGCTGCCTCCCAGGGGACAGAGGGAGAGGGCTGGAGCTGATACACCACGAGTGGTGGTGGATGGCTCGCTGGGTCAATGGATGGGATGGGTGGCAGCGGTGTCCCGCAGAGGATGGGGGGAGATGGGTGGAGATGGCAAGGAGAGAGTGGTGGTGGATGGCTCAAGGGGACGATGAAAGGGGATTGGTGACAGCGCTGTCCCTCAGGGGATGCGGGGAGATGGGTGCAGATGGTACACACAGAATGGTGGTGGATGGGCCAGCGGGTCAGGGGATGGGGATCGATCGCTGTGGTGTCCCCCAGGGTACAGTGGGAGACGGCTGGAGGTCACACGCAGAGTGGTGGTGGATGGCCAATGGGACAAGGGACGGGGATTGGTGACAGGGTGTCCCTCGGGGGACAGGGGGCTCTTCAACCAATCAATGGCACAAAAGAGTGGGATCGAGCAGGCCCGCAGTGTGCAGACGGCCCCGAGCTGAGCAGCGCAGTTGATCCAACAGAGGAGTTGGACCAGATGGCCTTTAGAAGTCCTTTCCAATGCAGAACAGTTCTGTGGTTCTACCATCCCAGTGTGCAGCCAACACCAGGCGTGCGGGGAGCGCGGAGACACTCAGCAGCCGCCGCTCGGGGCCGTGGGTTTGGGGCTGCCCCGCCGTGGTCCCAGGCATCGGGATTCTCCTTCCCAGGAGGAGGATCCCATCGGGCACAGAGCGAGCAGGGAGGCGGGCAGCCCACCCACCACTACATGGGGGGCACAGAGCGAGCAGGGAGGTGGGCAGCCCACCCACCGCTACATGGGGGGCACAGAGCGAGCAGGGAGGCGGGCAGCCCACCTACCGCCACGTGGGAACGCTTAGTTCCATCTTGGTTCTGTTCTATCTGACCGGCACCACGGCGCCGCTGGATCCACTGCACTCATTGGCAGAGCGCTCTGCCAGCCACCCAGCCAGCCCTGGGCAGAACAGCACGAGTGCCCCGGGCTGAGAAGAGAGGACCAGCTGCATTTCTCATCAGTGGAGCAGCTCCCGGAGGTGGTGTGTGAGCGAGCGTTGGCTGCAAGAAGAGCGGCGCTTTGAAAGCAGAGCTCACGGGGAGCTGGAAGGGGAACACAGAGCGCCCGCGGGGCGGTGCGATGGCACGGCTCCTGAGCGCGGCCGGGAGGTTTGGGCTCAGCTGGAAACGCTCCGGGAGCGCCGCGGCCCAACCGGCACCGGATGTCGGGAGGCAGCAACTGCTTTCTGCCACTGGGGGCGGCTTCGTTTTGCCGCAAGGAAAACTCGGCCACGCGCCTGACGGGTCTCAGGTGGGGCTGCCGGGTGGGGAGGGGGCCCTCCATGCTGCTGCTGCAGCCTCGCGGGGCTCTCACAACACGCAGGACCTGAGCCCATTTCCCAGTCCTGCGGATCTCCTCCCCCCGAGGGCTGCCTCGGCTCTGAGCGATGTGCGGCGCCCCACGGCCCTCCTCTGGTGTGGGGTGCTCCATCACCAGAGCCTGGGGGCTCCTGGAGTGACTCATGGAAAGCAGGTTTCATGTGGGAGCCGTGCTGATTACACACAGCCACACATCAACCAGGAAGGACCCTTCCAACCCAGCCATGCTACGTTGCTGTGATCTTTAAAGACCCTTCCAACCCAAACATGCTATGTCGCTGTGATCTTTAAAGGCCCTTCCGACTCAACCATTCCACGGTTCTACAGCCTTCAAGGACCCTTCCAACCCAAACCATTCTATGACTCTATGTCTCCTTGATCTTCAAGGACCCTTTCAACTCAACCACCGTATGGTTTTGTGATCTTTAAGAACCCTCCCAATCCAACCATACTATGTCACTATGATCTTTAAGGACCCTTCCAACTTGATCCATTCTACAATTTTATGGTTCTGTGATCTTTCAGGACCCTTCCAAACCAACCACACTATGTCACTGTGATCTTTAAAGACTATTCCAATGAAACCGTCCTATGGTTCTATAATCTTTGAGGCCCCTTCCATCCCAAACCATTCCACAGTTCTACAATCTTTAAGGACCCTTCCAACCCAACCCCTTCTATCTTCTATGGATCTGCAATCTTTAAGGACCTGTCCAACCCAACCTCTTCTATCTTCTATGGCTCTGCAATCTTTAAGGACCTGTCCAACCCAACCCCTTCTATCTTCTATGGCTCTGCGATCTTTAAGGACCCGTCCAACCCAACCCATTCCACGGCTCTGCGACCTTTAAGGAATCTCACATCCAATTTACTTTGAGATAGACCCAAAGCAGAGACCGAATCAGCAGAGGGAAGCAGAGCAGCACCACTGCCCCATCTCTGCTGCTGGTCAGACGGGGTGACCCTCGCATGGTCAGTGACCCAAAGCCCCGGCCCCATCAGATCCTTCTGGAGAACCACCGGGTTCCAGCGGTACCTCGTGCCTGTCCGTGCTCAGGGGACGTTCGGGTTATGCCCTCAGTGACGTGCTTCAAGGTCAGGGAGCTGGACCCGATGACCTTACAGGTCCCTTCCGTCCTGCTCTGCTCTCTTCTGTCCGGATTTGTTCTCTTCTGACCTATCCTGTTCTGTTCAGTTCTATCCTGTTCTGCTCTATCCTGTTCTGCTCTATTCTGTTCTGACCTATCCTGTTCTGTTCTATCCTGATCTGTTCTATTTCTGTTCTGATCTATCCTGCTCTGCTCTGTTCTGTTCTACTCTGTTCAGATCTATTCTGTTTGGATCTATTCTGTTCTGTCCTGCTCTCTTCTAACCTGTTCTGTTCTATCCTGTTCTGTTCTGTCCTGTCCTGATCTGTTCTATTCTGTTCTGATCTATTCCCTTCTATTCCGTTCTAACCTGTTCTGTTCCACCCTATCCTCTTCTGTTCTGTTCTATGCTGTTCCGGTCTATCCCGTTCCGTTCTATCCCGCTCTGTTCTGTTCTGATCCATTCTTTTCTGTTCTGTTCTACCTTATTTTGTTCTATTTTGTTCCAATCTATTCTGTTCTGTTCCCTCCCGCTCTGTTACCTCCCAGCTGCCACCTCTGCCCCATGACTTCCACCAGCACAGAGCACTGCCCTGCAGCCGAGCAGAGCTGAGCATCTGTGAGCAGACACACACCAAGACGAGCCATAGGAAATCCCATCGGGATCCACCGCCCCCCCCAGCCCCCGCTCACTTACAGTGTATGGGGATGAGCCGTGGATGTGCTCCAGGGAGTACTGGCGGCTGTATTTGGGCATGGAATGCGTTGAACTGCTGTCGTTCAACATCAGGGGGCTGCAAGAGAGTCCCAAACACCGCGGGGTCACCGCGCTGCCGGCAGCCAACACCGCCCGGCACCGGCACCAGCACCGGCACTGCCGGGATACGGACATGGGGGGAGCCCGGGCGGGATGCTATGGGGTGGGGGTGGAGCAGAGATGGGGTGGGGATGTTAAGACTCAGGGGGGAGAAGTGGTTGTGCTGCAGCACCAACCTGGTTATGGGTAACGTCAGCTTAATCTGGAAGTGGGGATAACCTCAGGGGGGCCTCCAGAGCAACCAGCGGGGGGGAAACCCCAGCACGGTGTGAGTGCAATGGGCAGGGAAAGGATCCCCCAGCACAGTGTGAGTGCAATGGGCAGGGAAAGGATCCCCCAGCACAGTGTGAGTGCAACGGGCAGGGAAAGGATCCGCCAGCTCAGTGTAAGACAGGCTCGGTGATTTTGGGTGGGTGTACCAGCAGGTCGGCCCTGATGGCCCCGTGGTTCCTTTTCAGCCCAACGCCAAGGAATACCATGACGGGGGCAGGACGCTGCGTTGGCAGAGCACAATGAAGGACGCTCTGCATCCTGTGGGCTCACCAGCCCTTCTGGCTCCCTTCCCAGAGCGGCGTCAGGGTGGATTTGAAGGCTCACACGACCCCAGGGACAGCCCTACCCCTCTGGCAAGGCTGCTACAGCAGACGGAGACCTGGGGGACCCTCTGTGCTGATCCCCTCTTTATTCTCAGCCAGGGAACCTTTATCGGGAGGTAGAAATGCAGACTTACATCTTCCTCTTCACCCCAAGGATGCGGTTGGATTGCACCAGTGAAATCAAAAACTGGATGAGCTGCGAGGACAGGAAAAGGAAAAGCCGTTGGGACGCACGGAGTGACTCAGATTAAGGCACGGGTGGAAACAGCTGCGGGGCGATGTGAAGCTTCGGGGAGGGGCTGCCGTCCCGGGAGGCCGTGCCGCCATCCAGGCACACCGAGGGCTGGGTGAGGGGGAGCCTGGTGGGCTTCAGCATGGGCGGTGCAGGGTCCTGAGCCCAGCGAGGAACAACTGCATGGACCAGTACAGGTTGGGGCTGAGCTGCTGGGAAGGAGCTCTGCCAGAACGACCTGGGGCTCCTGGTGGGCAACGGTTGGCCAATGGTTGAGCGGTGGTGAACCAACGGTTGATCAATGGTTGTGCAGTGGTTGGCCAATGGTTGGGCACTGTTTGAGCAATGGTAGACCAGTGGTTGACTAATGGTTGACCAGAAGCTGACCACGAGCCAGCAGTGAGCCCTGGTGGTCAGGAGGGCCAACAGGACTCTGTGGTGCATTGCCCTGAGTGCAGCCAGCAGGGCAGGAGGTGCTGCTCCCCTCTGCTCTGCCCTGGGGGGCACTGCTGGAGCGCTGCGTTCAGTGCTGGGCTCCCAGTTCAGGGCAGACTGGGAACGGCTGGGAGAGCCCAGCGGAGGGTGTGGGGATGGGGGGGGCCCGGAGCCCCTCCTGGTGGGGACGGGCTGAGAGCCCCGGGGCTGTGCAGCTGGGGGAGAGAAGGCTGAGAGGGTCTGAGCAGCGCTGATGGGTCTTTGAAGGGTGAGAGGAGGGGGCCAGGCTCTGCTGGGTGTTGCCCAGTGACAGGACGAGGGGCGCCGGGCACACACTGGAGCCCAGGGAGCTCCATGGGAACAGGACACGCTCCCAGCTGAGCTCTGCCCCACAGCCCAGCCCTCCCCGTTGCATTTCCAGAGCCCCGCCGTGCATGGGATCACGGCAGCCGCCGACCCCCCCCCTCCGCTTCGGGCTTTACCTTATTGACCACCTTCTGCTGCTGCGCGTGCTTCTGCCTCAGGCTGGCCACCTCCCTCCACAGCGCCTCGTTCTCACTGCAAGGGAAGCAAAAATCTGCTGAGAACAAATGCGGCATGGAATGGTGAATTCCGCAAGCAAAAACCACGGGAGGGACGGGCAGGAAGGCGGCGGCGCTTCCTCTTCTTCTCCAGGCTCCTCCAGGCCCCAGCAGCGCGTGCACGGTGTGGTTTAAGTGAGTCACATTGCTCTGATGGCAGCACCGGAGCGACCCCCCTGTCAGACACCGACCCCACAAGTACGTGGGCCGTTTTCAGCCTTTTTTGCCCCAATCTTGTGTCAGTTTCAAGGCTGAGCCCCAATTCCCTGCCAAGTTTCCCCTGTGCCCCATCCCTGGAGGTGCTCAGGGTTGTTTGGGCACCCGGCCCACGGGAGATCGAATGATAGAATCATTCATAAGGATGGAGAAGACCTCCAGGATCGCCCAGCCCAACCCCAACCCACCCCACCATAACCCTTAGTAGAACCACAGAGTCGTTAATCATTTGGAAGAGACCTCCAGGACCCCCCAGTGCAACCCCAACCCACCTCACCATGACCCCAAACAGAACCATAGAGTCGTTAAGGTTGGAAGAGTCCTCCCAGATCCCCCAGTCCAACCCCAACCTACTCCTGCCGTAACCCTAAATAGAACCACAGAGTCATTAAGGTTGGAAGCGACCTCTAGGATCACCCAGTCCAATCCCAACCCATTCCACTGTGATTCTAAACAGAACCACAGAGTCATTAAGGTTGGAAGAGGTCTTCAAGACCCCCAGCCCAACCCCAACCCATCCCATCATGACACTAAATAGACCCACAGAGTCATTCAGGTGGGAAGAGACCTCTGAGACCCTCAAGCCCAACCCCAACCTACCACCACCATAACCCTAAATAGGACCATAAAGCCATTAAGGTTGGAAGAAACCCCAAGGATCACCCAGCCCAACCCCAACCCACGGCACCGTGACCCTGAATAGAACCAAGGAATCATTAAGGTACGAAGACATCTCCAAGATCACCCAATTCAACCCAAACCCATCCCCGCTGTGACCCTAAACAGAACCATGGAGTCATTAAGGTTGGAAGAGACCCCCAGGACCCCCAGTGCAACCCCACCCCACCCCTACCGTGCCCAGTGCCCTGTCCCCAACTGCCACATCCCCACAGTTCTGGAGCACCTGCAGGGATGGCGCCCCCACCAGCTCCCCCTGCAGCCCATGCCGACGCATCACAGCTCTTTTGGGGAAGAAATGTTCCCTAATCCCCAACCTGACCCCTTCAGGTGCAACATGAGGCCGTCCCATCCCATCCCACCGCTGTTCCCCGGGAGCAGACACCGACCCCCCCTCACCACGACGTCCTTCCAGCAGCTGGAGGGAGTGACGGGCTCTCCCCTGAGCCCCCTCTTCCATACGGGGCGGCGCCATGGGGTGGGCTTTAACGTCCCCTGCGACCCGAACCTTCCTGTGCCTCTGGGATCCCATCCGACCCTCCCACCCCTCCTGGACCGGGGTTCCCCCCACAGCTGATCCCATCACGCCTCCCCGCTCGCAGCAGAGATGTTTGGAGCAGAGGATCTTCCAAGGACCCATCCGACTCACCGCTGCCCAGGGAGGCTGTGGATGCCCCGTCCATTCCTGGAGGTGTTGAAGGCCAGGTTGGATGGGGCCCTGGGCAGCCTGGGCTGGTATTAAATGGGGAGGTTGGTGGCCCTGTGTGTAGCGGAGGGGATGGAACTTCACAATATTTGGGGTCCCTTCCAACCTGGGCCATTCTGTGATTCTGTGACTCCATCGGTTCTGCAGCACCGCGATTTGAAACCCCTCTTGGGGGGGGGGGGGGCTCCGACCCAGAGCCGCTTTTTGGAAGCGCTGAGGACCCCCGCAGTCCTTTTGGGAGCACCCGAGGGCCGTGGGGCACAGCTGCACCAATTACCGCGGGCAGCCATGGGGCAATGAGCCGAGCACCGCACACCTGAACCGCTGCACGGGGCACCGGGAGGGCTCATTAGGGGCAGGGGGGGAGCAGCTGGGCCGGCGGCCCCCATCCGTCACGCTTTGCAGAGCGCTCCGCTCCACGGGGCAATTAAACGGCGCGGAGCCGACGAGGGCGGATCCAAAGGGTTGGGATGGGGAGATATTAAGGGGCGCACGGCGTTGGGTCGGGGACATCACCGGGACATGGGGCTGCTGTGCACCTGGGGGGCAGAAAGCAGCTCTGAGGGGACACGCGGACAGGCAGGGCAATGGAGACACGGGGACGGTGCTGGTGACACCAGGACAACACCAGCGAGCTGGGGGACACCCAGACCCAGCACAGTGCTGGTGACATGGGGGACACACGGCCACAGCACAGTGCTGGTGACATGGGGACAGCAACAGGGACCTGGAGGACATACAGCCATAGCACAGTGCTGGTGACGTGGGGGACACGTGGCCACAGCACAGTGCTGGTGACATGGGGACAGTAACAGGGACCTGGGGGACACACAGCCATAGCACAGTGCTGGTGACGTGGGGGACACACGGCCACAGCACAGTGCTGGTGACATGGGGACAGCAACAGGGACCTGGAGGACACACAGCCATAGCACAGTGCTGGTGACGTGGGGGACACGTGGCCACAGCACAGTGCTGGTGACATGGGGACAGTAACAGGGACCTGGGGGACACACAGCCATAGCACAGTGCTGGTGACATGGGGGACACACGGCCACAGCACAGTGCTGGTGACATGGGGACAGCAACAGGGACCTGGAGGACATACAGCCATAGCACAGTGCTGGTGACGTGGGGGACACGTGGCCACAGCACAGTGCTGGTGACATGGGGACAGTAACAGGGACCTGGGGGACACACAGCCATAGCACAGTGCTGGTGACGTGGGGGACACACGGCCACAGCACAGTGTTGGTGACACGGGGACAGAGCTGGTGACACCAGGACAACACCAGTGAGCTGGGGGACACCCAGGCCCAGCACAGTGCTGGTGACACGGGGACAGCAACAGGGACCTGGGGGACACACGGCCACTGCACAGTGCTGGTGACATGGGGACAGTGCTGGTGACCCGGGGGACACCTGGCCCCAGCACAGAACCACTGACACAGGAACAGGGCTGGTGACCCAACACCCCACCACCCCCCGCCCCACGGACCCTCCCCACCCCCACCCGGAGCCCCAGCCGTGCACGGGCGCCGTTATCTCCGCAGCCCCACTCCCTCTGCAGCCCCAATTATCACTGCAGCCCCATTCCCTCTGCAGCCCCAGTTATCACTGCAGCCCCATTCTGTCTGCAGCCCCAGTTATCACTGCAGCCCCACTCCCTCTGCAGCCCCAATTATCACTGCAGCCCCATTCTGTCTGCAGCCCCACTGTCTCCGCAGCCCCACTCATTCTGTCTGCAGCCCCACTTCCTCCGCAGCCCCAATTATCTCCGCAGCCCCATTCATTCTGTCTGCAGCCCCGCCATCCCCGTTATCTGCCTGGCCCAGCAGCGCCGCTCGTTTATCACCGCTCCTCATGCAAAGCAGCACTAATTGCGGCGCGGCTCTGGAGCGCGGCTGCCGCTCCCCTTGCAGATAACACCGCTGTGGGTGAGAGGCAGCTCCGCTTCACAGCCGGCCAGCCCTCAGATGAATGGCTCTTTGCAATCCCATCATTTGCAATTAAAAAGAAGATGCAGCGTTGCAAACCGCCGCGCTCTCATCACTGGGGCTGCGCTGCCGTGCCGGCCCTTCTATTAGAAGGCCGTGAGCGGCTCCCAGCCCTCGGCAGGGGTACGGCTGCAGGGCGAGGGGCCCCTTCCAACCCGGCTATGCTGTGCTTCTACGGCTCTAAAGGACCCTTCCAACCCAACCCAACCATTCCATGGCTCTGTGATCTTTAAGCATCCTTCCAACTTAACCATGCTGTGTTTCTATGGCTCTAAAGGACCCTTCCAACCCAACCCAACCATTCCATGGCTCTGTGATCTTTAAGGACCCTCCCAACACCACCATTCCGTGGTTTTGTGATCTTTAAGGACCCTCCCTACATAAACCTTCCATGGTTCTGTGATCTTTAAGCATCCTTCCAACCCAACCATGCTGTGGTTCTACGGTTCTAAAGGACCCTTCCAACCCAACCCAACCATTCCATGGCTCTGTGATCTTTAAGGACACTCCCTACATAAACCTTCCAGGCTTCTGTGATCTTTAAGCATCCTTCCAACCCAACCATGCTGTGGTTTTATGACTCCAAAGGACCTTTCCAACCCAACCCAATCCAACCATTCCACAGCTCTATGATCTTTAAGGACCCTCCCAACACCACCATTCTGTGGTTCTGTGTTTATGTAACCTTTAAGGACCCTTCCAACACAACCGTGCTGTGCTTCTATAACTCTAAAGGACCCTTCCAACCTAACCCAACCATTCCACAGCTCTATGATCTTTAAGGACCTCCCCTACACAACCATTCTGTGGTTCTGTGATCTTTAAGGACCCTTCCAACCCAACCATCCCGTGATGCTACCATCTTTAAGGACTCTCCCAACCTAACCCTTACACGGCTCTAGGACCTTCAGGGTCTCTTCCAACTGAACTCACTCTGTGGTTCCATGGTTCTAAACGATCCTTCCAACCCAACCCAACCATCCCACAGCTCTGACCTTCAAGGATCCTCTCAATCCAACCCACTCCATGGCTCTACCATCTTTAAGGACCCTTCCAATCCAACAATTCTGTGGTTCCACAATTCTGAAGGACTCCTCCAACCCAACCCAACCGTCCCACAGCAATCTGATCTCCAAGGACCCTCTCAACCCAGTCATCCCATGGCTCCATGATCTCTGAGGACCCTTCCAACCCATTCCATGGCTCTACAATTTTCAAAGATCTTTCCAATCCACCCATTCTGTGGTTCCACAATTCTAAAGGACCCTTCCAACCCAACTCGAACATCTCACGGCTCTGCGATCTGTAAGGACCCTTCCAATCCAACCATCCTGCAGTTCCACCATTCTAAAGGACTCCTCCCACCCAACCCAACCATGCCACGGCTCTCTGATCTTCCAGGACCCCTCCAACCCAACCACCCCACAGTTCCATGACCTGTAAGACCCCTTCCAGCCCAACCCTTTCTACAACTCCGTGGTTCTACGCAGCGGATACCAGAAGCAGACAGGACGCAGCAGCGCAGCACAGGCCGGCCCCACGCTGCGGCTGTGTGCCTCCCAGCAGCAGATCTACGAGCACCGGCGGTCCCAGCGCGGCGCAGCCAGAAGACAAAACGTGGGCACAGCACCTCTCCCCCTCCCCTGATCCCGAGGCATCAGCTGAAGCCAGCAGCTGGCGGATCAATGCACACAAAAGGCCGCCGCTCCCCAGGCACCTGTAATTGAGATGCAGAACCGCCGCCGCCTCCCAGGGGTCGTGGCACAAAATCACGCCAGGAGAACAAACCGGAGCAGGGCAACAACGGCACCGCGGCCGGGAGCAGCCTGGGAGCACCAGCCCTCGCTCCACCATCCCGTAACGTCAGTATGCAGCTGAACCCCAGCTCAGCCCCTTCCCACAAAATCTGACCCCGCTTCACCCATCCCGACAACCCAACGTTGCTGCCTCGATGCCCGAGCTGACAGCTCCCGGAGGACGGGGTCCAAAGGGAGGGGCTCCATGATACACAATGCTGTGGGCACATGGACGGGGTCAGGACAGGGTCCAGGGCACAAGGACGGGGTCAAGATGGGGCTCAGGGCACAAGGATGGAGCTAGGGGCACAAGGACAGAGTCAGGATGGTGCCTGGGGCACAAGGACAGGGCTCAGGGTACAAGGACAGGGTTAGAATGGGGCTTCGGGTGTAAGGATGGGGTTCAGAGCACAAGGACGGGGTCAGGATGGGGCTCGGGGCACAAGGACAGGGTCAGAGCTGGGCTTGGGGCAAAAGGACGGGGCTCGGGGCACAAGGATGGGGCTCAGAGCACAAGGATGGGGTCAGGATGGGATTTGGGGCACAAGGACAGGATCAGGATGGGATTTGGGGTACAAGGACAGGGTCAGGACGGGATTTGGGGTACAAGGACAGGGTCAGGCAGGGGCTCAGGACACAAGGACAGACTCAGGACAGGATTTGCGGTACAAGGACCGGGTCAGGACGGGGCTCAGGGCACAGGGCCGGGGCTCGATGCGCTGGAGCACAGTGCCACGGAGCGGCGCGTCCCCGCAGTGCCGCAGTGCCAGCTGCCGGGGGAAGCAGCTGCCGCGGCTCAGGCTGAATCAGCTGCCGGCCCAAACAGCGGCCGCGCATCGCGGCTGCGCTGCCATCAATCTTCGTCCCCCAGCGGGTCCCACCTTCGGGGGGCGATGCATTGTGTGGGAAAGCACAACACGTCTGCGAACGGCACATCTGAGAGCCGGGGAGCAGCTCGCGGGGACGAGCCGTTAATGACGGCCCCGGACGCAGAGATCAGCTGCGTTCTGCTGACTAAACGAGGCTGCACACAGAGCGCATCCATCAACACCCATCAGCACCGCTCCCGCTCTCCTTTTATCACTGCTGAGCGGTGAGAATGCGGCGCCTGACTGCAGACCGCAAGGACACAGCGAACGCGGAGAGCTGCGACACCAGAGCAGGGATCTCTCTGTCTTTTATCCTTAGCTCTGCATTCTCCTCCTCGCTCTGCTGCTGCAAAAAGCATCTGTTGCACCCGCAGCACCACGCTCTGCGTGCCTGGCTTCCTCGGAGCATGGCTCCCTTTTCTGTCCAGGCAAGCCGGGGGTGCACTGCAAGTCAGCCCACAGCACGGTCGGAGCTTCGTGGCGGGGTGGGCTGCGGTTGGGCCGGGGATCCTGGAGGTCTCTTCCAACCTTAACGACCCTGTGGTTCTGTTTAGGGTCATGGCGGGGTGGGCTGGGGTTGGACTCAATGGTCTCAGAGGTCTCTTCCAACCTGAAGGACTCTGTGATTCCATACAGTTCTGCCCAGTTTGTCAGTACAAAACTTCCAATATGCATAAAAATAATGGCTAAAGAGTTGTAACCACCTTTGTTCTCAACTTCACAAGGAAAAAAAAAAGATCTACTTGTTTTGTTAAGGCTCAAAAAACACCACCTTAACACCATACCCAAAGATGGAGTGAAACAGCAGCACCACGCGGCAGCAAGTTTAATTATGTGGCTGGCTTAGGGTTAGAGTTAGCAGAATTCCTGGCCCTGGTGCTAACACTTCATAGAACCACCGAATGGTTGAGTTGGAAAGGTCCTTACAGGTCAAACAGTCATGAGATGGTTGGGTAGGAAGGGTCCTTAAAGAGCATGGAGCCACGGGATGGTTGGGTAGGAAGGGTCCTTACAGATCATGGAGCCATGGGATGGACAGGTTGGAAGGGTCCTTAAAGGTCACAGAGCCATGGGATGGTTGGGTTGGAAGGGTCCTTAAAGACCATGGAGCCATGGCATGGTCGGGTTGGAGGGGTCCTGAAAGATCACAGAGCCATGGAATGGTTGGGTTGGAAGGGTCCTTAAAGGTCACAGAGCCATGGGATGGTTGGGTTGGAAGGGTCCTTAGAGACCGTGCCATTCCAGCCCCCTGTGATGGGCAGGCTCCCAACCACTAGATCGTGCCCAGAACAAGTTCATAGAATCTTAAAGATTGGGGACAGCCTCCAAAATCCCCAGGCCCAACCCAGCCCCACTGAGCGGCCCCCGGCTGCCACATCTCCACAGTTCCCAAACACCTCTGGGGACGGCGGCCCCAACAGCTCCCAGCGCAGCCCATGCCAATGCGTCGCCACTTTCAGAGAAGAAATTGTCCCCAGTCTCCGGCCTGGAGCTGCCCGGGGCTCCATCCAACCCGACCTTCCCCACGCATCGGGGCTCCATCCAACCCGACCTTCCCCACACATCGGGGCTCCATCCAACCCGACCTTCCCTACGCATCGGGGCTCCATCCAACCCGACCTTCCCTACGCATCGGGGCTCCATCCAACCCGACCTTCCCCACACATCGGGGCTCCATCCAACCCGACCTTCCCCACGCATTTGCTGTTGCTGAATTTCCAGCACCCCCCCAGGAAACCCACGGTGCTCTGAAACGACTTCAGGTTCCGAATTCACGGGCGCTGCGGAAATCAGCACAGCGTTTGGACAAGCGCTGATCCCACGGAGGGCAACTTCCCAGCCCCCAGCCCTGAAGCCGTTCTGTTTGGCACCTGCAGCCCACAGCCCATGGGCACTGGCCAGGCCCACAGACCCCAGGCAGCCAAAGCTCTGCCGCAGGAGCCTGAAGGAGGAATGGGAGCCGCCAGTTGGCTCGAGTTACTTTAGCATCGTTAGCTCAGGCTGCGGCGGTAATTAATTTCAGATTCAGATCGCCGTGCTGAAAAACGAGCGCTCTCCAGGTCTTTAACCTCTGCTTTGGAGCGCCCCATAAAACTGACTTCAGATGATCTCGAGCAGTGAGTCAGCTCATAAAAAGCAGCAGCGGAGATAAAGCGCACAGCTCCCACGTTGTACGCGGCATTATGGGCCATCAACGCCACTTCAGGCTCAAGCCGATGGCTGACTCCGAGCCAGCGCGGCTCCCCAGGGCTGGGCTGGTCCTCTGTGCAGGAAGGCTGTCAAACAACACACGGCAACGGTCCCGCTTAGGGGTCACAAAAGCAGGGAGTGTGGTCGTGGTGTGGGGCTGGAAGAGCCCCAGTTCAGCCGATGGAAGCCGGGAGGCTGGGACAAAAATGGAGAGCGGCACGCTCCTGACTGGGGACGGATGGAATTCCAAGGACTCCTTTTTGGCTCTCGGGAAGAATTTGGTCGTGCACAGTGTTCCTTCCATAAGAGGTACCTACCACTACCCAGTGGTAGCTGGGTTCCAGGAGCCTCACTGCCCTGAACTTGGGTTGGGTCGGAAGGGTCCTTAAAGATCACAGAGCCATGGGATGACTGGATTGGAAGGGTCCTTAAAGATCACAGAGACATGGGATGGTTGGGTTGGAAAGGCTCTTAAAGATCACAGAGCCATAGAAGGGTCCTTAAAGATCATAGAGCTATGGGATGGTTGGGTTAGAAGAGTCCTTAAAGATAACAGAACAACGGAA
Source organism: Alectoris magna (assembly GCA_030625065.1). Lineage (NCBI taxonomy): Eukaryota > Metazoa > Chordata > Aves > Galliformes > Phasianidae > Alectoris > Alectoris magna. The sequence goes on along the minus strand of CM060561.1, from coordinate 838,904 downwards.
TTATTGGGTTGGAAGGGTTCTTACAGATCACAGAGCCATGGGATGGCTGGGTTGGAAGCGTCCTTACAGATTGTAAGAGAACTAATTGGTTGGGTTGGAAGACTCCTTAATGATAATAAAGCCATGGGATAGTTGGATTGGAAAGGTCTTTAAAGATCATAGAGCCACAGAACAGTTGGTTGGAAGGGTCCTTACAGATCATCCAGTTCCAACTCCCCTTCCTCTGCCAAAGCAGTGCCACCTCCGTTCTGAAGCAGCATTTGACCACGCTGATAGCACACCCGAGGCAAGGCTTTGATTTCTTTCATTTCCTTCAATTTAAAGGAGCAGCACATCGGGCAGTGATCCCCCTCCCCCCCCCACCTCCAGCTCTTTGCTGGGAGCAGCGCCGGGGAACATTTGAGCCAACAGAGGGTCCCCCCTCCAGACCCGGCCCAGGGAAGGAGCTCAGATGAGGCTGCAGCCAGAGGTGCTCAATCCCTTACATCACTGCAGCACACGGGACGGGCGACGGAAGCCCCGCTCACAGAGCACAGCTGCTAACGATTGCTTCAAGCACAAATGTTCCCACTGCCAGCTCCTGAGCTCCTGCAATCCCAGCCCTCAGCCTGCGCCGCACGAGTTCCCCCTCACACATTTTTAAAACGAAATTCAGCAACGCAGCAAAATCGTAAATTGCCGTTTCCAGAGGGGGGGCGCTGAACTGCAAAGCGCAGCCCCACGGAAGCGCTCGGTGTGGATGCCCAGCAGCAGCGCTGCATTAATCCCCAAACCACCCCTTTCAGGAGGGAACAGCTGGTTAAGGGCGGGCAGAGCAGCACGGCGCAGCATGCAGGATCCCCAGCCGGAGCACCGATGCTGCCCGGCTGCCCGACCCGCTGCACGGAGGCTGAGCGTGGGGCTGCTCCTCGGGGCTCCCTCCACTTGTCCTGATCCCAGCACCCAGGGCTGAGCTGCAGGACCACAGCGCCTCCAGAGCACTCCTAATGGGCACCTGAGAGCTTCTGCTGAGCTCCTGAGGGCTCCTGATGGGTGTCTGAAAGCTTTTGATGGGCACCTGAGAGCTTCTGATGGGCAATTCAGAGCTTCTGGTGAGTTCCTGAAAGCTTCTGATGGGCTTGTCAAAACTTCCAATGGGCTCCAGAGCACTTCTTGGTCACAAGGGCTCACTGCCGGTTCACAGTCAACTGCTGGGCAAGAGTTGGTCAACCACTGGTCAACTGTTGCTCAACTGCTGGTCAATCATTAGTCAACCATTGGTCAACAGCTGTCCAACCGTTGCCCACCAGGAGCCCCAGGTCGTTCTGGCAGAGCTCCTTCCCAGCAGCTCAGCCCCAACCTGTACTGGTCCACGCAGTTGTTCCTCGCTGGGCTCAGGACCCTGCACCGCCCATGCTGAAGCCCACCAGGCTCCCCCTCACCCGGCCCTCGGTGTGCCTGGACGGCGGCACGGCCTCCCGGGACAGCAGCCCCTCCCCCAGCTTGGCAATGCAGCACCGGCACGCAGCTCGGCACACCCGCAGGCACGGCGCGCGGGGCACGACAGACTGACAAAGCACGGTGCAAAACAGAAGGTACGAGGGCGGCCATTTCACAGGAGATCTCGGTACGCTGAGCAGCCGCTGCTGCTGCGCGCACCTTTTTCTGAGGTGTTTCTCACTTTGCTGAGCCTCGCTTTTTCCACACCACTCAATGTGGGCGTGCAGAACGCCGTCGCCTCCCGGAGCCACGGAGGAGAAAGGAAGAGAGAAACAGGGCCGTAAGCTCCAGGCGTGCTGGGACGGAGCTGCGCTCGCTGCTCCCCCGGCTCACCCCCGGCTCACCCCCGGCAGCGCTGAGGCAGAGCAGCGCAGCCCTGAGGCCGGGAGGGCTGCGCTGACGAGGCCGGCGACGGCACGCACAGATGGCCTCGTGGGCTCCGTCACGGCCCGGCGCTGCTCTCCTCTCACCCGACGCTGATGGATTCCATCTTCTCAACAAATGCTCCACGGCAAACGCCGTCCCCCGGGGTCAGCGCCGAGCAGCAACGGATCTGCTGCTTTTGGAACTCCGAACCCATAAAGAGAGTTACGAGGGTCGGAGTTATTTGGTCTGATTTACGGGGGGCTTGCATGCGGTAAACTAATTCTGGTGAAGAGGAGCTGCGCTGAGCACAGCCAGCTTCTCGTGCCTGCTGAGATTTACTGGCACCAAGAGAAATGCTCGCTCGGAGCTCGGCAGGCACTGGGGCCTCATCGGTGCAGAGCGGTCGGGAGGAATCGCGCTCGGGTCCCACAGAGCCAGAGCCACAACGGTCCCCAAAGGAGACGTGGGGAAACCGACCGAGCGCGGGCAGAACCAGCAGCTCCTGGGGATGAATCCTTTCTCTGGATTCCTTCCCTGCTCCCAGGGAACAGCGATGGGATGAGAGGGGATGGACGGCCTCAGGGTGCACCCAGGGCAGGCCCAGGTTGGAGATTAGGAAAAGCTTCTCTGAAAGAGCAGTGATGCGTTGGCACGGGCTGCCCAGGGGGTGGGGGAGTCCCCATCCCTGGAGGAGATGCAGAATAGTGGAGATGTGGCACAAGGGAACGCGGCGGTGGGCATGGCGGGGTGGGTTGGGCTGGGGGATCTTGGATGTCTTTTCCATCCTCGGTGATTCCGTGACTCAATTTAGAGCCACAGCAAACACCTGCTGATAAAAGGATGCCCAGCTCTCCTTCTGAGCTGGCTGACACGCTAACGTCAGCACGTGGGCAGAACCATGGGTGAGCACAGAACCATGGAATCACAGAATGGGATGGATTGGGTGGGTCCTTAAAGATCATAGAGATACAGGACGGTTGGGTTGGAAAGGTCGTTAATGATCACGGAGCCACGGGACGGTTGGGTTAGGAGGGTCCTTAAAGGTCATCATAGAAGAGGTTGGGTTGGGAGGATCCTGAAAGATCACAGAGCCATGGAATTGATGAGTGGGAAGGGTCCTTAAAGATAACAGAGCCGTAGAATGGGTTGAGTTGGAAGAGAGCTTAAAGATCACAGAAGCACAGCACAGTTGAGTTAGAAGAGACCCCCCCCCAGCCCCACCCCTGCCGTGTGCTGGCTGCCCCGCAGCTCAGCTGCCCAGGACCCCCCCACGGCCTCGGGCACCTGCAGGGATGGGGCACCCACAGCTCCGGGCTGCAGGGCTGGGGCCGCACCACCCTAAAGCGCAGCCCGGTGCCGGCTCCAAGCTCCTCCCGCACAGAACTGCGTACTCCTGGGGCCAGAACCCGCTGCATTCGTTCCTCCATCCCCAGGAGTGACCTGGCAGGACGGGGAAGCTGTGATGCCCCGCAGCCCTCGGAGCCAGAAGGCCGAGAGGCCGCAGGGAGCACTAAAACCTTCCCTAAAGCTCCTGGCCGTTCCATTTGTTCCAGTGGTGGCAGGCGTGCCTTTTTTCTCCATCTCGTGCATATGTTGTTTTTACTTTCTATCTCCAGAGACCCATAAAAGCTCTGGAAGAAGACCAAGGATTTGCATTTTCCAGGAGAGCAGCAAAAAAAAAAACACCCAAAAAACCCAAGAAAAAACAAACCCAGAAACTAAAACACCAAAAGGCACAAGGACACACCTGAGCCGCTGCAGGAAAGCCCAGAGCAGCTCCCAGCCCCAGCCCACGTGTGCCTCAATGCCTCGGGAGCTCCCTGTGAGACGGGGCACGCCGCGCTCGCTAAGCTGTGCTACGCCAACAGAGAGGCTTAATGGAAAGGACAGCTGGGGAGCGGCTGAGGGGAGCCCCGTCTGCTCCAAAGGCACCTCTGGATGAGGAGAACGGATTCAGAACGGAGCTCCAGGCACAAGGAAAGGCTCTGTGCTGCTGGCATCGCTGCTGCTACGCAGGAGAGAGCTCTCACTGCACCAGGGAGCACAGAGCAGTGCACACACGTGCATGTGCACACACGTAGCCACAGGGCCACGTGCACAGTGCACACACACGCCGCTGCACACACTGCACACGTACGTGCACACAGAACGCGGAGACGTGGAATGGGTTTGTGCTGGGTTGGAAGGGTCCTTAAAGATCACAAGGACACAGCATGGGTTGGAAGGGTCCCTAAAGATCAAAGAGCCACGGAAGGGCTGGGTTGGAGGGGTCCTTAAAGGTCATAGACGTATGGAATGGGTTGGGGTGGGAGGGTTCTTACAGATCACAGAAAACAGAATGGTTGGGTTCCAAGGGTCCTTAAAGATCATAGAGCCGTGGAACAGTTAGGTTGGAAGCATCTTTAAAGATCACAGTGACATAGTACACATCGGGTTGGAAAGGTCCTTAAAGATCACGGAGCCTTGGAATGGTTCTGTTGGAAGGGTCACGAATGATCACAGAACCACAGAATGGTTGGGCTGGAAGGGTCCTTAAAGACTGTAGAGACATGGGATGGTTGGGTTGGAAGGGTCCTTAAAGGTCACAGAGCCATGGGACGGTTGGGTTGGAAGCGTCCTTAAAGGTTGTAGAGACATGGGATGGTTGGGTTGGAAGGGTCCTTAAAGGTTGTAGAGACATGGGATGGTTGGGTTGGAAGGGTCCTTAAAGGTTGTAGAGACATGGGATGGTTGGGTTGGAAGGGTCCTTAAAGGTTGTAGAGACATGGGATGGTTGGGTTGGAAGGGTCCTTAAAGGACCGTGAGCCATGGGACGGTTGGGCTGGAAGGGTCCTTAAGTGACAGCAGCAGCTGATGCTCTGAGAACAACGTGGGTCCAGCACCAACCCAACGTGGATCCAGAACCAACCCAAAGTGAGTGGATGCAGCGCGGCTCCAGAAGCAAGAAGGAAATATTCAGCAGGCATGGAAGGTGCGAGGAGGGCTCCTGGGGATGCCTCGTGGAGAACCCAGCAACGCACGCACGGCGCCCCGGAGCAAACAGGGGAGAGGGGGAAAATTAAAGGCAACGGGGGGGACGCGAGCCCCAAAGCTGCACTTATTGAGAGAGATGGAGCACTGGCGGAAGGATGGGAAAAATACCCGCAGCATCAAGGGGCTGATGAGCTTCTAAACAAGCGTGGAATGTTTCTTACGCGGCGGTGAACGGAGCCGCGCCGCGTGCTTGGAGGGGGCCGGCAGAGCTCGGAGAACCGCGGTGCGCGCTCCACCTAGTGGTCCACAGGATGGGCATCGCTAATAACGCTCGCGTTTGCTGCAGCAAGAGCCGGGGCGGCAGGCAGGAGGCACCTGCGGCAGACCCAAGGCAGCGGGGGATGCGTGCAGCCCCCAGCCTGGGCTTGTGGCTCCGCGCAGGGCACAGAAGGGGGCACGCAGAATGCCCCGGGAGCACGGGAAGCACTGAGATCCCGACCGACACCACGCGGTGTGACCTGCGGCTTTAAGGACGGCCCCACGCGGGGGTCCCCTTCAATCCCCACCGGCTGAGAACCACAGCAACGCTGAGGGTGGAAGCAGACGCCTCTGCTGCCCACAGAATGGGAGCGCTCAAAAATGACGGCGCAGACGGAGAAGCTGGGCAGAAACCAGCGATGGGACGAGAGGGAGCGGCCTCAAGGCGTGCCAGCGGAGCTTCGGGTCGGATGTGAGGAGAAACGTCTTCCCTGAAAGGGCTGTCGGGTGCCCGGGGAGGTGGTGGAGTCACCGACCCCGGAGGCGCCCAAGAAACGCGCAGCCGTTGTGCCACAGGACGTGGTGAACGGGGAAATGGTGGCGGTGGTGGACGGTCGGACTGGGTGACCTTGGAGGACTTTTCCAACCTCAGTGATTCTGTGAAATTAAACACTGCTGAACGGTGCTCTCCAATTCACGGACAGGCACACAAAGGGGGGGGGGAAAAAGGTTTAACCCCGAAAGTATAAAACACTGTGCAAGGGAACCAGACTCCACAGCCCCAGCTGATCAGCTCCTCGGGGCTCCTCGGGTTCAGGCAACCCTACAGGTCTCAGTGCAGGCCCCACAGCTAACGGTACACAGCTCCCGCTCCCTGGGGGGGCATTAAGTGACATCTGTGACGTGATGAAAGTCTTCTGAACCACCACCATGAGGGGAAAAAGCACAGAAGGGCGGCAAAGGTGCTGCAGTCATAGAATGATGCACGGAACCACAGGATGGGAGGGTTGGAAGGGACCTTAAAGATCACAGAGAACAGAATGGGTGGGTTGGAAGGGTCCTTAAAGGTCATCGAGAACAGAGCGGTTGGGTTGGAAGGGTCTTTAAAGGTCATCGAGCTGTGGAATGGGTTGCTGGGTTGGAAGGGTCCTTAAAGGTCATCGAGAACAGAATGGCTGGGTTGGAAGGGTCTTTAAAGGTTATACATAGAGCTGTGGAACAGTTGGGTTGGACGGGTCCTTAAAGATCACAGAGCCATGGAATGGGTTGGGTTGGAAGGGTCACTGAAGATCATACAGCTATGGGATGGTTGGGTTGGAAGGGTCCTTAAAGACTGTAGAGCCATGGAATGGTTTGGTTGGAAGGGTTCTTAGAGAATGGTTCTTAGAGATCACAGAACCATAGAATGGTTAGGTTGGATTGGAAGGGTCCTTAAAGATCACAGAACCCCAGAACGGTTGGGTTGGAAGGGTCCCCCCCCCCCCCCCCCCCCAGCGCCACCCCTGCCGTGTGCTGGCTGCCCCGCAGCTCAGCTGCCCAGGACCCCCCCACGGCCTCGGGCACCTGCAGGGATGGGGCACCCACAGGTCCGGGCTGCAGGGCTGGGGCCGCACCGCCTCCATAGGGATTTCTTTAGGGGAAGGCAGCACTCCTGGAGGCCCTGAAATCGCCCGCTCTGCCTCCAGCCCAGCGCAAGCACCCCCAGTGAGCCACACACAGCCGGAATCTAATCGGGTGCAAGAGGTCAAGGGCCTGGAGGAGGACTGCAGTAACAGCAGAGGACAGCAGACACGATCCGAAATGAGCCGAACATCCCAGTGCGGCACAAGACAGAACAGTTACACTTTGCGAGAGGGAGACAAAAAAAATCCACCAAAGAAATCCACGAGGGCAAAATCCAGTGCCCCGCATCGCCCCAAATGTCAGACCGAAGGCTGGGGGGCACGGAACGACACCCCTGAAGGCCTCACCACCACTGCAGCGGCTCGAAGCAGAGCTGCACTGCAGGAAGCTCCACCCCGTGCTCGGGATTGCAGCCCGGCTGCGTAACAGGACATCACCAACGGGCTCTGACGGCGCTCAGGAGGTCCCCGCAGCACCGCCCCACTTTCTGCCCCAAACCCAACGTGTGCAGGAAGGAAAGCATGGAGCAAACGGCGCCATTTCTGCCACCCCTGCCCACATACATACTGCTTCATGGCTATCAGCTTGGAGTCCATGCTCTCCTGCTTTCCTTTCATCACCTGGATGTCGGTCAGCAGCTTGGTGACGTTGTCTTGCCGCACCTTGATGTCCTCGTTCTTTATGCTGGACACCTGGGGGCAGAGAGGCAGACGTCAGCAACGCCTCCTTCCTACCAAACGGCCACGCAAGCACCACAGCTCGCACTGCAAAAATCCCTCCCCCCTCTCCAGATCTCCACGTCCACAGCCGGGACATCGCGCCGAGGGATGAAAGCCAGCCACCTTCGATGCAAACACCCTGCAAGGAAACCGCCAGTCGCAAACACCAGATCCCACTGCGGCCTAACGGTAACACGCCTTGGGAAGCGCTCGGGTGAAAATGAAGGCCTGCACAAGAGCTGCTTGCTGGGCACAGCCCTCCAGACGGGTGAGACCTGTCTGTCTGTGACAACCCTGAAGCTGACACCAGCCGTGAAGTTGGGAGTGCGTTCAGTGCAGGCAGGACACGGACATCCCCGCCTGCAAAGTCTCCGCTGCAATGCAGCCAGCGGAACAGCAGCCTCAGCAATTAAGAAGTCGTCAGCTGGTTTGGGAGGGGAAGCCGGGACAGGAGGGGCGCCGCCAGAGCAGCTGAGGAGCAGACCCTGAGCACAGGGATCCGTTTTTCTGGAGAAACCCCCACGAGATGCCGTGACGCACACACATCTGCCACGCTGGGGCTGACGCGTCAGCCTGCCCGCCGCTGTTCCACACGAGGTTTGGGTTAGAAGGATGGGAATACACCTCTCCAGCCCGCCCTTCAGCACCGGGAAATCCACCTGGAAGGTCCTTAGGCGCTTCTGGAGCCGTCAGTGCCCAGCAGGGCCCTCGGGACACAGGAGGCGGCAGTCCTGCACTCTGGGAAGCGGGGGAAGCCGCAAGGCGTATCCGTGAGCCTGGAGGGCAAACGCCCACAGCCTGTGCTTGGGACGCACGTGAGGCCAACACGGCGGCAGCGGTGCAGGCGCTCACCCTTCCTTTTCCTCCGTGTGCACAGACAATGATCTCCCTCAAAGCCCTTTAAGCAAGGGCAGCAGCTCAACCTGTGGCCGCTCTCCGTCCTGCTGCAAGGCCTAGTTCCTCTTCAGCCCCTTCAGACACAGCAAGCTTCCCTCTGCCAAGCCAACCCAAGCAGGTGCTGCTTGTCTGGAGGAAATGGAAACGAGGACCGCTCTGCACTGCTGACCCCAGAGACAGGCTGGTCTGCACTGCTGACCCCAGAGACAGGCTGGTCTGCAGGGCAGCGTGCCGGTGGGAGACAGAGGGGGACCCCCAAGCGGTCCCACAACGAACCCAACGCTGACATCAGTGAGAAAAGGTCCCCGAACAGAAGGGAACGGCTCCAGGACAGGGAATGCAGCTGAGCGGCACTGCAGCTCACAGCCGGGCAGCAAGAAGGGCTGCCGGCAGAGCGCAAAGCAGCGGTGCTGGGGACCAGCAGCCTGCCTAGCACCTGATGCCGGTTCAGCAGCTCACCCAGAGCGTGTCCCCAGGGATGCGCAGCACACACTTACGCTGGTGACTTTCCTCTTGATGTTCTCCAGGAGGTGCTCCTGGCCACGGATGAAATAGGGGTGCTGGAACTCGGTGTCGTCCTTCTCCGGCTTCACCAGCCCTCCCTGCTCGATGTGCACGACCTTCCGGAAGCCATCTGAAAACCAAACAGGGAAAGCCTTGAAGGTTAAACGTGGGCTTCAGAAAGTGGAGGGGAGCGCTGGCCCACCCCCGTCTGCTTCAGTACGCACTGCTGTCACCGCTGTACTCCCTTCAAACAGATCTCCCCCCAAAAACGTGATGTGGAACACAAAACTCCGCTCTCCCCAGGCCCATTTCTGCTGCTGACAGCACGGGTCAGCAGAGGAAAGGCTGAAACTGCTGGCACTGAAGGGCAAGGCTGAAATCAGCCTTCCTGCTCCCCAGTCACAGCCCCAGGTCCGCAGGAAACCACCCAGGAGCGCCCAGCATTCAACACACGCTCCCTCCCAGCCCCTGAGCTCACCAGCTCTGTTTACGGGGGACTTTTCTGAGAGCCATCATCCGTGTGCTTAGCAGTACAGGTGGCACTGGTAATGGACCAACAGATCGCTGCCTGTTACCTCTCCCAGTAATGGGATTATCAGCACTTCGGGATTATCAGCACTTTGGGATCAACCCCTGAGTGCCAGATCTCCTGAATATCCCCAGAGCTGGTGACCCCACCGCCTCCCTGGGCAGCCCAAGCCAACGTCTGATGGTTCCTTGGGAGAAGAAATGGTTCCTCATCCCCAAGCTGAGATCCAAGAGCCTGGTTCAGAGCAGGACAGGCATTAGGAGACCAAAACTCTCAAGGTCTTCAAAAAGGTCTCAGATGCATTTCTGATCCTTCCCAGGAAGGCACTGTTGGAAAGTTTTGCTCCCATCTTAGTTTGGAAGAGGCTGAACCTGCAGAGCTGAGCTTTGGGGACAGCACAGAGAGATGGGGGGCCAGAGGAGGGCACGGGGATGCTCATACAGCACCTCCATATGGGGACAGGCTGACAGCTGGGGTGCAGCCCGGGGAGGAGAAGGCTCTGAGACCTCACCACAGCCTCCCAGAGCTTACAGGGAGCCCAGAAATAGAAGGAGAGCGAGGTAAATGAGCAGCGATGGGACCAAAGGGAACAGCTTCAAGCTCAAAGGGGGGATGTGGGGACAGGTGTGGGGAAATCCTTCACCCGGAGGCGGCGCAGCCCCAGCACTGCTGCCCACAGCTGCGGGTGCTCCATCCCCGGAGGTGCCCCAGGCCGTGGGTGGGCCCTGGGCAGCCTGCAGAGCTGTTTGTCAGCCCACAGCTGCGCTGGAACAACCCCACCCCCCCACACTGCCAGCAGAAAGCGGGCCACGCAGAGCCACGACGTGCCGCGCCGTGACAAGAGCCGGGGCTCAGCTGTCCGAGGGATCCCCGCAGAAACGCCCCGCGGCACTCAAGGTGCTGAAAGGCAATGAAAATATCACCCCCTGCTACAGCTGAATGCCTCCAAGGTCACAGCCGGAGATCAGAGCTGATCTCCATCGGGGCTGCACGGGAGGGCTGCTCGGAGGGCGGCCTTTGTGCACAGAAAGATGCTATGCAGTCTGGGCAACGTCCACCTCTTCCAGCACAGGATGAGCGGTGTGGGGACAAACCCTGAACTGCTCCCATGTTTGGACACACAGACCTCACCTCCCTCAGCTTTACATGAACTGAAATGCTCAAACTCAGCACAAGCTGAGACATCCCTCTTGCAGCTTCCCCTCCTTAATGCGGAGTGGGAAGAGCTGGATCACGTTAAGGCACAGCTTCAACACGCACACAAAAAGGAATCAGGAACACCTGAAAGTGCCGGTTACGTTTCCTCATTTGCAATGCAGGACCCGAAATCCGGCGGACCAACACCAAAACGCCGCGGCACGCAGCCACCCCCGTGAGACAAAGATCAGGGAATGATGGAACCATCGAGGTTGGAAGGGATTTCTGAGATCCCCAGGTCCAACCCCAACCCAGCAGGGCTGTGGGTGGGGCCCTGGGCAGACTGAGCTGAGGGGGGGCACCCAGCCCAGGGCAGCAGTGGTGTTGGGGGGGTTCCATCCAACCCAATTGTGCCGTGACTCTATGGCTCTATGATCTTTAAGGACCCTTCCAACCCAACCATCCCATGGCTCTATGATCTTTAAGGACCTTTCCAACCCAAACATCCCATGGCTCTGTGATCTTTAAGGACCCTTCCAACCCAAACATCCCATGGCTCTGTGACCTTTAAGGACCCTTCCAACCCAATCCAAGCATTCTGTGGCTCTATGATCTTTATGGACCCTTCCAACACAACAATTCCACGGCTCCGTGGTCTTTAAGGACTCTTCCAACCCAACCCACCTGTGATTCCATGGTGACACAGAGCCAGTCCAGCATCACCCTTGTTCTCCTGGCAGGGTTTGACATTTGGGCACCCCCCTCCTCAGCTGCAAGGGGAGGTGGAATCCCCTCATCCCCTGATATCTCTCAACACTTCTCAGCGGATGGGTGCCAAGCGGGGCCGCTCCTCACCTACACACGAGCGCCATTCAAAAGACAAGGAAAGTCTGGTGGGACGCACTGCAGCGAAAGGCCAGAAAGGCAGAAACACCGCACACAACAGGAACACCTCCAGGACACGACTTGCTCTGCTCATTGCACTCAGTGATCAACCCAGTGCTGGGTGCTGCACTTCAGCCCAGATGCAACAAAGGCAGTGCGGAACGGAATGCAAAGGACTGAAGGCTGGAAAACAGCCCAGGAGAATCGAAACCGGGTCTGGTTACTCTCAGGGGAAGGAACAAAGGAACAAAGGAAAAAAAGAGTGAAGAGGATTGAAGAGAGGTATCAAGTTGTGGCAGCTGAGTTTAGATTGGATATCAAGAAGAATTTCACTATGGAAAGGGCAGCTGGGCACCGGGCCAGCAGCCCGTGCCGGTGCTGGGTCACCCTTTCAGAGAAGTTTTTCCTGATGTCCAACCTGAATGCCCCTCGGCGCAGCCTGAGGCCATTCCCTCCTGTCCTATCACCGCTACACGGGAGAAGAGGCCGACCCCCACCTCACCACAACCCCCCTTCAGGCAGCTGTAGAGAGCAACGAGGTCTCCCCTGAGCTCCTCTTCCACACTGAACAATCCCAGTTCCCTCAGCTGCTCCCCATAAGATTTGTGCTCCAGACCCCTCACAGCTCCGCTGCCCCTCCCTGGACACGCTCCAGGGCTTCCATGCCTTTCTCGTACCGAGGGGCCCAACGCTGAGCACAGCACTGAGGTGTGTTCCCATCAGTGCTGAGTGCGGAGATGATCATTCCCTGCTGCTGCTGGCCGCACTGCTGCTGACACCAGCCGGGATGCTGTTGGCCTCCTCGGCCCCCTGGGCACGCTGCTGGCTCACGTTCAGCCAAGCACCGACCAACACCCCCAGGTCCTTCTCCTGCACGCATTCTTCCAGCCGCTCTGCCCAGGCCTGTAGCACTGCCTGGGGTTGGTGTGGCCAAAGTGCGGGACCTGCCCCTTGGCCCTGTTGGATTTCATCCCATTGGCCCCAGCCCAGAGATCCAGTGTGTCCGGGTCCCTCTGTAGGGCCTTTCCTACCCCGGGCAGACCAACGCTTCCCCCAGCGTGGTGTCACCTGCAGACTGACTATGGGTGCACCCAATGCCCGCAGCCAAACCCTCAATAAAGCTACCGAACAGGACGGCCCCCTGTACTGACCCCAGGGAACAGCACCCACGATGGGCTGCCAGCTGGATGCGACTCCATTCGCCACCACCCTCCGGGCCCGGCCATCCAGCCAGCTCTTTACCCCGCCAAGCGTGCACCCGCCCAAGCCAGGGGCTGAATCTCATCACTGGAGGCTCAGAAAGCCCAGGTGAGGCACAACGCCACCGGAACAGCCCAGAGATGGCGGCACCTGACCCAACGGACCGAGATCCTTCCAGCCCTGCTCTGACCGCTGCAGCTCTAACGGGAGGAAAGTTAACTGCTGTTCAGAAGTGCAAGTTCAGTCAGCGTCCGCTTTACATAACGCTGACCGCAACAGCCCCTGAAGAAAGCACGCAGAAAATGAACAAGCTGTTGTGTGTGGCAGCTCAGTCCAGCTGGCCGCGTTCCAGGCGAGTTCCTCCCTCATGGCAGGGCCGGCCAGGAGCGCCAGCAGCAAACGGCGGCGAGCACAAAGCATGCACTGAGAGCTCCTGATCTCATTAGCGGGGATACGGAGATGAAAGACGTCCGACGGCTCTTTTCATCCAGCACAACTCTGCGGCGCTGTTAATCCCATCAGTCCACCTTCAACTTACCGCTGGGTCCCCAAAACGGAATGGTTGCAAAGGCAGCAAATGCCCCCTGGGTTAAAGCCGGGCACCTCATGCAGCCCTGAGCCCCACGAGCTGCCCCCCAGATACTCACACATGTTGAGCTGCCGCACGAAGCTGGCCATGTTGTTGTGCTTGAAGTACTTCGGGAGCACCTCCTTGGCGAACTGTCCTTGGTCAAACACATGGAAGCTGTTTCCACTCTGTGCAAAACAAAACAAAACGCAGCGTTATCAACCACCATCGCAACACGAAGGGCGGTAAGGACTGGAACTGGATGGGGCTCACGGTCCTTTCCCACCCAACCCATCCTTTGGTTCTGTGAAGCCCACCCGTCCCTTCCCTTCCCAGACGTCAGCCCTGGGGTTCTGCAGGACCTGGGGTTCTGTAGGAGGTAGGAACCTCCTGAAGTTCCTCAGTTCATCAGCTTGGAAGTCGTTACCACCCGAGCAATGCAAGATTCTCAGGGATGGAGATCAGCTCCTGACAACATCCACGTTCACCGTGCTGCTGCCAGGACCTGAACCGGGGCCCGTGCCCAGGAACCAGGCTGGGGTATGGGGCGTGGGTATGGCGTCCAGGTATGGGACTTCGGCATGATTTTACTTCTTTCTGGGATTCTACAACTCTACGGAGCTTGACTATGGGACTTGGCTGTAGGATTTTGGCATGCGATTTGAGCATGGAGCTTGGGTATGGGAAGTGGGTATGGAATTTGGGTATTGGTCCTGGGTATGGGACTCTGGCATGAAGCTTGGGCATGGGCCTTGGGTACAGGACTTTGGTATGGAGCCTGTGTATGGGATGCGGGTGTGGGGTGTGGGCATGGGGCTGGCATGGGGCTGGAATTCATCCCTGCTCACTGCAGGGGTGTTGGACTTGATGACCTTCAAAGGTCCCTTCCAACTCGAAGGAGTCTGTGATACTACGGGACTCGGGCACGGAGCCCAGGCACGGGGGGTGGATAAAGGACCTGGGCACGGGGTTTGGGTAAGGAATTACTTCGGCACGGAGCTGGGCTGTGGGACATGGTGACAGAGCCAGGTGTGGGGCTCAGGCACAAAGTGTGGGGCACACCGCTGGAGCCAGGCACCACCAGCACCCAACTGCCCCACGAGCAGCCAGCCCTACGCTGCCACCAAGCTGCTCGGCAGCACAACCAGCACAGCTCAACCAGCACAGCACAACCAGCACAGCACGACCAGCACAGCACGACCAGCACAGCACGACCAGCACAACCAGCACAGCACAACCAGCACAGCACAACCAGCACAGCACAACCAGCACAGCTCAACCAGCACAGCACAACCAGCACAGCACAACCAGCACAGCACAACTAGCACAGCGCAACCAGCACAGCTCAACCAGCACAGCACCACTCCCTGGGGGCTGCAATGCAGCCGGGGAGGTTAAGCGTGCTCTGAAGAGGACGGCCCAAATTGCACAGCTGCGAATCTGTTAATTCCGCTGCTTGTCCCAATTAGCTGCTCCCAGCAGCAGCCAACGCTCTCCTGAGCAAATTAAGACGAGCCGGGCAGGCTGTGCGGAAATGCCAACATCTGTGAGCAAATTAAAGCAATTCCACTCACTGCCAGTCTCAGCGCACGGGCCCGGGGCAGAGCAGGGCTGCCAGGTGGGGACGGGCCTGCAGCCCCTCTGCTCTGACCCCACACCCCGTGGACAGGTGCCGTCAGAGCCGAAATGGGAATCGCTCCGAGCAGAGCAACGCACGGCAGGAACCACGAGGTCCCGGGGCCGTGCCAGCCGCAGCGTCACACCATGGCCTGGGTCGTGCCACTGATAAAGGGGTGAAAGAGCACTGCTTCCCAGCGGGGGACGCCACCCCTCACCGCCCCCACCCGGACACGGAGCCGCTGACCACCGCCTGCGCCCACCCGCCCAATTCCCCATCCCCCAAACCATCCGCCCTGCAAATCCACGCTGCTCTGACTGAGGGCTGAGCACACAGTGCAGGACTGCAGCACAAGCGCAGGCACACAACAACGGCCGCCCCTCCTTTGGCCACCGATGCCATCGCTGCGACCCCACGACCAGCGGCCCAGACCCCAGCCCGGCCACGCGGCCCTCAGACCCGCAGCGCCATTCGGCCAAGCGCGGCTCCCATCGGCTTTCCGGCACGCCGACAGGAGCTGCACTGTCAATACGAGCATCTGCAAAGCAGCAGCAGGAGGGATTTTCATTCTGGCAGAGCCACGCGAGAGCTCCAAACGCGTTCCACAACCCGCATTTCGTTCCGTGACGCAGAGCTGACACCGTCCCACCGAGCCGCACGGTTGCCAGCACAGCACTAACCCTAAAGAACCACGACCACACACACCCAGGCCGCCCGACTGCACCTGCCCACAGCACACCCAGGTGGGCTTATTAAAAGTTGGCACCTGGGGCTTCGCTGGCTGCCAGGTGAGTTTGGCTGCTCCTGCGGAAGCCCCTCCGGTGCTTCAGCACTTGGCCTCAATGTGGTCCCCCACCACCCTGACCGCGACGCTGCATCGCACAGCTCCCGCTCGCTGCTGCTGCCCACCACCAGGACCACACAACCCCGGGCTGGCAGAGCCCTCTCAGCTCTGCTGCTCCAGCAGGGCCGCCCCGCACCACGAGTCTGGGACACAGCCGCGACGGTGCCAGGGTCTGTTTGGGCTGGGAACACGCCGGCCTTGTCTGAAACAGACTGTGAGAGGACGAGGGGGGTGGCCTCACGGTGCAGCCAGGGGAGGGTCAGGTTGGATGGTAGGAAACGTTTCTCCTCCAAAGAGCGGTGATGCATCGGCACGAACTGCCCAGGGACGTGTGGGGGTCACCATCCCTGCGGGTGCTCCAGAACCGTGGGGATGTGGCACCTGGGGACAGGGCACTGGTGGGGACGGGTTGGGTTTGGGGATCCCGGAGGTCTCTCCCATCCTTCATGAGTCCACGGTTCTACGATTCTAATCAAAAAGGTCAAAACAAATGCTTCCACCGAGAGGCAGCTCCAGTTGAGCCATTCCCACCCCGGGAGGCACCCAGCACCCACAGCACCCACCCAGCACCCACAGCACCCACCCAGCACCCAGCCGCCGCAGCTGAAGGGAAGCTAGAAGAGCACGAGGTCCCCAGCACAGCTATGGAAGTTTCCAGGAGACCAGCCCTAACTGAACCATCTGTAAGTGGCACAATCGTTTCCACCGTTAGAAAGAACACAGCCCTGAGCAGCGTGACCGCCTCGCTTCTGTGCCTGCAGCTCACAAGGCTGCCTGGGCTCTTCCGGGCAGCAGCCCAAGCCCGTGCCATGCCGGCATCCCAAATCCATGCAACACTGGCATCCCAGATCTTTGCTGCACTGGCACCCCAAGCCCTTGCCACTTCGGCATCCCAAGTCCTTGCCACATTGGCACCCCGAGTCTTTGCCATCTTGGCATCCCAAGTCCTCGCCAAATTGGCATCCCAAGTCTTTGCCACGTTGGCACACGAAGTCCTTGCCAAATTAGCATCCCAAGCCTTTGCCACACTGGCATCCCAAGTCTTCGCTGAGCCCAACAGCACCTGGGGAAACGTCTCCCAAGGCCCCACAAAGATGCCCCGAGACCCCCGGGCTGCAGTCCGCTCCCCCAGGCAGAGCAGCCCCTGCAGATCAGCACCGTGTCTGTCAGCCCCCTCCAAATTCCTGCACTAATCCCCCTCTTCTCCAGTTTCAGTTACAATTTTCCACATGGCAGAGCATCAAAAGCTTTGCTGAACTCCGGCTACGTTGGATCGGCCCCACTCCTTTCATCCAGGAGAGGATTTTGTGCTCAGAGAGGTGAGGACGTACGATGGGTTTCTGTTAAATCTCTCATTTTATCTCCTTTCCATTTAGCTGCGCAGCTCCAGTTGCTCTTTAGGATCACTTCCAAAGCGCTCCAGCCCACCAAGGTCAGCTCTGTCACAATCGGTGCACACAGCGGCAGTCAGGCACCTCTCTGGGGGCGGCCCAGAGGCGCACAATGAGGGGGCTGCTGCTCCAGCACCCATTTCTCCCCCCGTGCCATGGGACGCAGACACAAGGATGGGAGCTCACAAGGCATGTGCCAACGTGGCATGACACCATCCACAGCAGTGGTCACACTGCTGCACACACATGATGTTTCCAGGTTGCTTTAGAAGGGTCCTTATAGATCACAGAGCCATGGGATCGTCAGGTTGGAAGGGTCATGAAAGACCATAGAGACATAGAATGGTTGGGTTGGAAGGGTCCTTACAGATCAAAGAGCCGTGGAGTGATTGGGTTGGAAGGGTTCTTGAAGATAACAGTGGCATAGTACAGCTGGGTTGAAAGGGTCCTTAAAGATCATAGAGATAGCACGGCTGGGTTGGTGGGTCCTAAAAGATCAGAGCCACGGCATGGTTGAGTTGTAAGGGTCCTCAGAGATCATAATGCCATGGGACGGTGGGGTTGGAAAGGAACCCCCAAACCCCAGCTGCACCCCTGCCATGGGCTGGCTGCCCCCCCTACCTCAGCTGCCTAGAGCCCCACCACCTTTGGGTGGAGGATTTCCCCACATCTGACCCCAATCTCCCCTCTTTCGTGTTTGAGCCATTCCCCATGTCCTTTCACTATCTGCCTGTGTAAAAGAGAGGACAATGTGAAGCCAAACCCGCGTGATGCCAGACGTTCAGACCTCGCCAGCCCCACTACGCTTCTCCCCCAGTGCCTCAGGGCTCCAGCACTGCTCACTGCCACGGGGGGCAAAGCAGACCCCCAGAGGGGTTACCTGAACCTGGGGGAGAAGAGGCGGAAGTTGAACTCAGGCCTGCTGAGGGCACGGCACCTGGGTAGCCCAGACGACGCCCCAAGCCCCCCCGCTCCCACCCCCACCGCCCGCTCTGCAGCAGGACGCGGCAGGAACCCCTCCCAAATTCAGACAGCAGAGCAGCTCCTGCCCTCAGCAAACAGCTTCCCCCGCTTTCCAGCAGCTGCGGGTCCTCCTACGACGAGGGAAGCTGCGGCAGCTTTCGTGCTGGCTTCGCCCACCTCGTGCTGCGAGCTCCCTCACGCGGCGCTGAAAGGAGAGACCGCCCCGCAGCCACCGCGGTGGGCAGCAGCTGTGACTCGGCACGGGGACATCAGCTGGGCTGCGAGCTGGGAAGCACAGCAGGTAATGAAACCAAGGCAGCGACAGCAGCAGCTGCTGCGGTTTGGGTTTTTTTTCCCCCTTTAAATTTACAGTTTAAACGGGGATGGCACGGCTCGAAGTTTCAATCTCATCCTCACGGTTCTGCAGCGCTTGGCAGCGGCCGGGCGAGATGAGAGCGAGCTGATAAACAGGAGGAGAGCGACTGCGTGTGGGCACGGAGTGACAGCACAGGGGGAACGGATTTCAGCTCTAAGAGGGCAGGTTGGGCTCAGATGTGAGGAAATCCTTCACCCGGAGGCGGTGCGGCCCCAGCCCTGCAGCCCGGAGCTGTGGGTGCCCCATCCCTGCAGGTGCCCGAGGCCGTGGGGGGGTCCTGGGCAGCTGAGCTGGGGGGCAGCCAGCACACGGCAGGGGTGGGGCTGGGGGGTCCCTTCCAACCCGACTGTGCTGTGGTCTGTAAGGACCCTTCCAATCCAATCATTCCATGGCTCTACGACTTTTAAAGACCCTTCCAACCCAACCATCCCGTGCTTATATGACCTTGAAGGACCCTTCCAACGCAACCATTCCATGGTTCTGTGGCCCTTAAGAACACTTCCAATCCAACCCATTCCACAGCTCGGAGACCTTTAAGGACCCTTCCAACCCATTCCATAGCTCTGTGAACTGTAATGACCCTTCCAACCCATTCTGTGACTCTATGGCTCTATGACCTTTAAGGACCCTCGTCCTTTCCAGCCCATTCCATGGTGCCATGTTACAGCAGCTCCTTTTTTTGTGCCAACATTACTGGAAGAACAGCAGAGACGGACCCAGAACCTCGAGGAACCCACTGCTAACCCCACCTGGAGAGCAACAAGGGGATTTCCAAGGCACGAGCTGCCCTTCCCTTCTCTACTGCAGACCTCGTGCCATCAGCTCCATGCAGGAACACAACTTCTGGAGGCAGCTGCCCTCAGGAAGCACTGCTGCACTGGAGGGGGCAGAGAGGGGCTGGGGGCTGCTCCTGGGGATGTCCAGCCCCCCTGGGTGTGGGGCTGGGGGCCCTGGGAGGACCCAAACAGGGGAAAGCTGCAGGTGAGGCAGAGAGCCAAGGGCTCAAAGGGCAGAGCTTTCAAAGGGGAACACAGAATGGCTTTGGTTCGAAGTGAGCTTAAAGATCCCCAAATCCCAGAACCACAGGATCTGGAAGGGACCTCTGGAGCTCCCCCACCCCCCAGATATCCATCAGCGCTGCTCAGACCCCTCTCAGCCTTCCCTCCCCCAGCTGCACAGCCCCAGGGCTCTCAGCCCGTCCCCACCAGGAGGGGCTCCGGGCCCCCCCCATCCCCACAGCCTCCGCTGGGCTCTCCCAGCCGTTCCCAGTCTGCCCTGAACTGGGAGCCCAGCACTGGACGCAGCGCTCCAGCAGTGCCCCCCAGGGCAGAGCAGAGGGGAGCAGCACCTCCTGCCCTGCTGGCTGTACTCAGGGCAATGCACCACAGGGTCCCGTTGGCCCTCTTGGCCACCAGGGCTCTCTGCTTTCTTGCCCCGGGGTGTGCAGCGTTTGGGAGCAGCACAAGGGTGACCGCTGTCGGCTCTGCTCCGGGATCAGTGCAGGCAGACGGTGGCAGCACGCAGAGACTGCCTGGGCACATCCCTGGCTCAGCAAAAGGAGCCGCTCAGCAAAAGGAGCCGCTCAGCAAAAGGAGCTGCTGGCTTATTTCATGTCCTCTGCTCCCCTCCACCGTCTGAGAGCACGAACGGACAGCCTGCTGCCTGCTGCCAGCACATCAGAGCATCACCGTCAGCAGATAAGCGCGCCTCAGGCTTGCTCTCTGGGTCACCTCTGGGTGCAAACCAGGGCAAGCCGTGGGGCTGCTATCCTGGCCGTGCATTCTTGGACCTGCTGCGGCCCCTCTGGCCCCCCACGGGGCCCTCCCGTGCTGCTGTGCCGGCAGAGCAGGGTGCCCTGTGCTGGCAGCTCCGTCACGCTGCGGACGCGCTGTGCCAGCCTGAGCTCAGCGATTTCTCCAGCCGGGCTGCTGGGCAGGAGAGGCTCTGCTGGATGCTGAGTGCCACAGCTCCTCCAGGCTCAGCCCTCAGGAAAAACGAAGAGTAGAACTCAGGGGCTGAGATAAAACCATTTCCTGAGGCAGAAAAAAGAAGGGAAAAATAATAACTCCAAGGAGGTTCAGGTTGCCCAAGGAGGCTGTGGATGCCCCATCCCTGCAGGCATCCAAAGCCAGGCTGGATGTGGCTCTGGGCAGCCTGGTCTGCTGGTTGGCGGCCCTGCACACAGCAGGGGGTTGGAACTGGATGAGCACTGTAGTCCTTTTCAACCCAGGCCATTCCAGGATTCCATGATAACAACCAAGGTCTCTATTCACCAAACGACGACACACGGCGCATTTGCTCACTGCTCACCAATCGGCACGCAGTCCCTGAGCAACAGCTGCTCCCCCCTTGGTCAGCTCTCCCCACATTTTGAAGTTTTTTGTGTTGCCATACGTTACCTGAAGGGCATCTACAGGAAAGCTGGGCAGGGACTTCTGGTAAGGGCACACAGTGATAAAACAAGAGGAAATGGCTTTAAACTGAAACAGAGGAAACTTAGAATAGATCTTAAGAAGAAATTCTTTACTGTGAGGGTGGTGGGACACTGCAGCAGGCTGCCCAGAGAGGTTGTGGATGTCCCCTCCCAGAGACATTCGAGGCCAGGCTGGATGGGGCTGTGAGCAACCCGGTCTGCCGGGAGGTGTCCCTGCCTATTGCAGAGGGGGCGGAACTCGGTGACCTTAAAGGTCCCTTCCAACCCAAACCATTCCATGATTCTGTGATCTTAAACATGCCTTCCAACCCAAACCATTCCATGATTCTGTGATCTCAGACGTCCCTTCCAACCCAACCATCCTATGGCTCTATGATCTATAAGGACCCTTCAAACCCAGCCATGCCATGCCTCTACGATCCATAAGGCCTCTTCCAAGCCAATGATTCCACGGCTCTATGCTCTTTAAGGACCCTTCCAACCCAACCATTCCACAGCTCCGTGATGCTTAAAAATCATTTCAACCCAACGCATTCTATCACTCCATGGCTCTATGACCTTCCAGCACACTCCCAATCCATTCCACGCTTCTATGACCTTTCAGGACCCTTCTAATTCAACTGTTCCATTGCTCTATGTTCTTCAAAGACCCTTCCAACCCAACCATCCCATGGCTGTATGATCTGTAAGGATCCATCCAACCTAACCCAACCATTCCATGGCTCTATGACCTCCAAGGACTCTTCCAACTCAGCATTCTGTGGTTCTGTGATCTGTAAAGACCCTTCCAACCCAATCATTCCATGGCTCTATGATCTTCAAGGACCCTTCCAACCCAACCATCCCACCTCTCTATGATCTATAAGGACTCTTCCAACTCCACCCTTTCTATCATTCCACGGCTCTACGATCTTTAAGAACCCTTCCAACCCAACCACTCTACCACTCCATGAAGATTATGACCCCCAGGGCTGCCTGCTGAGCCAGAACAAAGCTTTCCAACCAACAGCCCCAGCAGAAGGTGCCAACGCAGGGCACCCACACGGCTCCTTCCTCAGCGCACCTCTTGAGCTCCGGAGGTTGGCACGGCACCCAACTGCCTCCCCTCAGCAGCACCACCACCCCCAGCTGCCCTCCCCGGCCCCGCTGACACGAGGCAGGTCGAGTCACCGCAGCTCGGTTCAGCAGAACGCCCACAGAGACACGCAGCCCACGGAGGCCACAACAAAGCACCGGCTCAGCACCACGATCCACCCCTTGAGGCACAGCTCCGCGCTCCGGCAGCTGCCGATCCTGCACGAGGCCTCCGCACGCCTCGGGGAGGGAGGTGAAGTCAGCAAACCCCACCCATCAATTAGCCCTCAATTAGCCACGCCGGCTGTATCCCAAAAGCCTTGCTCAGAACCGAGGAACTCGCCGCTGTTAAGCGGCCCCAGCGCTCCCAGCAAAGCATCAGCAGGGCTGCCGAGGGCAGCGCTTACACACAGACGCTGCTGCGCTCATCGCAAAAGAACCCAACCGCCTCCAGCTCCCGCTCAGCTGTCCAACGGTTTTGGCTGTGCTCCACGGCAGCGGGACCGCCGACATCACCCGGCCGCACGCCGCGCTCGGGACGGCCTCTCTCTTGCAGTCGCTGCCCCCGAATTCCACCGGGTGCTGCCTACCTCTCTACCTTACAAAGACCGATTCTAAACAAGAACGCATCGACAGCCGTGAGCCCTTCAGAAAGCGCAGCTCCAGAGCTCATCTCGGCAGGACTAACTAGGCCTGGTCTATGGGAGGTGCTCCTGCCCACGGAAGGGGCTGGAACCGGTGGGCTTTAAGGTCCGTCCCCACCCAAAGCACTCCGTGACGCTGAGAATCCATAAACGGCTCCCAAGTGCTCTGCCTTCCACGGCCAGGGCGAAATGGGACCTGCGGAGACGAGGGGAGCTCCCACAACGAGACAGTTACGAAAAGAGTGTCGGAGAATCACAGAACGTGAAGGCCTCACCTGCAAAGAAACTGAATTAGAAGGTTATGTATATAGACACACATTTACTTTCCTGCTTTGTGCCGATGCACCTCTCCTTGCTGACAGCACTTACAGGTTGGTATTCCTGCTCCTACAGCTTGCTCCTTCCGCCTCCCGCTGGAGGGAACCCAAAGAGAGGAATTAACCACCGGCCAGCAAAAAAGGTACGGGAAAAAGGGAGGGGGAAATGAGAAAAGAGCGAGCAGCACGGCAAGAAACGCAGACACGGAGCGAGGGTTCATCTCCTGCTCCATCCCAAGAGGGCAGAACTCGTTTTCACGGGCACCAAAGGGCTCAGCGCCCGCAGCCCAGCAGCATCCCTCACCCCGAGGATAACCAACGGCCCACGCTGATGTGAACAAGAAAACAGGTGAGAGAACTGCGGGGGGAGGCCCTGCTGCTCCCCAGCTCCCAGACGGATCCAGCAGCTCACAACGTTGGCTGCCAGCACTGCGAGTGAGGGCGAGATCAGATGCGGCCGTCCCAGGACAGCTGAGCTCCAAAGTGAAGACCTTCAGGGTATCTCAGACTTCAACAGCAGGTTTTAAAAGCCGCACAGTCCGTCTGGATCTGCGCTCCCACAGCCCTTGCCAAGGCCCAGCAGATTCACGTACGCACCAAGAGTATCAAGCATCTTAAGCTTAAGGAGGGAAGGCTTACACTGGATGTCGGGGGAAGCTCTTCACAGAGAAAAGCGGTGAGGTGCTGGAACAGCTGCCCGGAAAGGCTGCGGGTGCCTCATCCATGCAGGTGTTCAAGGTCAGGTTAGATGGGGCCCTGGGCAGCCTGGGCTACTGTCAGATCTGGAGGTTGTGGCAGGGAGTCGGAGCTTGATGTGGGGTCCCTTCCAACCAATGCCATTCTGTGATTCTAACAGTAGAAAGTTTTAATGAAGCCAGCATTCATCTCTCCGGCTCCTTGCTTTCAAAGCTGAGCTCTGAGCCGAACCTCAACGCTGCGACCATCAGAGCTCCCACACCGCTCTCCATGCCTGCTGCTGCCTGCAGCCATCCCAAAAAACAGCGCCCCAAAGAGCAGCACTTTGTCATCGGGGGAACAAGCTGGGGTACAGCACAGTCAGCACGGGGCAGGAACGCGGTCCTGAGCAGCACTCACCCACTGCCGCTTTGCAGGATGCAAAACCCGGGACAGTAACCATTCCCCACCTTCGTATCCTCACCTGCCAGCAACGGCTGCTTGCCCTTAGGGCGGGCGGTCACATCACAACTGAAATGGCCCCAAAGAGGGGCAGCAAATGGTCTGCATTGGAAGAACCCCAGAGAAGAGGCACCAAGAGGCCAAACCAGAATAACCCAAAGAGGGGCAGCAAACAGCCCCAACCACAAAAACTCAAACAGGGACAGCAAACTGTGCCCACGGGCTGGAGCGAGTCGGAGCTTCTCAGCCCTTCTCCAGCACGCTGGGAAATATCTCTGTTGCCTGCTGCAGGGAGCCTGCTTTGCAAAGGGGTTGGACTCGATGATCTGTAGAGGTCCCTTCCAACCCCTACAGTTCTGTGATTCTGTGATCTCAGGAGAAGGAGAAACGCAGCTGGGGGCAAACCCTTTGCTTTGGTCAGCACAAGGGAAGCGCAGATTCCATCCTGCACAGCTGACGTGCGTGCAGCCACTCGGATACAAACACGGCCCCACTCCCAGCAGCACGCTGGCTACACAGGGTCCCACCACCCGGGTGGATCCACCCACTGCATGGCGAAAGGATGTGGAGGGGAGCGCAACCCCTCGTGGTGCCCCAGCAAAGCAAAAATCCCAGAACCGTGGGGTTGGAAGGGACCTCTGGAGCCCCCCAGTCCAACCCCCCAAAGCAGTTCCCTACAGCAGTTGCACACGAAGGTGTCCAGGTGGGTTTGGATCTCTGCAGGGCTGCTGTGCCGGGGCTCTGCCACAATCACAGCACAACATTCCATCCTCCTGCTCAGAAGGAACTCCCTGGGCTCCAGTTTGTGCCTGGTGCCCCTTGTCCTGCTGCTGGGACAGCACCCAACAGAGCCCAGCCCCCTCCTCACAACCCCCACCCTTCAGATATCCATCGGCACCGAGCGCAGGACGTGAGAACACAAAGTCAGGCCACCAGCACTCAAGCCCTGCGTGCTGTGGGAGCAGGACGGGGCGTCAGCTCACAAGCAATGACTTGCAAAGTGAAGGCGGTATCAGCAGAGCACACACGGAGCAGCTCTCATCTCATTACTGCCGCACGGAGTCAGATAAGCAAACAGGAGGAGGCGGAGAGCAGCGACCATCCGGGGTCATCAAAGCATCCCCAGCACAACCGTGTTTTTATTTTGGTCCTTATCTCCTGGTTTGGAATCCTGAGCAGCAGTCAGCAGTCCCACCCCGTGGAGCCCCTCGCTCCTACCTGAACCCACACCTCCACAGGGAAGCCGTATTCAACTCGTACCAGAGAAACCACTTTTCTCCTCTTCAAGCATTTGGGTTGCAGACACGTGATTTCTGGTCAAAACACGGCCAGGCTGAGTGCCAGCAACCTCAGGTCGGACACAGGGAGAATTTTCCTCCCCAAAAGAGCAGTTGGACGCTGCCCAGGGAGGTGGGTTTGGAGGGGGTCGCCATCCTGGAGGCATCAAGGAACACGGAGATGTGGCACAGAGGGGATGGTGGGGTGGGGTGGGCATCTTGGGGGGGAAGGGGGGGGAGGGGAGGGGTTCCAACCTTGTTCAAGGCCGGGTTGGACAGAGCCCTGGGCAGCCCGGTCTGGTATTAAACGTGGAGGTTGGTGGCCCTGCCTGCGGTGGGAGGTTGGAGATTTGTGATCCTTGGGGTCCCTTCCAACCCGGGCCGTTCTGTGATTCCAACCTCAGCCACTCTGCAACCCTACGAAAGGACACCCTGCAGAGCATTCAGTCCCTCCGGTCGGAGCCCGAGCAGTGGGAGAACCGCTCCCCTTTAAGCCCAGGAAAACACGGCAGACAGGAGCACCGCAAACCACGGCGGTAGATGCGGACACCCCCCTCTTCCAGACCAACCCCCCCAGAAGGCCTCAATCAGACGGGAAACGCCGTCCGCCCGTTCAGCACAACCCCAACCCGGCCGTCAACAACCCCAGCGCCGTGAGGGCCCCGGGACGCCGCCTCTCCCCCGAGGGAACGGCGCGGAGGAGTAATTAACGAGGAGCTCTGGGGCCGGGAACCGCTTAACGAAGCGGATAACGAAGCCCCGACCCGCGGCGCGGCGCCCACCCCCCTCACCGGGCTCCAGCAGATCAGCGGGTCCGTCTCGGGGTCCTCCACCAACGTCCACAGCTTCGTCAGGAAGGCCGACACGTTGCTGCCGCCCGGGCCCGCGCCCACCGCCGCCGCCGCGCCGGGGCCTTCCATGGTCGCGGGGCTCCGGAAAGGGGAGGAGAGGAGCGGAGGACTCAGCGCCGCCGGCGGGGCCGGGCCGAGCGCTGCGCGGGGCGGGCGCCGGGGCCCTGCATGGCCGCCGCCATCTTGGGCCGCCTCCGGGACGAACCCCCCGCGCCGGGACGCACCGCACATGCGCGGCTCCGCCCCAAGCCCCGCCTACTCCGCGGTGCGCATGTGCATTAATGCACGGCTGTTTTAGGTGTCCAAGGCGCATGCGCCGCTTGGCGGATCTCCTACTGAGGCATGCCGTGCGCATGCGCTTCCCCGCCTTTTCGCCGGAGGGTTGTGATGC
Source organism: Alectoris magna (assembly GCA_030625065.1). Classification (NCBI taxonomy): domain Eukaryota; kingdom Metazoa; phylum Chordata; class Aves; order Galliformes; family Phasianidae; genus Alectoris; species Alectoris magna. The sequence goes on along the minus strand of CM060561.1, from coordinate 812,449 downwards.
GCATGCGCACCGCGACGGGCTGTGACAGGAAAAGAGAAATCCGGAAATGAACCCGGCAAGGGGTGGGGCGTGACCTCTGACCCCGCGCACGCGGAGGACGGCAGTGGCGGCGGTGGTGGTGCACGCGGGACGCGGCCGTGGAGACCATGGAGCAGGTCGGGGTGGTGGGCGGGCGGGTTGCCGCGGTTACGAGACCTGGTGGGCTCGAGTTCGAGTCTCAGGCCTGGGCCTGGTTCTAGGCCTGGTTCCGGTTTTGGGGTCCCTGTCCCGGTTCTGGGTGGGGCTCCCGGGTTCTACGTTTGAGGCCTGGTTCTGGACCTGGGGTTCCGGGTTTTGGCCCAACCTCTGTGTTTGGGGCCCAGATTCTGGGTCTGGGGGCCTAGGCTGTGGTTCTGGATTTGGGGCCGGTTTTCTGGGCCTGGGGTCCTGGGCCGCTTCCAGCTCCCACCCGTACCACCCTGACACCCTCCCGGCCTCCCCTTGTGCAGCCCCTGGAACTCGAGAGCGATGACGACCTGACAGACAGCGAGGAGAGTGTTTACTCGGGGCTGGAGGACTCCGGCAGCGACAGCACCAACAGCAGCGCTGGGGAGGAGGAGGGGGATGAAGAAGAGCAGGAGGAGCCCGGCAACAGGGCAGCCCCCGAGGTAAGGAGCGGGGACGGAGGGAAGCTGCCTGGGTGGGGGGACGCATCTGGAACGCTGCGTCCAGTGCTGGGCTCCCAGTTCAGGGCAGACTGGCAACACTTGGAGAGAATCCAGCAGAGGGTGCGGAGATGGGGGGAGGCCTGGAGCCCCTCCTGGTGGGGACAGGTGAGAGCCCCGGGGCTGTGCAGCTGGGGGAGAGAAGGCTGAGAAGGGTCTGAGCGGCGCTGATGGGTCCTTGAAGGGCGAGAGGAGGGGGCTGGGCTCTGCTGGGGGGTGCCCAGCGACCAGACAAGGGGTGCTGCATACAGACTGGAGCCCAGAGAGTTCCGTCTGAGCATGTGGGAGAACTTCTGTGCTGTGAGGATGACAGCCCAGAATGTTGAGGGAGTCTCCTTCTCTGCGGGGATGCAAACTCACTCAGATCCTTTCTGGTGCAACTGCTGTAGGGAAATGCCTTTGTGGGGGTTGGACTGGAGGTGCTCTGGAGGTCCCTTCCAGTCCCTACAGTTTGGTGGCTCTGTGCGTGGCAGTGGCTCTGGGCACAGAGACGTCAGCATGTGCCCTTCCTGCTGCACGGAGCCCTGTGTTGGGTGTTTTCTCTCACAGGGTCAGAGCAGGGAGGTTGGGGATGGAGCAGTGCCTCACCTGGCTTTCCTCCCGGGGCGGCATCCAAAAGGGTTTCCCCCAGGGGAGATGCCTCATGCTCATCAGGCTTGGCCACGGGTACGTCCGCCTCTCATATCTGCGTTAGAAAAAGAAATGCCCCTTTCAGGAGCCCCTTTTCCAGTGCAGATCTAAGAGAAGCTCGGTCTGCTCACACCCTTTCCTTTGCAGTCCTCTGCAGCTCTGTCCTCCCAGGCGCTGCTCCGCGATGCTCTGACGGAGCCGTGAGCCCCGCGGCGAGCTGCGTCCTGCAGCTGCTTTGCCTCTTCTGTAAAGCCTTTGCGTAGCTCCATAAGTAAGCGGGTTGCGGACCACTGCCTTGTCATGTTAGACAGCTCTGCAGTTCAGCTTTGCAGAGCAACTTGACGATTCTGGGACTGAATCCAAATTTTTCGTTGCGTTGAAAGTGCTTGGGAGCTTCAGGAGAGCAGAGACCTCTGCTGCTCCGCTGTCATGTGTGCAAAAGGGGGAGTGCCTCAGGCTGAGAGCAGAGAGGATTGGCTTCTGCCTGGGCAGCGCTGTGCCTGCGGGTGCTGGAGAGTGGCTTATTTGCTTTGGCTGGATGTGTTCAGAGCTCGAAGGATGTTTCTCTGGCCGCAGTACCGTGGCTCAGAGGGCCATGTTCACAGGCTGAGCGCTGAGCGTGTCGCTTTGTGGGGGAACTCAGTGCCACAGATGCGTGGGGTCTTTGGTGCTGAGCTCAGCGCCGGGCTCTGGCTGTGGCGCTTCAGGGCTGTGCCCCTCCTCCTCCTGCTGCTGCCTGGGTCTGGATGTGCTGCAGGTGGGAGGTGGGATGCCAAAGTGGTTGAGGCTGAGGCTGCTGCACTCCATCCATCCCACGGCCCCCAGGTGGGGTCAGAGATCCCCAAGAGCAGCTCCCAGCCCCTGCCTGCTCCCTGTGCCAGCTCCAGCCTCCCCAGCACAGCAGTGCTTCCGCAGGAGCAGCTCCTGGGTTCCAGTCTGTGCCCGTTGCCTCTCGTACTTGTCCTGGTGCTGCTGAGCACAGCCTGACTCCATCCTCCCTGTGGGACGTATCACCACGGGTGGGATCCTCCCGAGCCTCCCTGCCCCAATCCAAGCAGCCCCCCAGCCTCAAAGCTGCTCTAGGCCCTTGGTTACTATGGTGGCCTTCCCTTGGGCTCTCCCCAGTGCACCCAGCTCCCTCCTGCACTGGTCCCGGCGCAGAGCAGAGGGGCAGCATCCCCTCCCTTGTCCTGCTGGCAATGCTTTGTTGCAACCAAAATCATCAGCAGCACCATTTACCCACGGGTCCATCTCTGCTTCGTGTCCCATTTGGTGCCCACCAGGACCACTGGATCCCAAACTCATCACCGAGCTGCAGGCAGCAACAGAGCTGATTAACAGTGGGCCTAAACTGGAGCTAATGAACCTCGTGTGGCAGCTGCGTCCCCATGTGTGGTGTGACTGTACACAGACTCAATCCAGAACAAAGAGCAGTGGGTCTCAGCTCTATGCATTTTCTGAGTAAATATGATTGAGGTTTCTTAGAAACCCCTGGAAAGGTTAGCAGTAGGCACTGACACCCCAGTAACTGTGGGCTGTGTGTTGGGCAAGGTGGTGGATGGAGCTCAGGGAGCATTCCCAAGCTGCTCCATCCAGAAGCACTGGGCCACGCGCAGGAGAGCAGAACGTGTGAGCCAAACGCTTGGGAATGGATGGGGGGGTTTGCTGCGGTGCCCGAGGAACGTGGAGAGCGTCAGGGAGCTGTGACGGGGAGAAGGGAAGCAGGCAGACGAGAGCACACAGATCCACGGGGCTGCCAGAGCTCTGGGGTGTGTTCGTGGTGGAACTCTGGGAGCTGTGGCTGCAGCACCGCTCTGCCCGAGGGCTCCAGGCCCAGCTCTGCAGCTGCTGAACTGCTGCATCCCCTGCGTGGAAGCCGAGGTCTGGGGAGCGCTGTGGGGCCAGCGCTGAGCTGATGCTGTATGGGGCTCTGGGCTTAAGGTTTTCTTGCTCCAACCACACAAGTAGCGGCTCTGCAAAGGGAGGAATCATTTGGCAAATGAACACTTCAGCCCAATTTTCAGCTGCCAGGGCTCTCCCCAGGGTGGAAGAGCAGAGCCACGCAGCACCAGGGCTGCAAAGGAGGAAAGCACTGTTTGTCACAACACTGGCAGTCATCAGCAGGAAATGGAATCCCACGGGGACAGCCCTGAGAGCGAGGGAGGGCAGGGAGTGTGGGGCTGACGGGGGCTGCTGGCACTGCGGGGTCCTGCAGGAGCTGGGGCAGCTCCGCGGCTCTCCTGATCAACGCGGGCTCACAGCTTCATTACCCTCTCTGCTTTAAAGCCAGGTGTGGGGTTCTGGCCTCCCACCTTCCTTAATGTATCCCCTTGGAGTGAGCCCCACGTCTCTCTGTATCCAGCCGTGCCAGGATGAGCATTTATCACCCGCAGACGTCCCTGCAGCTCTCAGACCGTTCTGCATGGGGCGGTTCGTGCTGGGCTCCGCTCCCCGTCCCTCTCACCTCCACCCTCGCAGTGGCAGCCCTGGGCTGCACGTCCCATCCCCACAGTGCTGCCATGGAGCTCCTGCTGGAGACAGTGGGACCTTTCCCCTTCCTACTGGGAGAGCGCAGGCGGGCAGCTCGGATCTCCACAGAGCTTCAGGGCAGCAGCAGGTTGTGCCGGAGGAGCTCCTGTGTATCGATCCGCCTCCTGGTGACCTTCGGTTTGGGGAGAACAGGGGATCCTCGCTGGGCCGTTCATGTGTTTTGCTGAAGAGGAGATGCAGCGTTTGGGGCAGTGCCGGAGGTGCGAAGCACTGAGCAGGGTTTCTCTGTGGACGTGTGCTGGGAGAGCTGGTAGCTTTGCAGGTTTGGTGGCACCGATTTGGCTGCAGACTGGAAGAGCTTTGGGACAGCTGAGCCTTCCTCAGTTCTGTTTCACGTTGTGGAGGGGCCGTGGTTCCTGAGGGTGTTTCCTTTTTGCAGTGGTGCTGAGGTATAACCACAGTACTGGCTGCCCTTCCATCTGTGGGTTTGCCTCTGCAGCTCAGCACGTGATGCACTCATCGTAGAACCACGGCATGCATGGGTTGGAAGGGTCCTTGGGGATCATAGAACCATGGATTGGGTTGGGTTGGGTAGGGCTGGGATGGTCCTTAAAGATCATAGAGCTGTGGGATGGATTGGGTTGGGTTAGAAGGGTCTTGAAAGGTTATAGAACTGTGGAATGGTTGGGTTGGGTTGGGGTAGGGTTGGAAGTGTCTTGAAAGGTCATAGAACCATGGAATGGTTGGGTTGGAAGGGTCCTCAAGAATCATAGAGCCACGGAATCATTGTGTTGGAAGGGTCCTTGAAGACTATAGAACCATGGAGTGGTTGGCTCAGAAGGGACCCCCCAGCCCCACCCCTGCCGTGTGCAGGCTGCCCCCCAGCTCAGCTGCCCAGGACCCCCCCACGGCCTCGGGCACCTGCAGGGATGGGGCACCCACAGCTCCGGGCTGCAGGGCTGGGGCCGCACCGCCTCCGGGTGAAGGATTTCCCCACATCTGAGACCAACCTGCCCTCTGTTGGGTGGAAGCTTCTCCCCTGTGTTGTACTGTTCTCTGCCCATGCTCTTCTTTTTATCAGCTATGATACAGGTGGTCTCTGGGCTGTACGTACACATTGCTGCCTCATCCAGCTTTCCTCCACCAGCACCCTCCCGTCCTTCCTGCAGGGCTGCTCTCCATGAGCTCCTCTCCCACTCTGTGCCCAAATCTGGGATTTCCCCGACCAAGCACTGCCCATTCGGCCTTACTGAACCTCCCTGTGTTCCCATGAGCTCCCTGCTCACCCCCCCAGGGCCCTCTGGATGCCACCCTTCCCTTCTATTGAATCAACCACGCCACTCAACTTGGGGCCCGCTGTCAGACTGCGGGCGCACCAATATTGCCCCCTGACCTCGTCCCCCAGTGCCACGCCTCCACCTCTGGGAATGGTGACAGCCCCACGTCCCCGGGCAGCGTCCCAGCCAGTTGGGATGCAGCTCCGTGCCCCCATCCCTGAGCCGCGGCCGTGCCCTGGCGCTGGGGGAGCGTTTGGGGTTGCTTTTGTTGGATTTGGCAGCGGGTCCGTCCCGCTTGCTGCCCTCTGGTGGAACCATCCCAGCTGCAGGGATTGGGGGGCGAACCGGGGGGAGCAGAGAGGACCGCGGTGTGCCTGGAGCAAATGGAGCACGTCTGCACTCCTCCTGAGCCCCTCGGTCCGCTTCAGACGGACTTTGGGGGTAAAACAGTGAGGGTTTGTCATTGCCCAGGTGTCAGCTGTAGCGCAGTGCTGGGAGCGGAGCGCTCCTTCCAGGGCTCCGGGCCACTTCTGCCTTTGTGCCACACTCGGGGGTCCTTCAGAGCCCGCCCTGACAGCGCAGAGTGCTGCAGAGCTGGCGGGCACAGCTCTGTGCCGGGGGGGCCCCCGCAGAACCGCAGTGCATCGCGGTGAGGGGAGAAGGAGAGACGGAGAGGTGGAAACTCGCGGCCAAAGCCACTGCAGCGCCAAACGCCTGGAAAAAAACTTATCTCCAATCTCCCTTTTTATTTTTTTTTTTAAATTTTTTAATAAAGCCCTTTGTTTTTGCAGTAATCTCATCCTCTTGCCGGGCCGGGATTTTCCAGGCGCTCTCCCACCCCTCTCCCCGCGCAGCCGAAGGTGATCGCACACTGCGCGGACTTTACGGCTCCCACGAGGGACGTTGCTGGGGCTGCTTTTGCGATTATTGCACCGAATCCTCCCGTAAACCCGATCTCACCAGGGTCCCCGTCCCCCCCAGCCCCCCGCCCCGCCGATGGGGGAGCGAATCTCTTTTCCAGGGAAGGAGCTGCCGGCTCCTCGCACCCACGCGGCGCTCGGGGCCGTCCCCGCGCTGCAGGGAGGGGTTCTCCGTGCCGTGGCCCCGAGCTCCGTGCTGCTGCTGGAGGTGTTCTGCCCGGTGCGGGTGCTGGAGGGGAAAAGAAAGGGAGAAAAATGGAGGACAGAAAAGAAGTGGAGTGTGCTCGGGCAGAGCAGCGGCTCGCGGTGCCCGGGGTGAGGTTGGTCCCACGCTGCCCCGTCGGTGCCCTCAGTCCATTGAGGCCTCTTTGCGACTTCGGGTTGGCAGCTGAGATCACTGCGTGCTCCGTTGGTCCCCAGCGCTTTGTGCACCCATCTCCAGTGCTGTGTTTGAGCAAGAGCCTTGGCAGAGCCCGTCTGCAGGAAGGGACCTTTGCACGGTGCAAGGCAAGGCAGCTTGTGTGCTGATCCAGCAGCCCCTGCACTTGTGCTGCCACATGGGGAGAGGTTCTGCTGACTCTGTGCGTACCTGGGATCATAGAATCATCATAGAATCGTGGAATAGTTTGGGTTGGAAGGGGCCTTTAAGGTCACCTAGTTCTACCCCCCACCCCCATAGGCAGGGACACCTCCCAGCAGACCAGGTTGCTCACAGTCCCATCCAGCCTGGCCTCGAATGTCTCTGGGAGGGGACATCCACAACCTCTCTGGGCAGCCTGCTGCAGTGTCCCACCACCCTCACAGTAAAGAATTTCTTCCTAAGAAGTTCTATTCAACGCCATGGGGCGCAGTTGGAGCAGTGCAGAGAAGGGCTGGTGGGCGCCTGGTGGAGCTCAGGGGCAGCGCATCCCACACTGGGCTCAGAACTAACCCAAGAAGTGGGACTGACTTCACAGGAGCAACACAGGAGAGGGGGACGGGGGGGCTGCAGGTGTCCACGAGCACACCGACCTCGTGTTGAGCCGATGGGCAAAGGCACAGTGAGAGCATGCCAACAGGGATGGCAGTGGCACCTCAGTGTGACGCTCCTGAGACCCATCCGTGTGCTGGGTCCATTTGGGGACCTGGTTTGATGCAGGGACGGGAGGGCACGAGGGCTGAGCTGGCAGGGAGAGGCAGCCAGGCTGTTGTCCTGCCTGGGGACGGGAGGTGCAGAGCAGAAGGGAGATCCCTGGATAAAGGTGAGGAGGGAGCTCTTGTCCTGGTGGACTTCTGGGACGGGACCCAGGCAGCGGTGAGGTCTCCATCCATGGAGATACGGGGGCTTGACTGCGTGACCAAACGCAGTGCTCAGCGCCCTGATGGAGCCTGGAAGCTGGCTTTGATGTAGCAGAGACCTCCAGAAACCCTTCCCAGCATCTGTTTCTCCACAGTCTGCATTTCCGAGGCTTCCATATGGCTCATACCCGCCGGCCCCTCACAGCACCTCGTCCTTGGCCATGCACACACCTTGCAGGGCGTTGTGTTCGTGCTCTTCCCGCAGTTCAGGGCTGTTGCCCCCAGGTTCGTTGGGTGGCACTGAGCTCATGGGAGCAGAGGGGCTCTGCAGAGCTCTGAGATCTGCGCTGGGCACGGCCGGGATGGGGAAGCAGCCGAGACAGGAAAGGCTGTGAGCACAGTGAGTGGGAATGCGGCGCTGCGAGCTGAGCAGCTGTCAGAGAGCGGCTCAGCAGCCCATCCTCAGACGGGGGCTGATGGGCTTTCTGTCTTCATGGTCCCAGATGAGCAGAAGTGCGCGGTGCTTAATGAGGCCTTTCTTTCCTTCCTTCCTTCCCTGTAATGCGCCGTCCCCGAGGAGCCGTGAGCGCTGCGCGGCGCGAACCCACAAGCACAAAGGTTCACGTGGCGGGCCCTTGCTAAGCTGTTTTCTTCTCTTTCAGGTCAAACGGGCTCCCAGGAAGAGCAAAGCCCTGGGGGCTGATCCCCCTCTGAAGGACAGCGAGGGTCTGAGCCTTCCGGATGAGTACGAGGAGGACAGCTCGGATGAGGAGGTAGGGCTCCCTGCCAACTTGATGTGTGTGGATACAACATAGGGGTGGTGGATTCCTCACTGCGTCGCCTTCTGTGCAAACCTGGAGGGAGGGACGTTGGTCAAAGGGCGTTGGGTGTGACAGGGGGCTGCCCACCCTGCAGCTCACTGCTGGCACTGGCGGGCTGGTGGCAGAGCACAGTGCTCACAGTGCCTGGCGCTGGAGGTTGGAAACTGCTTGTGCAAGAGGCAGCAGGATCCAGGCCACAGAATGCTCCTTGGCTTGGCTTCTTCCAGACCAACTTCATTGCCTTTCTTAATCGTCTGCTAAATCAATTAATGTGATTGGCGCAAATCAGCTGCTCCTGCGGAGCCCTGGGGTCGGGATGGGGTGGGCGCCAAGTGCCGCGGGGGCGTTCGGTCTGGCCCGATTGCCGGGCTCTGGGTTCACTGGAAGGTGTTGGGATGGATTTGTGGGGCAGCTTGCGGGGTGCTGGTGAGCTTTGAGGGCATGGTGTGCTGTATCGGGGCACAGCGTGCTATATTGGGCATTTTGAGGCTTTAAAGCCCCATTTTGAGGCTTATTGACCTATTTTGAGGGATTGCGAGCCCATTTTAAGAACTCTTACCCCATTGGCAAGAGTTGGACTCAGTGATCCCTTCCAAGTTGGAATATATTCTCTGATTCTGTGGTGTGGTATACTGGGGCACAGTGTGGTATATCCAGGCATTTTGAGGGCTTAGAACCCATTTTGAGTCCCTTTTTTGAGGGATCACAGTCCTATTTTGAGAACCCCTAGCCCCATTGCCAGGAGATGAACGTGATGGTCCGTATGGGTCCCTTGCATGTTGGAATGTGTTCTGTGATGTGGTATATCAGGGCATGGTGTGGTATACTGGAACATGACATAGTATATCAGGACATTTTTAGGGTTCATAACCCCATTTTGAAGGCTTATGGCCCTAGTTTGGGGGATCACAGCCCCATCTTAAGAAGTCCTAGTGCTATTGCCAGCAGTTGAACTTGATGATCCTTATGGGTCCATTCCAAGTTGGGATATATTCCCTAGTTCTGTGGCATGGTATATCGGGGCATAGCAAGATATATCGCAGAATGGCGTGGTATATCGGGGCATGGTGTTGTGTATTAGGGCATTTTGAGGGCTCAAAACCCTATTTTGAGAGACCACGGTCCTATTTCAAGTATTCTGAGCCCAATTGCCAGGAGTTGGACTTGATGATCCTCACGGGTCCCTGCCAAGTTGGGATATATTCTCTGGTTCTGTGGCATGGTATACTGGGGCATGGCATGGCGTATCAAAGCACGGGGTGGTATATTGCAGAATGGTGTGGTATATTGTGGAATGGCGTGGTGTATCAAGGCACGGCGTGGTATTTCGGGGCACTGAGCACCAGCACAGCGGCTCCTCGGCCCTACAGCCAGTGAAGGGCCTCAGCCCTGGCACAGGAGACACAAGGGGGGACTGGGAGCGCACCGTGCCCCGGGGCTGGATGCTTGAGGCCCACCTGGGTTGGCGCTGGAGCTGCCGGCAGCCCCCGGGTCTGGAATAGAGATTTAGAGAGAGGGGAAATATATGACTATAGAAAACATACACTTGTGTAATGTCTCCAGCATAACCCAGGAAAAAAACCCTTTCATGCAGGAATCCGAGGTCTCCCCCTCCCCAGCTGGTCCCGGTGCAGGGCCCCCGTGGGGGGAGCGCTGATTCAGAACCTGTTGACATCAGAGCAGCTTCCAGTGGCTTTGTTCCTGTTCCCCGCTCCCAGCCCCCTGCCCTCTGTGATTGTATTTATCTCTCCTCCAGAAGATCCCCCGGTGCTGCTGCTGCTTCCTGCGGCCGCTTTGTGCTCATCGCCGCCCCGGCTTCGTCCCTCCGTGCTGCAGGAGGGGCCGTTATCTTCCATTTCTCGTTATCTCTTCTTCATTGAGACCCCCAGTTTTTGGTCCGTAGCTTCATCCTAATTAATGCGTGACCTCATCCTCACTAATGAGAGGCCTCATCCTAATCGAAGGACCGCGGTGCTCTTGAGAGCGATACTGGAGGTGCGTGCAGCCCCTAGGGCCCTGCGGATGGTGCTCAGCCAATCCCACCTGCAGGCACCGGGAGCAAACAGTGAATGCATGGGATGCACTGGGGGGGCGCCGATCCCAGACCCACCAGCGCTCGGGCAAAGCATGGCAAGCAGTGCTGGTGCGGGCACAGCACCGTCCGTCCCTGCAGCTGCTCTGGGGACAGCGGGGTGTCCCTCCCCATTGGGCCCCCCCACAGAGCTGCAGGAGCGGCGTCCCCATCCATCACCCCCGGTACCGGGCGTCCTGGGGCAGCACGCACCAAACTGAGGTAGAGGCGGCCCGTGGTGCGCCTTGGCACCTGCTGGTGGCCGCCCCCGACTCCGGGCGATGCCGTGGCACCGCCTCTCCCCGTGGGGCGGCCGCCGTCCGACCCATCGCCGTGCCCGCAGCCGCCCCCACGAGCAGCACGGGTGGGAAAGCATCCCACGGTGCGGCCGCTGCCCCCGGGGCGCCCGGAGCCGCGCCGCTGTCACTCAGCGCCTGCACGGGGGCTCCGAGCTCCTTAATAAAGAGTAATGGCCCCGCGCTGCCCCGCGCTCCCGCTCGCTTGGCAGCTCCTCCTGGCCGCGCGCCCGGCCGCTCTGCCGTGCGCTCCGAGCAGAGACACAACAAAACCCCGGCGGTTTCCTGGCCGGGTGCGCAGCCCGCGCTGCGTGCGGGGCTCCCGGTGGCACAGCCGCGCGTGTGCCCGCGGTGCCGGCGCTCCCCCCGGCGCTCGGCACGGAGATGAATGGCCGCGAGCTGCCGCGGCTGTCAGGGCCTCGCTGGGAGGAAGCAGTTTGGGGCTTTTGTTTGGTTCTGTTTCCTCCCACAATGACTATTCCATATGTCAGTGGATAATGAATGAAGGAGCGCTGAGTGCTCCTCGGAGCGCGGCGGCCGTTCCAAGCCCACTTCCCTCCTCCGCAGCGCAGCTGAGCCGGGCGGGGGGCGAGCGCTGGCCGGGCGCAGGGAGCTCTTCTTTCAGTAGCTGATTAGCCAAGAGAGAAAAGCACTGCAGAATGTGCTGCTGGCAGACGGCTCCTTCACTCATCACTCCGTGTGTGTGTGTGTGTGTGTGTGTGTGTGTATGGCCTTGCGTGCGCTTCCTGACCTGCCTGGCTCCGGCTGATCTCTGCGCTCCCTGCGAGCGTGCCTGGCCAGCGAGCGCGTGCTCAGACCCTGGAGCAGCGAGGGAGGAGTGGGCAGTGCCGTGTTGGAGCTCATGGGCAGTCAGTGCCGTGCCACGGCTCGTGGGCCGTGCTGTGCCAGAGCTTATGGGATGTGCAGTGACGGAGCTCGTGGGCCGTGCCAAAGTTCTGGAGATGGGCGAGGAGGGGCCCTGTGGGTAGTGCCGTGCTGTGCTGGAGTTTGCAAGCAGTTCTGTGCAGCGCCAAAGCTCCAGAGCCTGGAAAGGAGGGACCCAGCAGGCGGCTGTGCTGTGCCAAAGCTCATGGGCAGCGCTGTGCTGTGCCAGAGCTCTGGAGCTGGGCAAGGAGGGGCCCTGTGAGCAGTGTCGTGCTGTGCCAAAGCTCCAGAGCCATGGAAGGAGAGATTCCGTGGGTGGCTGTGCTGTGCAGGGGCTCCAGAGCCAGACAAGGAGAGACTCAATGGCCAGTGCCGTGCCAAAGCTCACAGGCAGCCCCAGGGTGGCACTTGGGGAAGCTCCCAGTTCCCAAACCAGCTCTGCTGCTCAATTCCACGCTGTTTACGCTCCTTAACTTTCTTCCAAGGGGGAAGTGTCTCTCAGTGTTGCTGTGTCCCTTCCAAAAAGCTCCGGTTCCCGTTGCTGGGAGCACCGCACGCTGCAGTTGGGTTGTGCACTGGGGAGGGACCGTGGCACGGTGCTTTGGGTGCTCGCCCGCTCTGAAGGATGAGGCTCAGGGCTCCTCGATGCCTCCTGTCATCTCAACACAAACAATTCCTGGGAAGGCATGGGCTGCCACACACAACATCAGGAAGGAGCTGAAAGACGTACGCAGGGAGGAAAGCGCTGCACTGCAACTCCAGCCCACCGCTGAGGTCCTCCAGCTGCAGTGCCATGCCCCATTTCCACAATTCCATTTTGGAGCGGCGGAGGGAGAGCAAAAGGAGCTGCGGAGATGGATGGCGGGGATAATTGGAGGCCTGGGGGGAGCGTGCAGACGAGGAGATGTGAGGAGAGGAGATTTGTGTCGGCTGGAGGCGAAGCGGAGTCGGGAGGACACTAACAGGATGCAGAAGGAAGCACAGGGATATTTGAGGAGATGAAACGGCGTCAGGTTTAAAACCAAAACGGGAGGAGAGGGATGCGCTTGCTGTGCGGCCGTATTATCTTACATGGCACGGGGCAGAGCATCACTGCACCACGAGGAGATGGCGGTGCGCAGACATTCGGGTCTGCACACAGTGATGCCAATAACGGGAGTGTCGGGAGCGGTGGTGCTTCAAGCTGAGATCGATGCTATGAAACCTCAAGGATCAAGCCAGTCCCTGAGCTGCGTGCACCAGGAACACTCTGCTATGTGCTGGGGCGTGGGGTGGTCATAGAATCATTGAGCATGGATGAGATCTCCAAGATCCCCCATTCCAACTCCAGTCCATCTCCACCGTGACCCTAAACAGAACCATGGAAGTCATTAAGGTTGGAAGAGACCTCCAGGATCCCCCAGTCCAACCCAACCCGTCCCACCATGCCCACTGACCGTGTTCCCACGTGCCACATCTCCACTGTTCTGTAACACCTCCAGAGATGGGGACTCCCCTCCACCTCCCTGGGCAGTGGGATGGGGCCTTGGAGCTGTTTTGTTGTCCCATCTTGTTGGCATCAAAGGGTGGGAAGCTCTGCTTCTAGCACAACCCATCCCATCTTCCACCACGCATCAACCACTAAAGGTCTTGGATTCATAGAACCATGGAGTGGTTGGGTTGGAAAGGTCATTAAAGAGCATAGAGCCACAGAATGGTTGGGTTGGAAGGGTCCTTAAAGAGCATAAAGCCACGGAGTGGGTGGGGTTGGAAGGGTCCTCAAAGCCCATCCATCTCCAACCCAGTCCTCAGCCCACCCAGGACCCTCTGGATGCCATCTCTTCCTTTGTTGGATCAGCCGCCCCGCTCAGCTGGGGGCCATCAGCAAACTGCGTGCGCACCCAATCCCACCGCCGGTGCCATCGGTAAAGAAGAGCCCTTCTCCATTGACCGCGGCTGTGGGGTTTGCTGTGGATTTCTCGGCAAGGGGCGTCGCGTGGGCTCCGGTGGGAGCTCAGCGGCCGCTCACTGATGCTTAAATAGAGGCTGAGCAGAGCCAGAGGAACACGACGCATGGCTTGGGCCCCGTGCTCCACAGCTCTCCACTCCCCCCCAATAGACTGGGGACGGTTTCGGCACCGGCTCCGGTGCTTGGGGCCGCCGTGGGAAGCCAGGCTGGCGCGGCACTGGGAGCTCACAGCTGCGCAGCTCGGGCACTCGTTGGGGCTCCTGGCACTCCAGGACGGAAAGTTTCCACACTCAGCACGTCGGAGCTGGGACCGGGCAGCCCCTTCCCCACGGCGCCGTGTGTCCCTGTGCCCGTGCGCTGCCCTGCCCGGCAATGAGCAGCGGCTGCGGTGCTGCCGGGGGATTCTCTGTGGTGGGGACGGGGAGGGCTGGAGCTGGGGGGAGCCGGGGAGAGCTGGTGATTAACTGGTGCTGATACAGCCGTGAAAAAGGAGCTCCATTACTCTGTCTCTTGGCTGCCCCAGAGCTGATATTTAAAGCGTTTGTGAAGCGGCTCAGTTGGGGCAGGAAAGGCTTTTTCCTTCTGGAAGGAATGACATCACCGAATACATTTAACCGATCAGGTCTCTGACCCAAGGAGAGCGAGAAACCCACAACAACTTGCGGCTGATGAGTGGAAACTTTTCCTTCTTTCTTTTTTCTTCTTCTTTTTTTTTTTTCCATTTACTTTCCCCCTCTGCGTGCCGGCTCTCCGCGGCTCAGCTCCACGGGCTGCACTCCAGGATCCGCTCCGATTCCTCCGGCCCCGCTGCACCCGGGGGGGGCAGGGAGCAGCCTGCAAGTGCAGGGCAGGTTAATTCCGAGAGCCACGTTAATTCAGAGAGCCGCGGCACAGCTGGGTTGGAGGGGACCTTTAAGATCACAGAACTGCTGGAACAGTTGGGTTGGGAGGGTCCTTCAAGATCACGGAGCTGTGCAACGGTTGGATTGAAAGGGTCCTTAAGGATCATAGAGCTGTGGGATGCTTGGGTTGGAGGGGCCCTTAATGGTCACAGAACCGGGAATGGTTGGGTTGGAAGGGTCCCCTGCCGTGGGCTGTGTGCCCCCCACTGGCTCAGGCTGCCCAGGGCCTCATCCATGGCCTCAGACACCTCCAGGGATGGGGCTCCGTGCCAGCGCCACCGCCACCGGCAGTTCCCATTGCCGCGTCCCGCATTCTGCCCTCGCCCGTCGCCGTGCCGACCCGGCTCGCTTCCCGGTGCGGATGGCGTTGTGCAGCCACTCCTCCCACCCCCGCGCTGGAGCTGCTCCATCCCTGCGCTGGCAGAGCCGGGGCTGCGGGACGCCAGGGCTGCTGGCGAAGCTCCCCTCGCACTGCAGCCACCGCAGCAACGCTGCGCTGCAGCGTCCGGGCGGCTCACGCAGGTGGGACGGCGGTGGCTGCGTGCCGGTGTGGCCACGGCACAGGGCATGGTGCCGGCCCAGAGCTGAACTGCCAGCGGCTGCTCCAGCATCCCTCCGCTCCCAACACGCTTCCGGCCTCGTGGGGCTGTTTTCCACTCCTGGTGAATGCGTCCAGCGCTGCTCGCCCTGCACCCGTGCAGCGCTGCAACTCCTGCACCGCTCTGCATCCATTCGTTGGCACAAACCCCGCACCCGCAGCGCCGTGCGTGGCTCTGATCGCTCCAGGAGCTGCTTGGGAGGCTCCTGGCTGTGCTGGGGTGACGGCCGTGCGCTCAGCAGCTCTGTGCATGGGGATGGCTTTCTGCAAAGCAGCGTTCAATCCTGGACACAGAGTCAGCACCACTGGGACTCCTCAATGCAGGGAGAACGGCGCCCTCTGCTCGTTGGGAAAGGGCAAAGGGGGAGGACATTTTCCTGCGCAAAGCCCACTGCTCATTGCCCTGTTGCTGGAGTGGTGCTGGAGGGGCGGCCGGTGGGAGCAGGCGGTGCTCGGTGCCATGGCTGAGGGCTTCAGGTGCCAGAACGCACCCCGTGATGGGTGATGCCAAAGGCGGCGGGGGGCTTAGGGATGGCTCTGGCTTGTGGTGTGAGCGTCTGTGCCTGGGTTGGGGCAGAGCTGTGCTGGCAGTGTTATCGGGTGCAGTGCCCTGAGCAATGCAGTGCCAGGTATGTGTGGTGCAGTGCCCAATGGATGTCGTGCCATGTGTGATGCAGTGCCATGTGTGATGCAGTGCCATGCACAATGCAGTGCCATGCGTGATGCAGTGCCATGCGTGATGCAGTGCCATGCACAATGCAGTGCCATGCACAATGCAGTGCCATGCGTGATGCAGTGCCATGTGTGATGAAGTGCCATGCACAATGCAGTGCCATGTGCAATGTAGTGCCATGCACAATGCAGTATCGTGTGCAATGTAGTGCCCAGCATGATACAGTGCCCTGACCAGTGCGGTGTCCTGAGTGATGCAGTGCCCAACCTAATGCAGTGCCCCATCCAGCGGAGTGCCTGATGGATGCAGTGCCATGCACAGGGAGGTGCAGTGCTCAATGCAGTGCCATGTGCGATGGACTGCCATGCTCTGGACTGCCAGTGCCTTTCTCAATGCAGTGTCCAGTGCAGTGCAGTGCAGTGCCCTTCTCAATGCAGTGCCCTTCTTGGTGCAGCGACCTGCGCCAGCCTGCTATCCTGGACCCGTTCCCCCCGTCCTGCTCACAGCTTTCTCGCAGGCTGGCCCCGCTCAGGGGTTTTGTTTTCATCCCTCCCGATCCAGTAGCACAACTTGTCCAAAAAAACACCGCTCGA
Source organism: Alectoris magna (assembly GCA_030625065.1). NCBI lineage: Eukaryota > Metazoa > Chordata > Aves > Galliformes > Phasianidae > Alectoris > Alectoris magna. The sequence goes on along the minus strand of CM060561.1, from coordinate 796,363 downwards.
CTTTACTTCAATTCCTGGAAAAACTCTGGAACAAAATAATCAAGCCCTTTGCAAACCTCTGGAAGATAGCGGGCGGACTCGTCACCGCCAGCACAGACGAGTCTGTCAAAACAACCCGGCGTCCCTCTGCACCGGGAGAGGGGGCTGAGCGGGTGGTGGGTGGCAGTGATGCCCGGTGGCTGCGGGAGCAGCCCAGGAGATGCCCAGCACACGGGTACCTGGCTGGCTCCTGGAGGGGCATCGGCCCATGGGGTTCGTGGTTGGGGTGGGTGGGTGCAGCTGGTGGTGCCGCAGGGTCTGCGCTTGTCCTGCACCTGCACCTGGGCCCATCAGTGCCCTGCACAGGGGAGGGGAGGCGTGCTGAGTAAATGAGCAGTCATGGAATGATTAGGGTGGAAGATCATAGAGCCATGGGAGGGTTGGGTCGGAAGGATCCTTAAGGATTGTAGAGTCATGGGATGATGGGGTTGGGAGGGTCCTTAAAGATCACACAACTGTAAAATGATTAGGTTGGAAGGTTCCTTAAAGATCATAGAGCCATGAGATGCTTGGGTTGGGTCCTTAAAGATTGCATAGCCATGGATGGTTGGGTTGGAAGGGTCCTTAAAGGTCACAGAACTGTGGAATGGTTTGGGCTGGAAACATCTTGCTGAGCTCTTGGGAGCCACAGGGCATCCCTTGACCTGCTGTGTGTATCCCAATGTGCTGCAGGGGTTGCCCTGCTCATCCCCTGTCTGTGGGGTGGGCAGAGCAGGAGGAGGCAGCTTGGGCTCCTGTGATCATATAATTGTAGAATGATCAAGATTGGAGAAGACCTCAAGATCCCTCAGTCCAACCGCAGCCCGTCTGCACCATGACCCTAAACTGAACCACAGAGTCATTAAGGTTGGAAGAGACCTCCAAGATCCCCCGGTGCAATCCCTGCCCACCCCCACCATGGCCCTAAATACAACCATGGAGTCATTAAGGTTGGAAGAGACCTCCAAGATCCCCCAGTGCAATTCCGGCCCACCCCCCCCCATGCCCACTGACCGTGTCCCCAAGTGCCACATCTGCACCGTTGCAGTGGGGGATGGGAGCTCCCCCACCTCCCTGGGCAGCCTGTTCCCATCCCTGACGGCTCACTTGGAGAAGAGCATTTCCCCTAATATCCAACCTGAGGACATCTCCTCTTGTCCCATCCTCTCGATCTCCGCTTGCTGCAGCCCCTTTGGGGTCCCTGTAGGGCGCCAGACGCCGGTGGCCTTCTTGCAACCTGTGTGCATCGCCGTGCACTCAGCACTGCTTTGGATGACCAAAACGCACACGTTCACGCTTCGCCTTTCCTTCCCGCTGCCGCGCCGGCTCTCCCTTAGCCTCATTCAGCTGCAGTTGGGGTTTTCCCTCTTAAACGAGGATGGGAGCTCATTTCGGCAGGGCCGCACCCTGCCCCGTACCCAGGAGCTCTGGGACCCTTCAGGACCTTCCAGCCGGTGGGACCGGGACCCCCAGCGCTGCGGCAGCGGCACCGCGGGGCCCAGCCGCGATCGGAAGCCGCGGCCGATGCCGGCGCTCCCCCCCCTCCCCCGCGGGGTCGGCTGTAACCGGAGAGCGCGCGGGGCGGCCGCCGAGCGCCTGTTTGTGTGTCCGGGAACCACGCGTCGCTCTGCGCGGCGGCCAAGGGCCGCTAATGGCTTCTGTCGGCTACCGGCGCGCCGGCTGCCAAAGGCTTGGCCCCGGCCCCGCTCCCCGCATCCCCCGCGTCCCGGCCCAGCTGCGCGCCGTGCTCTGGCGCTGGGCTCCTCTCGTGTTTCCTCGGCCCCGCGGCGATCCCTTCTTTGTTTGGAGCCTCCCCGCGCTCCGGCCCCGTCTTGAAAATCGCTCACGGCGGCGGCTCCCGCAGGCGCTCCTCGTGCCCCCGGCCCCCCGGCCTGGGGCAGCAGCCGGCCCCGCGGCCCTTCCCACGCGCCGGCCCCGTCTCGTTCCTCTCCCGGCATCAGGTTTTCCTACCGCGTCGGGTTTTCCCATTACGTGCGGCTGCGGCGCAGGTGGGTGACGCTCAGAGCGGGCAGCGGGCGCCGCACGTGTCCTCCTGCGAGGGCCGGGGCCGGAGGGGAGGCCAGGAGCACCGGTTGCGACGATTGGTGCTCCAGGGAGCGACCCGGGGTCGTTTAAGCCTTGCTTTGTGCTCGGTGGCCGAGGCCCCCGGGATGCTGCAGGGCTGGGGGTCCTCAGCGTCTCCCTCACCCGCGAGCGGCTGTGTGAAAGTGCTGCGAACCGGGGAGCCCGGCGCTGGGCGCCGCGCTCCAGCAGCGGCCTCCCCGGGGCAGTGCAGGGGGGAGGAGAACATCCCCTTCCCTGCAGGCCACGCTCTGTGCAGTGCATCTCAGGGACCCGTTGGCCCTCTTGGCCAGCGGAGCACACTGCTGGCTCCTGGTCAACTGTTGGCCAACCATTGGTGAGCCAGGACACCACTGGCCTTCTTGGCCAGCGGAGCACACTGCTGGCTCCTGGTCAACCCTTGGTCAACCACTGCTCACGGGTACCCCCAGGTCCTTCTCTGCAGAGCTCCCTTCCAGCAGCTGGTGCTCCCCAAATGGCAAATCCTTTGTTCCCAGCTGCCTGCGTCCCATCTCGCTGGGCCATAGCCAAAGACGTGATGTAAGTTGCTGTACAGCTGTGATGCTTTCAGCACGTGCTTCTTCTCTCTCTGGTCCCACTGAGGCGGGTTGCTCCAGGCACTTGTCCTTCCTCCTCTGGGCAGGCGTTGGGTTTGTTCAGCAGCAGCTGTACCCCGGCGACTTGCTGCACCACGATGCACTGGGCACACAACCCGAGCCATGGCTCTGTGGTCTGTAAGGACCCTGCCAACCCAACCCAACTCATTCTGTGTCTCTGTGGTCTTTCAGGACCCTTCCAACCTAACCCGTCCCGTGGTTCAATGATCTGTAAAGACCCTTCCAAGCCAACAGAACTCATTTTGTGGTGACCTTTAAGTACTCTTCCGAGCCAGCCCAAACCAACCCATCCCATCCTTCTCTGATCTGTAAGGACCCTTCCAATTCAACCATTCCATTGCTCTGTGATCTTTAAGAACCCTTCTAATCCAACCCAACCCAACCATTCCATGTTGTATGATCTCTAAGGACCCTTCCAATCCAACCATCCCATGGTTCTGTGGTCTTTAAGGACGCTTCCATCCCAACCACCCCTGTCTCTATGATCTACAAGGTGCTACGCTCAGGGCCAGCTGCACCACGCATTGCTGCCCCCCCCCCCCGTGCCTCCCCCTGCTCTCCCTCCGCCACCGGCAGGAAATCTGTCTTTAATGGGCTATGGAGGGGAGCGGGCCGTGTTTTGCTAAGGAGGAATGTTGACATGGAAGCCTCTGCTCTTTCTTCCTGGCAGGTCCCCGTCCGGATCGCGTGCTGCTCGCGCCGATCCTTCTCCGTGCCGGGACGAGGAGGGGGGCCGGGGCCTGCAGGTGCGACGCGGGGTGGGGGCTCCCCCAGACCCACCGCTTTCATCCGCGCTCCGCTCCCAGATGGCTGCGGGAAGGGAGGGGAGGGGTCCCCGGGGGGGCACGATTAAAGCCATCTGCGGGACGGGGGCCGTGCGCTCCCCTCCCCACCAACCTTGGGGCTGATGGGGAAGGGGGAACTCATCGGTCCCAGTGGGAAACGCAATCTGGAAGTGGGGGGAGAGCGGTGGGAAGGGGCCGTGCGCCCCCCAGCCCCTTCCCCCTCACCGTGCCTGGGCCGGCGCCGAGGCGGGGGGGTGGGGGGCTGCGCTCTGCCTTTACATCTCGTAACCTTTAACGAGCTGGGCCTGCTCTGCACCGAGCGAGTCCTGGGCGGCTGCGTTACGCTTGGCTATGGGGAGGGGATCGGCACAGCTCCGGCACTGCGGCACCAGAGGGCTCCTGCTGCCAGCTGAGCCCCACGCTGGGGGTCCCGGCGCTCTCTGTAGAGTTTCTGTTCCCCCCTGTGTGTGAATCCCATGGCGCCGGGGCTGCTCCAGAGCCGCAGTCTCCCAGTGCGCGGCGGTGGTGTGGGGCACAGCGCCCAGGGAGAGGAGAATGCCTGTGTCACTGCCCCCCCCGGGAGCAGCTCTCAAGGTGTTTAGAATGGAAAAGTCCGAGCACGGTCGGAGCAGCGCCGAGGGGGGGGTTGCCAAAATTAACAGTTGATTCGGGTTTGCGGGAGCGGGAGCCAAAACGCAAGGAATCTTGGAGTCAGAGAGGGAAACTTTTTGTGCGGGCAGTAAATCAGCACGGAAAGATCGGAGGTGGGGAGGAGTGGCGGGGGGGGGTGGAGCTGCCTGGGGGGGTCAGAGCCTGCACCTCTCTGCCCCCACCCTGTGAGCTCCCCCCGTAGCCCTGAAGGCCATGGGATGCGGAGCAGACGTTGGCTGTGCCACTGCTGTCACCATGGGCCGTGCTCACTCTGGAACCTACTGACGACCGCTGTTGGGAGTGCTGTTCAGTGAGCCTGGGGGGGTCTTTTCACCCACCCTCCCCCCCCCGCCCAGTGGGGCTGTGGTTCTTCTGGATCCATGTCCTGATTGCTCTGAGTGTCTCCTGAGTGCAGACCCCACGATATCTCCGAGCGTCCCACGCTGGAGCTTGGCATTTCCTCAGCTACATCCACCACCACGCTGCGTCCGTCCGTCCATCTGTCCGTCCGTCCCATCCATCAGAACCGCACATCGCCGTCCCCACCGCCCTCCTTACTATGGAGCTCATCCCCAGGAACCATTCCCAGCACCAAAGTGGGCAAAGGGAAACTGAGGCAGGTGGCTGCTCACCCCGGGGGGGGTCCCAGCCTCTCCCAGCCCCACGGAGCACTGGAACCACCCAGGATTGCATCCCCGCCCCCCACCCCCAGCACCGGGCACTGCCCACTGCCCGTGGATGGGGCTCCGATTGGAGCTGACGTCCCTCTATTTGTCAGAGATAAAAAATAGCAGAGGGGAATGGAAAGACAGGAGGCACAGGAAAGCGGTTTGGTAGTTAAGAGACAGAGGAGCAGAATTAACGTGCGGAGGGGGATTTGGAGCGAACACTGCACGCATTGTAATCCGATAGGGGCAGGGGAAAAAAGAGAGACCGGGAGAGAGCGGCTGACCCCGAATCCCCGGGGGGGGACGCGGGGAGAGCAGCAACGAGGAGAGAGTGAAGGATTCCAGAGGTGGACCGGCTTCCTCTTCCCCCAGACAGACACAGGGGAGACGGGCAGCGCGCCAGCGCGTACCTGCGCTTCCAATCCGGCCCCGCAGCTGCGGCCGTGGGGGGGGCGGGGGGTTGTGGGGTAGGGGGGGAACGGGGGCTGCCGGGGATAGGGCGACACAGATGGAGATGTGGAGTGGAGGGGTTTATGCTGTGCCAGGGGTCCCTGCTGCTCCGGGCGGGGAGGGGGCTTCAGCAGCACCTGTCCCAGTGGAGGATCCCCATTCCTCTGGGGGGGGGGTCTGCAGCACCTGTCCCTATGGGGATCCCCATTCCTCAGGGGGGTCAGCAGCACCTGCCCCTGTGGGGGATCCATGCTATTCTGGGGGGGGTTCAGCAGCACCTGCCCCGGTGGGGGATCCCCGTTCCTCTGGGAGGGTCTGCAGCACCTGCCCCAGTGGGGATCCCTATTCCTTGGGGGGGGTCAGCAGCACCTGCCCTAGTGAGGGATCCCCATTCCTCTGGGGAGGGTCCGCAGCGCCTGCCCCAGTGGGGTTCCCCATTCTTCTGTGGGGGTTCATCAATACCTGCCCCACTGGGATCCCAGCTGGCATGCATTGGGGCCGGGGGCGGAGGGGGGAGGTGGCTCGCAGACCCTAAATCAGAGGAAGAAAGGGGCAGCAGAGCAGCGGGGTCACACGTGTTTCCTGGTGGCTGCGCAGGTGCAGGTGGAGCAGTGTGAGCACCTCGGGGTGGGTCGGAGCAGTGTGAGCACCTCAGGGTGGGTTGAGTGGAGCACGGCTCTGCCCTGGCACCGCCACCCAGACAGGGGTCTGTGTGGCCGTGGGACCCTCTGAGTGCTCCTACGAATGGTGCGGCGCGGTGTCAGAGCGCAGGGCTGTGTGCCCGTCCCCACATTCCAGGGCGGTGAGGTGATGCTGAGTGTGTCCCGCAGCCATGTGCGTGCGCCGAGTGCTTCTGGGCACCGGGGTGGCTCGGCGCTGCCTTTGCTCCTCTCCCTGTCGCGTGCCCTGAGAGCTTCGTGAGGGTCCCGGGTACCCGTGGGCGGTGGGGAGCCCCAGGGAAGTGTGGGGATGTGGGAGGTCACGGGGGCGTTGGCATCGTGGGGACACCGGCATCACAGGGGCACCAGTGCTGTGGGGGCATGATTTTGTGGGGTCTGGATCTTGTAGGGACATGAGTGTCACAGGGACATGAGTGTTACAGAGATACATGTTGTGGGGACGTGGGCACTGCAGGAGTACGAACATCATGAAGGCATGGGGACATGTGTGTCATGGAGATGAGCTTGTGGGGACAGGAGCTTCACAGGGACACGAGCATCACAGGGACATGGGCATCATAGGGACGTGAACATTGCAGGAACAGGAGCATCGTGGGGACACAAGCTTTGGAGTGACACAGGCACTGTGGGGACAGGAGCATCACGGACACAGATGTCATGGGGACACAAGCATCATGGGGACGGGAATGTTGCAGGGACACAAGCATTGTGGGGACACGAGCACCGTGGGGGTCTGAGCATTGCCGGGATGTGAACATCGTGGGGACACGGCACTGTGGGGACACGGCGTCATGGCCCCGTGGCCCCTTCCCCCCCCCTCCCCCTGCGGTTCCTGCGGATTAGGAGGAGGAAACGCGGCGTTGGGTTACTGCGATGCTGAACCTGCCATTATGGGGTTTATTCTGCTCGGCTCTGCTGTTGCTTGCGGCCCCATTTGCAGCCACGTCCCGCTCCGAGGGCTCCCAGAGCCCCATAGCTGTGTGGGGTGGGTGCACAACAATCCGGGGTGGCTGCTGAGCCCTGAGCACCCGTGGGTGCACGGAGGTGTCCAAGGTCTCCAGTCCCTTCCAGGGAACCCGGAGATGTGTAGGATCTGGGGGGACCGAGGGCTCCTCCAGGCTGGTTGTTCTCCCTGCATCCCTGCCAGCTCCTCAGCATCCCCAAGGTCCCAAAATCTCCCCCAGACCCCTCCGACTACCCAGCACCGCCCCAGTTCCCATCATCCCCAGTTCCCCAGCATCCCCCCAGCGCCCAGCATCCCCACCAGCTTCCAAAAGCTCCCCAGCACTCCCCCAGTTTCCATCATCCTCAGCTGCCCAGCATCCCTCCAGTGTCCAGCATCACCACCAGCTCCTCAGCACCACCTCCTCCTCATCTCCTCCAGAACCCCCCAGCATCCCCCCAGTGCCCAGCGTTTTCCAGCCCCCCAGCATCCCCCCATTGCTCAGCATCCTCCCCAGCTCCCAAAATCTCCCACAGACCTCCCCAGTGCCCAGCATTCCCCCAGTGCCCAACACCCCCCATTTCCCAGCATCTCCCACTTCCCATCGTCCCCCCTAACTCCCCGATATCTCCCCTCCACCCAGCACTGTACATGGGGGAGCAAAAGGGTTGTGCCCCCAGAGGGGTCACCCACTACATCCATGCCCCCATTCATGTTTCCCCACTGCTTGGGTGTAAGGGGCACCCTGTGACATTCTCCCCCCACAGCTGCTGGCAGGGGGGGATGCTGGCAGGACCCCTTCCTTTTGTCTCTGAGACCCTGCACAGCTTTCTCTCCCAGCTGCCCCATAATTGCCACCTGCGTGGCTTTAACGGCTGCCAGCTGCACGCCGTGGGGCACAGGCCTGGGAGGTGCATGGAAGTGATCACTGGGAGCTGCAGCCACGTGTGGGGGGACCTGGAGGGGCTGCGTGGCCCACTCAGGGTCTGTTGTCCCCCCCACTCTGAGCTGCAGGACGTGGGATGTAGGCAATGAGCAGCAGAGCCCTGCGGTGGGGCGGGGGGGGCTCTGTGCTGTGGGGGGGGTCTGGTGCTGAGCTCCTTCCCGGGAGCTGCACTGCCATCCCGGCTCGAGTGCTTTGGTTTGGGGGTCTGGGGGTCACTGCCCCCCGTTGTGGGGGGCAAATAAAGAAGTACAGCGTGCAGATAGGGAGGCAAGGTGTGGAAATGCAGAGGCAGGCTGTGCAAAGGTGGAAGCAAACCACGCAGAGGTGGAAACAAGCCGTGCAAATGCAGAAGCAAACTGTGCGGAGGCAGAAAGAATCCATGCAAGTATGGAAACAAGCCGTGCAAATATGGGAAGAAGCTGTGCAAAGTCGGGCAGGCTGTGCAAATGCAGAAACAAAGTGTGCAAAGGCAGAAGCAAGTCATGCAGGGGTGGAAACAAGCCGTGCAAAGATGGAAACAAGCTGTGCAAAGGCGGAAACAAGTCGTGCAAATGCAGAAGCAAACTGCAGAGGCAGAAACAAGCCATGCAAAGGCAGAAACAAACCATGCAAAGGTGGAAACAAACTGTTAAAAGGTGGAAACAAAACCGGGCAGAAGTGGAAACAAAACCGTGCAAAGGCGGAAACAATCCATGCAAGTATGGAAACAAGCCGTGCAAAGGCAGAGATAGGCCACGCACATACGAAAACAAAGTGTGCAAAGGCAGAAACACGCCATGCAAAAGTGGAAACAGCTGAGCACAGGCACAGAGGAGCAATGCCAGGAGCTGAAGGTGGGCGCTGGGTTGCAGCAGGGCTGCGATATCCGGGCAGGGGAAGGGGTTTGCTGCATGCTGCCCATCCCACAGGCACTGGCGCCCGTCACCCAGCAATGTCAGTGCTGCCACCTGTGACTTCACGGAGCAAAGCTGTGGTGGGTGGAGAAGAGGACCCATTGCAGTGCCAGCACCACGGCCTCATGTGTGGCTCCTGTCCGTGTGGCTCCTGTCCGTGTGGCTCCTGTCCCTGCATGGATCCTGTCCCTGCATGGATCCTGTCCCTGCATGGATCCTGTCCCTGCGTGGCTCCTGGAATTACAGAATCGCTCAGGTTGGAAAAGACCTTAAGATCATCGAGTCCAACCGTGACCCAACCATCCTACCCTAACAACCTTCCACTAAATCGTGGCCCTGAGCACCACATCCAAACGGTTTATAAACACATCCAGGGATGGTGACTCCACCACCTCCCTGCGGAGCCCATCCCAGTGCTTAACAACCCTTTCTGTAAAGAAGTTTTTCCTGATATCCAACCTAAACTTACCCTGGTGCAACCTGAGGCCGTTTCCCCTCGTCCTGTCACCAGTGAGAAGAGACCAGCCCCGCTCTGCTGTGAGCACCTTTCAGATATCGGAAGAGAGCAGTGAGGTCTCCCCTCAGCCTCCTTTCCCTCAGACCAAACAGCCCCAGTTCCTTCAGTCGCTCCTCATAAGGCCATATTCTCCAAGCCCTTCACCTGCCTTGTTGCCCTTCTTTGGTCCTGCTCCAGCACCTCCGTGTCCTCTCTGTACTGAGGTGCCCAGAACTGAACACAGCACTCGAGGTACTCAGCAGTGCCGAGTCCAGGGCAGGGTGACTTCCAGTCCTGCTCACCATTCCTGAGCCAAGCCAGGATGCCGCTGGTCTTCTTGGCCACCTGGGCACACTGCTGGCTCACATTCAGCCCACTGTCCATCAGTATAGCAAGGTCCTGTCCCTGTGTGGGTCCTGTCCCTATGTGGCTGCTGTCCCTGCATGGATCCTGTCACTGTGTGGCTTCTGGCCCTGCATGGCTCTTATCGCTGCATGGCTCCTGTCCTGTCCCTGCATGGCTCCTGTCCCTGCATGGCTCCTGTCCTATCCCTGCATGGCTCCTGTCCCTGCGTGGCTCCTATCCCTGCATGGCTCCTGTCCAGTCCCTGCATGGCTCCTGTCCCTGCGTGGCTCCTGTCCCTGCGTGACCGCAGTGCTCGGCGCGGTGGGGGCGGATCGGCCGCGTCCCCTGGAATCGGCACAGCAGTGCCAAAGTGCTGAGTGCTACGACCTCATCTGCAGCACCCCAGAGGGCTCCGCTGAGCGTTTCCTCCCCAGCGCCTCCTGGTTTCATTTTAAGAGGATCCATCACCGCTGCGTGTGCCTTTGAGCGCAGCCCGAGAGGCAGGGAGCCTTCCAAACCCCTTTCTCCAGCTTCAAAACTGCTAATATTGGAGGTAAAAATAGCAACGTTTCCACCTCCGAGCAGCGGAACGTGTCCAAATCCCGGCGTGAAGCCACCGACCCCACACTGAGCCCGGGGTCCCCCCTGCCCACCCCCTGTGGAGCCGCAGCTGTGTGTCCCCCTGGCAGCACAGAGCCTTCCCTGCTCCCCTCGGCTTTCCTCGCTGCTGAGCGCAGCCGCCAGGAAGGGAGGGAGGGGAGGAGGGAGGCGCCATTGCTCCCGTGGTGGGAGAATGCTGCACGCGGGGTCCCGAGGTGGAGGTGGCACCTCCAGGTGTCCTGAGATGGGAGGTTCCGTGCGGTCCCAAGATGGGAGAGTGCTGCATGAGGTGGGAGATGCCGTGTGGTGTCAAGGTGGGAAGTGCTGCGCGGTCCCAAGATAGGAGATATTGCACATTCCTGAATTGGAGATGCTGTGATGTCCCAAGGTGGGGGGTGCCGCGTGGTCCTGACGTGGGAAATGCTGCATGGACCTGAAATGGGAGATCCCGCATGAGGTGGGGGATGCCGTGCGGTCCCGAGATGGGAGATAGCACAGTGCTCCAACATGGGAGGTGCTGCACAGTCCCAAGATGGGAGAATGCTACACCAAGTGGGAGATAAGACTGGATGTGCCACACAGTCCCAACGTGGGAAATGCTGCATGGTCCCAAGGTAAGAGATGCTGCACATTCCCAAGATGGAAGATACCATAACGTACTGATATGGGAGATACCATAGTGTCCTGAGATGGAAGATGCCACGTGGTCCCAAAGTGGGAGATGCCACATGGATTGAAGATGGGAGATACAACGTGATCCCAACACAGGAAACACTGCATGGACCCGAAATGGGAGATGCTGCACAGGATGGGAGGTGCCATGCGGCCCCTAGATGGAGGGTGGCGCAGTGTCCCAACGTGGGAGATGCTGTGTGGTCCCGAAATTAGACATGGCACAGTGTCCTGAGATGGGAGGTTTCATGCTGTCCCAAGATGGGAGAATGCTACATGAGATGGGAGATGCCATGTGGTCCCAAGATAATGGATGCTGCACATTCCCAGGATGGGAATTGCTGCACGTTCCCAAGATGAGAGATACCACAGTGTCCTGAGATGGGAGATGCTGGGTGGCCCCAGGCCAGGATATACTACACAAGATGGGATGTGCCACATGATCCCAAGGTGGGAGGTGGCACAGTGTCCCGAGATGGGAGATTCCACGTTGTCCCAAGGTGGGAGATGGTGCAGATTGGAGATGCCGTGTGGACTCAATGGGAGGTGCTGCACAACCCCAAGATGGGAGATGCCACGAAGTCCTGAGATGGGAGGTGCTGCACCGTCCCAGGACAGGAGATGCTACATGGTGCTGACACGGGAGACGCTGCAGGAGAGGAGATGCCATAAGATAGAACCCAAGATGACCTAAGATAGAAGGTGCTGCGCAGACTCAAGATGGGAGATGCCCCACGTTGTAGCTCTGGGTGCCATCACTGGGCTCCTCTGTGCAGCACCTGCTCGCCAGCACTGACCACCACTGACCTGGGCTTTCCCAGTCTGCATTTGCTGTGGGCACTGCTCTGTCCATGTGAGGGCCGGTGATGGCCATGCTGAGTACCCATCACCCAGCAGATCCCCGGGGCTCCTCCACACACCGTGTCCCATCCCCCACCACCCCCATCCCCATTTTGCACGCACCCCCAGCATCGCTGAGCCTCATCCCCCGGATCCCCATCACCCACCGGTGATGCTGGGGAGCTTCACTGCCCTGCAGCCCACAGGACTGCTAAGCAAGCCGTGCCGGGGGGAGCACCGGGCGCCGGGCTCACAGCGCTGCACATGTAATTGATTTCCCCAGGAAACCCGGCCCAGCTGCAGCATCTGGTCCTCACCAAGCACTGCCTTTACCTGCTGCTGCAGCCGGGCTGCGGCACGGCACGGAGCTCCTGGCGCTGCGGAACCAGGGCTGCGCTGGGCTGGAAGGAAGGAGGCTTCTGCCTTGGCTCTGAACCGTACTCATCTTTAATTATACGAGCTGCTCAGGCTTTATATTATCGTATCAATGACATGAAACACCAGCATGTATTGATTAAACTCAACAAATGCAGCACCCCAGGCCTCAGTTCAGGGGATGGCGTGGCTCAAAGCTGGACGGGACAGCACGGGCAGCGGTCGGTCCCGGCGGCAGCGTCCCCAGCGTGGCTCAGTCCCAGCGGGGCGTCCCCACAGCCCGGCCCCACGGCCCCATAGGGGCAGGGTCCTGTCCCTGGCAGCGGGGTGAAGGCGGGAGTGTGTCCGTGGGTCGGCGTGCGCGGCTCTTCCGTCCGTCCTTCCGCTCCTCCGTGCCGTCTTTCCCAGGAGCGCCTAGCTCCGGATCGCCGTCTTCCTGTCGCGGTCTTTACTCTGTAGAGAAGAGGGAAAAGGGCGAGTGAGTGAGAGGAGAACCACCCCTGGGCTGGGATTGCCAGCAGCAGGCTGCCCTACGTCCCCATGGGGTTCTCCCACCATCCCCAGGTGGGCAAAGAGTCAGGCGACGGAGTCCCAGTGCTGGGGAAACCTCATCACTGTCACCAGCACCACCATCGCCACCACCCGTGCCATAGAATCACAGAATCATTAAGGTTGGAGAAGACTTCCAGGGTCACCCAGTCCAACCCCAACCCAATCCCACCGTGCCCACTGACCACGTCCCCAGGTGCCACAGCTCCACTGTTAGGGGACACCTGAAGGACAGAGACTCCACCACCTCCTGGGCAGCCCATGCCACTGCCCGTCCACTTCTTTGGAGAAGGAATGGTTTCTCACATCCAACCACCAGTACCACCAGCACCATCACCGCCGGTATCACCGCCACCGATACCACCCCACCACTGCTGCCATTACCAGTACCACCATCAACATCTACAACGCACCAGCCACACCACAGCCACCACCACTGCTGTCACTGCTACCATCACCAGTACCACCAATACCACCAGTACCACCAGCACCGCCCTGGCCAGGCGGGCACAAGCAGAGCTGCTGCTTCTTCTTTCCTGTTGATGGAAATGGCCAGGCTAGACGGGGCCCTGGACAACCTGATCTGGTGGGGGCAGCCAGCCCACAGCAGGAGTGGGGCTGCAGCAGGGGGACTTTGAGGTCCTTTCCAACCAACCATGCTGTGGTTCTGTGATCTGTAAGGACCCTTCCAGCCCAACCCATCCCATGGCTTTATGATCTTTAAGGACCCTTCCAACCCAACCCATCCCACGGCTCTACAATCTTTAAGAACTCTTCCATCCCAACTGTTCCACGGTTCTATGGTTCTCTGTGCCTCTCGCTGGCACCGTGCACCCTTTGCCAGCGTGGCCGTGCCGTGCCGGGGCCGCTCCACGGTATTGCCGGCGCAGCCTCCCCCACGCTGCACGTGCAGCCCCGGCTCTGACTCTTCCTTTGTTACCGGGGGTGGGGAGGGGAGGGGAAGGGGAGTTCAGCTCCGAAATGGTAAAATTAAATTTCCCAGATGTTCGGGCCCCAGGAGTTCTTGTGCTGTCTGGAGAGGAAATGGGGATTCGGAAAATCCCGCCTCATATTTTTTCCCCTATCACCTTGCCTTTCCGCTGCCATTAAGTGCAGCAGGAACAGTAAATTACGGGGCTGCGTAGCCAGCCCATCTCCAGATACCGTGGGGGAGCTGTGGGGTCAGCGGGGGCTACCCGGCCCCGTTGCACTGCTCCAGGCACCCCCGGTCCCATAGCCATGCTGCTGTTCTGGGGCAGAGCCGAGCCCCGCTCCCAGTGCTGTGCCCTGTAAGATTGGGCTCTGCCAGCAGCTCCCCACACCCCTGACCCACCAGACTGGAGCTGCACCTGGTTCCTAGCTGGTAGGGTTCCTGGTGCAACAGGCAGAGCTCAGTTGGGTGCAGCCAGGTGCTCTGCGCCACACAGGGGTGCCCGCCCTGCTCTGCTTTGGAACGGAAACATTCACCCTCCCGTGGCAGTGGGGCAGAACTCTGAGCACCGGCGTTGTCGCTGTGCCAGCAGGAGCTGCCAGGCTCCGTCACCATGAGCTGAGCAAACGCTGAGCCCCGTTGGCCCCTTCGGGGCCCCCAGCACTGGGTTGTACCCATCCCCATGGATGGGGTCTGGGGCAGCCGCTGGGTGCAGGTTGCAAGAGCCTGAGAGGAGGTTTTTCCCCTTTCCGTCTCCTTTGCTCCCTCTGCCACCCCCCCTAACCCCCCTCTGCTCTCGGTGCCCACCTCCCCATTTTTGCTGCCTCCCAAACGTGTGCTCCCACCCCAGGGGTCACCGTGGGCTTTGGGGTGGGCTGTGGGCACACGGAGAGCACCGCAAAGGGTCTCAGCCCCGAGTGCGGTCGGCAAAGGGAATTTCATTGAATCTGGGCTTTTTGTGCTGAAATGGAGCCCAGCCCTCAGCCCGGCCCAGGATGTCCAAGCACTGCCCCATGCCGTGCCCGCTGCCCTTCGCCCAGCGGAAGTAGCTCAGGTCCCCCACCAGCACCATGTCCCCACCAGGACCAGGTATCCCACCAACACCATGTCCCCATGTCCCCCCCAGTATTGTGTCCCCACCAGCACCAGTGTCCCCAACCAGCACCGTGTCCCCAACCATCGCCCTTTGTCCTGGAGGGGGCAGTGCAGGCGGTACCCACAAAGGGACCCGCAGAGGGTCCCAGGGAAGTGACCCCCCCCACACTCATCACCTGCACCATGGCACAGCCCCCCTCCACCTGCAGCTCCTACCATGGTGCCAGCAGTGCCCACTGTGCCACAGCCCCATGGACACAGGCCCATCCCTGCTGCCTGGCAGTGTCTCACACACACACACACACAAACACACACACACACGTGTGCCAAATGCCGTGTGGTTTCCACTCCCCTCCTGCTCACGTCTGCGTGGCACAGCCCAGTCCCCACAGGCTGTGGGCACGGAACACCCCATGCCCACCACTGTCCATTGCTCGCCGTCTCTGTTTGTCAGTGAACAAAACGGGGGCTTTTCTCAGGGTCACGGGGTTGGGGTCAGCCCCAAAATCCCAGCGGGAAGGCATCGGGACGCTGGGATATGACCTTGAGTCACAGAGCTGGGTGAGCCCCCCGCCGCCCACCGGGCACCATGGCCGAGAGCGGGGTGGGTTTGTAGGAAATGGTGCTGCCCCACATCCCGAGTTCCCGACCCCCCGCGCCATCCCAGCCGAGCAGAACGTCGGACTCTGCGCCATGAGGGCGCGTTGGTCGGGACGGCATCCGCACACGTAAGCAGAAAGGCACGGTGGAAAAGTGAGCACTGCAGGGTGGGGATGGATGGACAGGGAACACTTCAGCCCGGGCACGCAGAGCTCTGCCTCCTGCCAGGGGGATGTGGGCAGGGGGCTCTGTCCTGACTCCTGCCATGGGCAGGGTGTTGGGCTCTGCCTTCTGCAATGGGCAAGGGTCTCTGCCCTGTCTTGTGCAACGGGCACACTGGCAAGGGTCTCTGCTTGGTCTCCTGTGATGGACAGGGGTCTCTGCCCTTCATTATGTGGCAGGCCCATGGGCAGGTGTCTGGGGGCTTCCTCCTGTGATGGGCAGGGGTCTGTGCCCTTCATCATGCAATGGGAACGTGGTTGGGAGTCTCTGCCCTTCATCATGCAACGAGCGCATGAATGGAGGTCTCTGCCCTATCACGTGCAATGGGCAAGGGTCTTTGCCTTGTCTCCTGTGGTGAGTTGGGGTTCTCTGCCCTTCATCATGCAATGGGCACAAGAGCAGGGGTTTCTGCCCCATCTTGTGCAGTAGGCAAAAGTCTGGGGGCTGCCTCGTGCAGCAGGCAGGGGGTCTCGAGGCTGCCTTGAGCAATGTGTAGGGGTCTCGGGGCTGCCTCCCGCAGTGGATGGGGTGTTGGGGTTGCCTCCCATGATGGAAAAGGGGCTCTCGTGCCATGGGCAGGGGTCTGCCTCCTGTGTGGTATTTGGGGGTCTGGAGGCTGATCTCCATCCTTGCGCCGTGTGCCATCCCGCTTCACAGGAGGTTTACTTCCATCATTTCACACACAGGAACAGCACAGGGTGAGCACAGGGGCACAGTCCGCTCCCACTGGTCCCCAGAGGAGCATTTTTGGAGCACCTCAAACCCTCCGAGCACCAAGTCTGGGGGGCTCTGTCCAGAGTTACTGCAGGGATAGAGACGTCCTGCTCCTGGGGGCGGGGGTTTGCTCCCAACGAGAGCTGCAGCAACGGGGTTTGAGAGGGATTGGTGCAAAGTTGGCGATGCTTTGGAGACTGAGGAGAGCAGTGGAGGTTTCCAAGGGGAGCGGAAGCTTTCCCTTCCAGCTCTGTGGGATCTCCCCCCTCCACCTGCAGCTTCTGTTCGCAGGAAGGTCAGAGAGGGGGAGCACGGGGGCATCCCTCCCCCATGGGTGCTCTGGGCCTCAGCAGAGCTGTGGGGATGCGGGTGTAAATCCTCACCGAGGTGACCCTCCGGCCCCACAGAGCTGGAAGGGCGCGCAGGGAGGATTAGCAGGTTTGGGCTTTTCCTGCTCGGAAGCCCTCGAGCTGTCACAGTCCACTCGTGAGCGCTCCACCGCCGCCGCTCGGTGCGTCATGAGCCCCAGATCCTGCCCGGGTCCCATCCTCCTCCTCTTCATCCTCCGCCCGGGATGAAGGCGGTGCAGAGGGCACAGCGCACAGCCAGCCCTTCCCACCGCCTGCTGCCCCCCTGCCCGTGGGTCTGGGCGCGCAGTGCAGCCTCACGCGGGGTTCGCTTTGCCCCGGCACCCGCCCTGCGCGTGCAGCAAAGCCCACTTTGTGTGGTGCCCCCCCGGGTGATGCCCAGGGGCACAGCACGGCGCAATACAGCATGGAGGCATGGAGAAGCCTTCGGTGAACCCACACTCCACACGGTGCACCAACACAACCAATGCCACCCATCTTTGGGATGCTTAGAGGGCACCAAACCATCCCCCTGTGGCCACGTGGGCACCCGGCACCGCCCCAGGGCCCAAACCCAGCGCTGGCACAGGGCACGGCCTCCGCCACCGAGAGCTGCTGTGCCACACAGCGCTGGATGTGCACCCGTCCCTGCTTTGCTTCCTGTCCCTCTGCCTCCCATTTCCAGCTCCAAAAACCCTCCGGGGTTTCCCATTCCCCCATCCCCTCGCTTTTTGGGGTTTGGAGGTAGCAGATCTGCACACGCTGGAGGGAAGCGCCACGTTTCCTTCTCTGGAGGGAACTTTGGGTTCTGCCGTATTTCCATGCCCAGACTTTGGGTTGTGCCACGTTTCCACGCCCAAATCCCGGCTTCTACTGTGTTTCCATGCACAAACTTTGGGTTCTGCCACACTCTCATGCCCAAACTCTAAATTCTACCATATTCCCATGCCCACATCTTGAGTTGTGCCACATTTTCATGTCCACATCTTGGGTTCTACCACACTTTCAATGCCCAAACCTAGGCTTCTGCTGCGTTTCCGTGCCCAGACTCTGAGTTCTACCGTATTTCCTTGTCCACACCTCGGGGGTACCACATTTCCATGCCCAAACTTTGGGTTCTGCTGCGTTCCCACGCACAAACCCTGAGTTGTGCCACATTCCTTGTGCCCGAACCCCAGGTTCTGCCACGCACTCATGCCCAAGCCTCGGGTCCTGTTGCGTTTCCATGCCCAAATCTTGGGTTCTACCGTATTTCCATGCTCAAACTCTGAATTCTGCCACATTTCTGTACCCGGCCTCTGGGTTCTACCCCGTTCCCAAGCCCAACCCTTGGGTTCTGCCACACTCCCATGCCCAACCCTTGGGTCCCACCACGCTCCCATCCCTCCCCGCGCCCCTCGGCCCCTCGCACACAGCCACTCACCAGCTTCCTCTGGTTGCTGAGGCAGAAAGTGCAGATCTGTTTGGGCTGGGAGTTCTCGGAGTCGCGGGGCGGGGGGCTGCCGCCGCCGCCGTGGTGGAAGAAGGCCGGGCTGGTGTGGCAGGGCTGCCCGTCGCCGCACGCCTCGCCCACCAGCAGCACGTTGCCCAGGTGCGAGATGTAGCTGGAGGCCAGGCGCAGCGTCTCGATCTTGGAGAGCTTCCTGTCGGCCGGCTCGGTGGGGATGAGGGTGCGCAGCGCCGTGAAGGCGGTGTTGACGCTGTTGGTGCGGTCGCGCTCCCGCGCGTTGGCCGTGTGCCGCTGCCGGGGCTCGCGGTGCAGCCGCCCGGGCTTCTTGCCGCTCCTCCTCTTGCCGGCTTTGATGCCGAAGCCGTCGGCGTCCAGGTGGAAGGGCTTCTCGTCGGAGCCCGAGCTCTCGCTGCCGTTCTCCTCGTCCTCCGACAGCATGCTGATCTCGGGATACAGGTAACGGCCGGGCGCGGGGCGCAGCATGGCGAAGGACATGGCGAGCAGCCGGCACCGCGCGCACCGCCGGCACCGCCGCCCTCAGCCCCGCCGCATGCCACAGCCCCCGCGCCGCCGGGGGGCAGCTCGCTGCCGGAGGGGGTCCCCGTGCCCGCACGCCCGACGGCTCAAGGACCGCGCGCGGCCGCGGCGTCCCCCGCCGGCACCATGTGCATCCTAAGGCGCGAGTGGGGCCCGAGCGCGGGGCTTTATAGGGCGGTGGGCAGCCAGGCGCCGCCCCGCGCCCCGCAGGCTCGGCCTACCTGCGCTGCCCCGGGGGGGGGGGGGGTTAACCCTTCCGCAGCTCCGGAACCCCCCCCCCCGCCCGGGAGCGCCCACTGTGCGTCACCTGCCGGGACCCGGCGGCCCCTCGCCGCGGGCACGGGGTTCCGGGGTATGGTTATGGCTATGGCTGTGGCTGGGGGCTCTTCTGCCCCCCGCAGCGTGCAGGGGGTCCCGGCCCCGTAAGCGTGGGGCACAGACGCTGCCTGCACGCGGGGTATGCGTGGCCATCCCCTGCGCCCCGGGGTCAGGGCTGGGGCTGCTGGGGGGGACCCCCGAGAGGCTCCTCCCCGCCTCCCCCTCACTGTGACCCTATCGGTGCTAATAGGGCAGAGAGGAGGGATTAACCCTTCGGGGGCCGCCCGCGGTGCTGCCTCCCAGATGGCCCCAACGGCTGCGGCTCACGTGGGGCAAAGGAATCCGGGACTGTGGGTCGGCTCGGGGCGGGGGGGGTGCTTCGGGGGGTACCCATCCCCAAACGTCAGCTCTTTGGTGCTCTGGGTGCTGCCCCTGAGCTGCCCAGTTCCTTGGGGTAGATTTATGGGGACAGGTCGGAGCCACGGGGGTGCTGCGCCGCTGCGCTTCGTGAGGAGGGGGCAGGAGACCCTCAGCTGCACCGCCCCGACGTGCACGCGAGCGTGGGCTGAGCCCCATCCGTGCGCAGCGCTGCGGGACGGCAGCGCGGTTCTTTGTGCGCTGTGCTGGTGAAGCAGCGTCCTGACTCCACTGGGAAGGGGCTTTGCCATTTCTTGTGCCCACCCCCCCCCCCCCCCCCGTGCTGTGTCCGAGCGCTCAGAGTGTGCTTTGGAAAGCCCCGGCTCCCGCAGGCATCTGCTTTCGTTTAGCTCCGCTAATGATCTCGCTTTTCTCCGGCACCTTCCGTCGCAGCGCCATCCCCGGGCGCTTTTCCCTGCGCTGTCCTTCCCGGAGAGACGCGCGTCCGCCTGTCTGTCCGTCGGACCATCCCCCGCAGCCGGGAGGAGGAGGAGGAGGAAGCAGAGGCTGCAGCCCTCCTGCCCACGGGGGGTGGGAATGCAGCCGTGCTGCTGCAGGTGACGCTCAGCACTGGGACGCGGCCAAAGCACCAGCCCCGGGGCTGGCTCACATCTCCCTTCTCCAAGATCAGCCGGGTTGGCACCGGGACTGCTGTGTCCCACCCCCGGCTCTGCTCCTGGCTGAGTCCCACTGCTCCATCCCATTCCATTGGCCACGGCCGTCCCACTCCTGGCTGTGTCCCACTGCTCCATCCCATCCTATTGGCCGCAGCTGTCCCGTTCCTGGCTGAGTCCCGCTGCTCCATCCCATCCCTTTGGCCACTGCCATCCCACTCCTGGCCGTGTCCCACTGCTCCATTGCACCCCTTTGACCACCACTGCTGCCACTGTCCCGACACAGAGCAGAGTCTGAAGTCCCCCTCCCCACACACCCTTTCCAGCTCCTGCTACAGTTTTATTACCTGGACGTTTGGCTCCAGTGCCCCCAAATGACAGCAGAGGGGCTGCTGCCCGTGGTCTCGCCCTGCTCCTGGGGTTTCCCTTTCTCATCTCCATGCCCTTTCTTTATAACCCCCATTTATTGGGGTGGTCTCTCCTGCAGGCCCCTGAGCCCCAGTCCCGTGGCACCACTCCCAGTGCAGGACCCCCAGCGCCCCGCAGGCACCCTGCCTGGGTGTGGGGCAGCCCCCAGCCCTGGGGTACGGAGTCCTGCTCACTTAGGGGGCACAGCTCTCACCCCACTGCTGCCCCCCCAGCCCCGGGGCACAGAGGGTGCCGTGGCGCAGCTCTCCGCATCCCCTCCTCTCCTCCACGTGGACCGGATATTTTCAAGCAAAGAATCTTTCCTACGACGCTCTCCAGCTGCCAGGAATGTGCGTCTAGGAATGCCCAGGGCCCATCCAAGAACAACTTCCAGACGTGCGCTGAGTGACGGCTCTGCCTCCGCCGCCGCTCCGCACCCCCCCGCCGTGCGCTACCGGCACCGCTTGGGTGGGAGGGGGCACAGCCCGGGGATGGGGCTGCAGCTCAGGGGATCCTCCACATCACCTGGGGGGGTGAGACGGGACCTGGATTGGCCCCACGGCTGTGCGCATCCCCACGGCTGTGTTTTGGTGTGCATCGGCACCAACACTGGCACCGATGGCACGTGGAGCTTTGCTCCCTGCCCTGGGATGGGCAGAGCTGGGGACACGGCTCTGGCGACGGGGTGTCAGTGTGGGGGGGTCCATCCTGGCCGCGCTGCGTGGCACGGTGCCCGTTTTAGTGTGCACAGCAGGTTCGGGGCAGCACCGCTGTGCATCTGCGGGGCCCCCGGAGCTGCTGTGTGCAGGGAACGCATCCCAGGCTCGTTGAGATCCTGGCAGGAGCTTCACCCAGGGATTCCTGCATTCAGAGTCCGCAGCGCCTGGCGGAGCTGAGCTGCCTGGGGAAGAGATGCTCCGTCTGCGCGTCCCGGCTCCAGCACAGCCCGGGATGTTGTAAACACGGCCGAGTGGGCCTGCAGCAAACGCTGCTGTGAGTGCACAGCTGTGCCCTCGGCTCGCCCCGCATGCCTGGGGCTGCGGGGAGCACCCGGGTGAGGTGAGCACCCCAGATGGGGGAAGCACCCAGGTCGGGGGAAGACCCAGGTGAGGGGAACACCCCGGTGGGGGGAGCATCCTGTTGAGGGGAACATCCAGGTGCAGGGAGCGTTGTGCAGGGAAACAGCTCTGAGAAAGCCAAGCTGCTTAAATGTGCAGATCCCCACGAAGGTCTCTACACCTGTGTCCCTTCTGTTTGTCCGTCTCTTGGTCCTGCCCAGCACCACGTGCTGTGCAGCCAGCTGAGTCCCCAGTGGATCCACCACACCCCATCTGGCTGGTGGGGGCAGCGATAGGATGAGAGGGGACGGCCTCACATTGCTCCAGAGGAGGGTCAGGTTGGGTATTAGGAACAATTTCTTCTCCAAAGAGCAGTCAGGTGCCGGCACAGGGGGGCGGGGGGCTCGCTGTCCCTGGAGGTGTTCAGTAACCATGGAGATGTGGCACTCGGGGACGTGGTGGGGTGGGCTTGGGGATCTTGGAGGTCAGTCCAACCCCTGGCACTGCATGGGAGTATCCATGCCAAGCGCGGTGCTGGGCTCAGCACGCCATGCTCTGAGATGTTGCCGTCCCCCCACGTCGCTCTCCATTGTCCCGTTCAGCTGCAGGATCGGGGGGAGCTGGCAGGGCGGGCATTTTGACGGAGCCCTGAGCACGGAGGCTTCTTGCATAGCAGCTGCCGTGGGATGAGGCATCCAGAGCCGACATCCCGGTGTCCGTCTGTCTGCAGCGGGACGTGGGGTGGTCCCGGGGCGCCGCGATCCCGGCCGTGTCCCCTCAGCTCGGGAAATTCCTGCCCGCTTCCCCCGGGGCCGCACACATCCTGCGCTGACGTGTGCTCAGGAGTGATGGATGGGTGCGCTGTGGCCGGGGGGCTCCCGGCAGCTCCGCTCCTCGGGGCGCCCGGCGCTGTTCCGTGGAGGCCCCGGTGCAGTTCTGCAGGTGTTTATGGGGAACAGATGGCGGCGGGGTGAGGGTGACCCCTGACTGCGGGGTGTGGGGGGCACAGGTCACCCTCACACCTCCTCTCGGGGTGTTGGTAATTGGGGACGGGGTCTCTGCGTTGTGTAACACCGGGGCTGAGGGGGAGAGGACAGCAAGGCCTGGCTTCAGCCCAACCCCAGACCCTGAACAGGACGCAGCGGAGGGGTGAGGAGTGAGGCCGCCGTGCTGATGGTTGTGTGGCTGTAGGGATGGTTGTGTGGGTGTGCTACAGGTTGTGTCCATGCTGTAGGTTGTAGCCGTGTTGATGGTTGTGTGGTTCTGCCAGTGGTTGTGTGGCTGTGCCGATGGTTGCGTGGCTGTACTGATGATCGTGTGACTGTGCCAATGGTTGTGTCACCATGCCGATGATTGTATGGCTGTGGTGATGGCTATATGGCTGTGCTGATGGTTGTGCGGCTGTGCCAGGTGTGTGGCCATGGTGGAGGTTGTAGCCACATTGATGGTTGTGTGCCTGTGCTACAGGTTGTAGCCATGCTGGTGGTTGTGTGGCTGTGCTGGTGGTTGCATGGTGGCAGTCCCACCAGCTGCTCTCACCCCAGACCCTCCCCTGCTTCATCCTCCCTGCTCCAGGACATCCGCAACACAGTGGGCAACATCCCCATGGAGTGGTACCAGGACTTCCCACACATCGGCTATGACCTGGAGGGCAAGAGGATCTACAAACCCATCCGCAACAAGGACGAGCTGGACCAGTTCCTGGAGAAGATGGAGAACCCTGACTACTGGTGAGCATCATAGAGCCGTGGGATGGCTGGGTTGGAAGGGACCCCCAGCCCCACCTCCGCCGTGGGCTGGGAGCACCCCGCCAGCTGAGGCTGCCCAGGGCCCCAACCATGGGCACGCCTCCGGGGAGCACCTCCCAGTGCTCCAGCTGTGGCCCCCTGGGGCAGAACAAAGTGGGGATCACCTCCCTCACCCTGCTGGCCGCGCTCTGTACAATGCACCCCAGGGTCCCCTTGTTCCTCTTGGCCACCAGGGCTTTCTTCTGGCTAGTGATCAGCTTGTTGGCCGCCATTGGCCTCCCTGGCCACCAGGGCTCACTGCTTGGCTCATGGTCAGCCTCTGGTCAACTGTTGGTCAACTGCTGGTCAACCGTTGGTCAACCGTTGATAAACCATTTGTCAGCCAATGGTCAACTGCTGGTCAACCATTGGCCAACCGTTGGTCAACCATTTGTCAAACATTGGGCAACTGCTGGTGTCACGGAGTTATCTAGATCAATCTGTGTCCGTGACAGGGGGGGCAGTAGGCCCGTGGGCCCCCGGCCCCTGACAAAGGGGAAGGGAAAAAGGGAAAGGGGTAGGGAGATGGGAGCTGGGCTCAAGGAAACAAACAGAGCAGCGGCAACGATCTAAGGAGTAAAACTTATTTTACTATAATACAATCTAATTGAAATTGAGGCTAATAAATCAAGTGAAATAAGAGAGAGAGAAAGAGAGGTTTCCGAAGACCGAGAAGCCTACTTTGAAATTGAAGGCGCCGCGGCTTGGAAGCACACCCACACTCGCTGCCAGGCAGTGAGAGAGAGAGCGTGCCAGCGTCGCTTCCGTGACGTATTTTCCTCTCTGACCGCGAGGTCCCCTGGGATGTGTAGTACTTCTTCTCTGTGCTCCACATGATGTTATGATGTGGAATACCAATAGCAAAAATTACAAAACCATGACAGCTGGCCAACAGTTGGCCAACCGTTGCCCAACCAGGACCCCCAGGTCCTTCTGCGCCGAGCTCCTTTCCAGATTCTGACCCAGATCTGCCTCCCTCCCTGCAGGCGAACGGTCCAGGACAAGATGACGGGCGCAGACATAAAGCTGACGGACGAGCAGGTGGACCTGGTGCATCGTCTCCAGAGAGGGCAGTTTGGGGACGTGCACTTCAACCCCTACGAGGTGGGTCGTGGCCTTCCCAGGTGACGCAGAGTGGGGTCTGGTTGGGGCAGGGTTGCAGCTCAGTGGCTCTGTGTGTCTCCACAGCCGGCCATCGACTTCTTCACCCATGAGGTCATGATCCACCCAGTGACCAATCGCCCAGCGGACAAACGGAGCTTCATCCCATCCCTCATTGAGAAGGAGAAGGTGAGAGTGGGAGCTCTGTGGGGCTGGGAGTATCAGCATTCTGCAGTGCTCTCGTTGCAGCCACGCCCACCCCACCCCCCCTGCAGCCCACCCACGCCCACCACCACCCTCATAGCAGCAGCTCCTGTGCGCCCCATGCCACCCCACCAGTCACGTGTGGCTCTACACACCCCTGGGGGCAGAGCCGCGCTCATGGCCTCGCTTTCCATCCTCACACCCCCATCTTGCCCGTGCACACCTTGTCCTGGCGGCCCTGGGGCTGACCTGCCCCCGTCCCTCAGGTCTCCAAGCTGGTCCACGCCATCAAGATGGGCTGGATCAAACCCCGCAAACCCAAGGAGGACACCCCGACGTATTACGACCTCTGGGCCCACGAGGACCCCAACTCCATCCTGGGCCGCCACAAGATGCACGTCCCGGCCCCCAAGATGAAGCTGCCAGGGCACGAGGAGTCCTACAACCCTCCGCCCGAGTACCTGCTCAGCGAGGAGGAGGTAGGGGGGTAGGGGGCCCGGCTGTGGGCAAGGAAACCACCCGAGCCCCATCCCACCCTGCTGACCCCATTCCTCCCCCGCAGAAGTTGGCGTGGGAGCAGCAGGAGCCGGCCGAGCGGCGGCTGAACTTCGTGCCGCAGCAGTACCGCTGCCTGCGCGCCGTGCCGGCGTACCCCCGCTTCATCCACGAGCGCTTCGAGCGCTGCCTCGACCTCTATCTGTGCCCACGGCAGAGGAAGATGAGGGTGAGAGCCTCCCCGACCCCAGAACCCCCACCCACGTGTCCTGGGGGACGTACAGAGCGCTCACTGCTCGCTCCGCCCCGTGCCCCCCATCCCCGGTGCGCTGCGTGCCCGACCACGGTGGTGCACGCGGAGTCGTGATGGAGCTCTGGGCCGTGTCCCACTCGGTGCCCCTCGCAGGTGAACGTGGATCCCGAGGATCTGATCCCGAAGCTGCCCAAGCCGCGGGACCTGCAGCCCTTCCCCACCACGCAGGCACTGGTAAGCAGCTGCGCAGAGCCGGGGGGCGGTGGCTGCGCCGTGCCGTGCGCTGGGTGCTGCGGAGCTGGGGACGGCGGTCTCCGCAGACCTTCGGTCCCCTCCTTTTCCCCTTCCTCCCCCAGGTGTACCGAGGGCACAGCAGCCTGGTGCGCTGCCTCAGCGTCTCCCCCAGCGGGCAGTGGTTGGCATCAGGTAGGGCCCGGCACCCTGCGCCGCGTCGCCCAACGCTTCGGCGCTGCCGGAGCCGCCGCGGAGCGCTGCTCTGCGCTCAGCCCGGGGCCCTGCACGTGTCTGAGCTGTCGCGGGGGGGAGGGCGGCGGGAGCCCGGGCGCGGAGCCACGGCACCGCATCCCGCAGCCGCCCGCGGCTCCGTGGGTTTTTCCAGGACCCCACCCAGGAGTCTGCATCCCAACAGCGGAGAAAGTGAGCGCGGCGCAGCCCCGGAGGCTGCAGATTGAGAGCAGATGGCAGTTAACGGCCCGCTAAGGCACATGTGCTTTTTATAGCGCGGCGCTTCCCGGCTGCCAGCTCCCGGTGGCCGCGGCGGCGGCCGGTTGCACAACGCGGCATTCCTGGCCGCGGGCTGGGAACGCGGCTGAGCTCAGGCGTTAAAAATAACCCCGAGCTGTGGGGACACGGCGCGTGCCACCGCTACCTGCGCCCACGGCCGCGTCCTGCAGCGAGCGGTGCCGTGCCGGGCCGTGCCGAGCCGGGCGTGCTGCCAGCACAGCAGCTGCGCCGGGAGCCGGCCGCGGGCAGAGCCGCGGGGCGGGGGCTGTTCTTTTTGCTGCGGCCCCCGCTCACGTCTCGCCTTCGTGCCGCTGTGGGATCTCCTGGTGCCCCGCGGGGCGCTGAGCCGCGGCCGTGCCGGCGCCGAGACCCCAGGGAGCCCTGGGCAGCCCTTGTGGTTGGACTCGATGGTCTCGGTGGTCTTCTCCAATCGTGTGGGGAGTGGGGAGATGGTGGGGGTGGGTCGGTGGTTGGACTCAATGATCTCAGGGGTCTTCTCCAGCTTTACTGACTCTTTTGAGTGGGGAGGTGGTGGGGGGGGGGTCAGCGGTTGGACTCTACCATCCTAGTGGTCTTCACCAACCCCACTGATTCCGTGATTCTCTGGGTGGGGAGATGGTGAGGATGGGTCAAAAGTTGGTCTTGGTGATCTCAGTGGTCCTCTCCAACTGCAGTGATCCCACGATTCTCTGATTGGGGAGATAATGGAGGTGGGTAGACAGTTGGACTCGATGATCTCAGTGGTCTTTTTCAACCTTAATGACTCTTTCGAGTGGGGAGATGATGGGGTTGGGTTGATGGTTGGACGTGATGATCTTAGCGGTCTTTTCCAACCGTGGCAATTCCATGCACTTCTGAGTGGGAGGTGGTGGGGATGCGTCAATGGTTGGACTCAGCAATCCTAGTGGCCTTCTCCAGCTCCAACAATTACACCATTCTCTTGAGTGGGGAGATGGCAGGGATGGGTCGGTGGTTGGACTCCATGATCTTAGTGGTCTTCTCCAACTCTAATGACTCTCTGAGCGGGGATGGGTTGGTGGTTGGACTCGATGGTCTTGGAATTCTTTTCCAGCCTGAACGATTCTCGCTCACCGCATGCTTTCTGCAGGCTCCGATGACGGCACGGTGCGCTTCTGGGAGGTGTGCACGGCGCGCTGCATGAAGACCCTGCCCGTGGGCGGCGTGGTGAAGAGCATCGCCTGGAACCCCAACCCCACCGTCTGCCTGGTGGCCGTCTGCGTGTGAGTGTCCCCGTGCACTGCCCTGCACCTCCAGCCCCCGCCGGGAGCTGCCCGTGGCGGCTGGACGTGGTGATCTTGGAGGTCTTTTCCAGCTTCAGTGGCTCGATGATTCTATGGGTGGGCGTGGTGGGCACCGAGATCTTCTCCAGCCATAATGACTCCGTGATTCCATGTCACCGAATTTCCTCTCCCAGAGCTTTTTAGCCTCCAGGGAGATCCTGGGGACTCACCTCCAGCTGTGGGGACTCTGGTCTCGAGCTCTTGTCCCTCGTTTGGCTACAGAAGAGCTTGGCAGGCTTGCACCACCCCACCCATCCCCCCGCCATCACCACGCAGCACTTGTGGAAGGGTTTCCCTTCACCAGCAGTGCCGTGACTGACCCCCTCCCTCCCCAATCCCACACCGCAGGGAGCAGTCGGTGCTGCTGGTGAACCCGTGCCTCGGGGACAAGCTGCTCTATGGGGCCACCGACCAGGTGCTGGAGTCCTACGTGCCACCGGAGGAGGAGCGTGTACAGCCTGTCCAGTGGGTCGCAGCCACCAGTGAGGAGCACAGCAGAGGCATCCGCCTGACGGTGCAGCACAGCAAGGTGGGGACAGGGCGGTCCTGGGGGACAGTGTGGGGCAGCCCCACTGATGGGTGTGGGGAGGGGCCTGTGGGAACTGAATGAGGGTCAACAAGGCCAAGTGGCTGGCATTGGGTCGGGGCAAGGTGTTGGGTTGGTGCCTTCCAACTCAACCCATTCTGTAGTTCTGTGATCTTTAAGGACCCTTCCAACCCAACCCAACCCAACCATCCCATGGCTCTATGATCTTTAAGGACCCTTCCAACCCAACCCAACCATCCCATAGCTCTATGATCTTTGAGGTCCTTCCCTGCCCAGCCCAACCATCCCATGGCTCTATGATCTTTGAGGTCCTTCCCTACCCAACCCATTCTATGATTCTGTGGTCTCTAAGGACCCTTCCAACCCTTAATTCTGTGATTCCATGGGTCTGACCCATGACCACCCCTCCCTGCTGCCCGCAGGCCCTGAAGCAGGTGACCTGGCACGGGAAGGGCGATTACTTTGCCACCGTCGTGTCCGACAACAGCAGCATGCAAGTGCTGATCCACCAGACCAGCAAGCGCTGGAGCCAGAACCCCTTCCGCAAGAGCAAAGGGCTGGTGCAGTGCGTCCTCTTCCACCCCATCCGGCCATACTTCTTCGTGGCCACGCAGCGCTACGTCCGCATCTACAACCTCCTCAAGCAGGAGCTCACCAAGAAGCTGATGGCCAACTGCAAATGGGTGTCCAGCATGGCCATCCACCCCGCAGGTACGGATGGTGGTGCCGGAAAGGAGCACCCTGGGGTGCCGACGGTGGCGTGTGGGGTTCACCCAGTGATGGATGCCCCATTCCCTCCCCCAGGTGACAACGTCATCTGCGGCAGCTACGACAGCAAGCTGGCCTGGTTCGACCTGGACCTCTCCACCCGACCCTACCAGCTGCTGCGGTGAGCCCCAGCCCCCCAGGGCCGCCCCCATCCTTCCCTCCCCGTGCCGCAGAGCTCAGGGGCCACACACAGGTTTTATTACCATCGTTTTCCAAAGCATTGACCTCTGCAGTCAGCTCTGTTGAAGGTGCTCCAAACACACATAGGGTTGAAGCAGGAGGTCCCGTCCATGAGAGTCCCTCATTTCCCAGCGCTGCCCCTTGCAGTCAGGGTCCCACAGACACCCCACTGATCTCCAGTGAGGATGAGCACCCAGTCAATCCGTACATTCATGTTAGTGCTGATCACAAAGCATCTTCATCATCTTTCCGTCATCGTGGAATGACGTTCTGTACAAAGAGTGACAAATACGGGTTAACCCGAGGTGGGGGTTTCCCGTAGAAAAAGGATAATTACCTGGTTTCGTACTCGGCCCCGAATTTTAGAAGCAATAACGGGAATTCAGTGTCCCATAACAGTAAGTAATCAAAATACACTCTGGAGAACCCGAGGGTTGGTGCTTTAGGAGCAGCATTTCTGCCGGTGACGCAGAGAGCTCGAGGCGGATTGGGTGCCAGTAGGGGCAGATGGACGGGTTGTATGCGCTGATGTCAGCAAATTTTGGGGACGGGGCTGCATAGAAGGGCCGTGTTTACGTTGTGGATGTCCTTCATTGGAAGCATTCAGTATTGGGTGGGACGGCGTTGAGCAGCCTTAATCCAGTGAACCCCACGGCAGGGGCTGGAATGGACCACGAAGGGCCCTTCCAACCCAACCATGCTGCGGTTCTGAGATCTTTAAGGACCCCTCCAACCCAACCATCCCATGGCTTTATGATCTTTAAGGACCCTTCCAACGCAGCCCAACTATTCCATGGCTCTGAGATCTTTAAGGATCCCCCCAACTCAACCCAACCATCCCACGGCTCTGTGAGCTTTCGGGACCCTTCCAACCCAACCATCCCATGGTTCCACGACCTTACGATCCCCCTGCACTGACAGCACTCGCTCTTTGCAGGCACCACAAGAAGGCACTGAGGAGCGTGGCCTTCCACAAGCACTACCCGCTCTTCGCCTCGGGCTCGGACGACGGGACCGTCATCGTGTGCCATGGCATGGTCTACAAGTAAGGGGGAGTTGGGCCGGGGAGGGTTC
This sequence comes from Alectoris magna, assembly GCA_030625065.1. Taxonomy (NCBI): domain Eukaryota; kingdom Metazoa; phylum Chordata; class Aves; order Galliformes; family Phasianidae; genus Alectoris; species Alectoris magna. The sequence continues at coordinate 766,588 of CM060561.1, read as the reverse complement.
CGTGTCTTCCCACAGGCCGGGGGGCAGCAGAGGGTTGGTTATAGGGCAGAGGGTGCAGAGCATCGATGGGGCGACCCCACGGGTGGATCCAGAGCCCCGCACTGACCCATCTCCCCACACAGCGACCTGCTGCAGAACCCGCTGCTGGTGCCGGTGAAGGTTCTGAAGGGCCACGCTCTGACCATGGACCTGGGCGTCCTGGACGTCGTCTTCCACCCCACACAGCCGTGGGTTTTCTCCTCCGGCGCCGACGGCACCGTCCGGCTCTACACGTAGCTGCTGCCCAGCACCGGCACCCCAACGACGCCGACACCCCAGCACCGGATGGGAACATCTCTGCTCCCACCCTCCCACCCAAGGACTCCGGAACCTTTCTCGTTTCTCATTAAACTTACTTTTGGGTACAGAACCGCATCGCCGTGTCCTCCACCTGCAGCTCAGCCCGGGCTGCACCAAGGAGCACCCCAGCACCCCAACTCCCAGCATGGTGCCCTCCAGCCCTCCCCAGAGTGTCTGTGGGGTTTCTCCATGCTTGCCTGCCCCACAGCATCCCCCATAGCCAGGAGAGATGCTCCGGAGCTGAATGCACGGGACCTGCATCCACTGTGCTCCATAGGGACACGCATGGGGGTAACATTGTGACCACCCCATAGCGCACCCAGAGCCCACCCCACAGGCACCCAGGGCCGGGACGCAGCCCCCCAACCCACCAGCTTTCATCCCCCAGCCCCACGTGCCGCCCTCTGACCCTGCAGCCGCACCGTGAGCTCATCCCGTCCCGCCGTGAGCTCAGTGTTGGCCACAGGCCAGGATCGGGGAAACCAAACGGGAACTCCCCCGACCCACGCTGACCACACGGCCCCACAGGACCCCACTGCGGGACCCACATCGGTGGGGTTTGTTCCCTGCACAGCCCAAACCCCGCGTGGGGACCCCAAAAATTCCACTCCTGCTGCAGCCAGAGCCGAGCAATGGGGCCGGGAGTGGGGCGTAAGCAGCAGCAAAAGGCCAGGGCACATCTCCCCCCAACCCAGGTTGTGGGGTCAGGGACAGCCTGGGTCCTCGGAGGGCTCAGGATCAGCCCCACGTGGCTCCTGCCCCCTACCCCCACAGCACAGGGCATGACCCACTGCTGCCCCATTCCATCCGCCCGCGTTCATTCTGGACCCCACTGAAGCAGCACAGGCACAGCACAAGGAATCAGGCACAGGGCCCCCCACCCAAGACCCCCTCCCCACCCACTTCTCAGCCCTCTGCCATCATTAACACCCCACCCCCCTTCCCCCACTAACGAGCCCCCCGTTCGGCCGCAGCCCTCACCCCACACCACCTCCCAGCCAGGAGCAAAGAGCTTTATTATCGAAAAATAAGTTTATGTACAGGAGTGTTTGGGGACGCTCACGTTCCTGGGACCCCCACCCACCACACAGGGGTCCATTCGCCTGCTGTGCCCATCCCGGGGTCTGGGGGCTCCCGTGGCTCATGGGGGGGAGCAGAGGAAGACGATGGCGCTGCGGAGAGGTGCCCGTGGGGTGGGCGCGGGGCGGTGGCCGTGGGGTGGGGGTGCCCCATAGCGCTGCGTGGGGTCAGAGGATGCGGACGAGGCGGCCCAGGGTCTCTGCCACCTTCATGCGGACGGCGGGGACCGGGTCCTTCAGGAGGAGGTTGAGGGCTGTGGGGAGCAGAGCACAGGGTGGGGGGAGTCAGGGTGGGGGGCTGCCTACGCCCCTCCCCCAGCCTCCATCCCCACCGTTACACACCTCAGGAGGGGGCACAGGGACCCCAAATCCCCATCTGGGATCCCAAATCCACTCTGGGAATCCCCTATCCTCTTCAGGTCCCCATATCCGCCTGGGGACCCCGAATCCACTTTGGGAACACCATATCCCCTTGGGGGATCCCAAATCCACTTCAGTGACCCCAAATTCACTTTCAGAACACCATATCCCCTTGGGGTTCTCATATCCCCTTGGGGACCCCAAAATCCCTTTGGGAACCCCAAATCTCTCTGGGAACTCCAAATTCCCTATGGGGACCCCAAATCCACATTGGGGACCCTCAAATACTCTTGGTGACCCCCAACTCCACTTTGGGGACCCCAAGTCCCCCAGAGACCCCAAATTCCTTTTGGGAACCCCAAATCCACTATAGGAACCTCAAATCCCCCTGTGGACCCCAAATCCACTGGAGAACCCTATATTCCCTTGAGGGCCCCAAATTCCCTTCAGAAACCCCAAATCCCCCTTGGGAAACCGAAAACCACTTTGAGGACTCCAAACCCCCCCGGAAACCCCAAATCCACTCTGAGAACCCCGTATCCCCCTAGGAACCCCAAATCCACTCAGGGACTCCTGAAACCCCTTTGGGGACTCCGTATCCCCCTCGGTGACCCCCCAGCACCCCCATCACTGGATCCTCCCCCCCAGGGAACGCCCCAGTGGGGGGAAGCAGGGCAGTCGGTCCGTGCGTTGCGTCCTACAGCCGCCCCTCCCCATCAGCATTTCCCAACGCCGGGAGCCGTCCTTCGGAGCTGTGAAACCCCGCTGCATTCTACCATCCCATTTTTCCAGGAGCTGTTTACCCGCAGCGCAGGAGAGCCCCCCCTCCCCCCCCCCAGCTCCCCCTGATTTATGCCACATCCCCCTCCTGCGTTCCTCATCCTCCGCCCCGGGGGTGCCCCCCCCCCCGGCCCCTCCCGTCGCTCCCCCCATTACTCACACCCGGATTATCTTTCACTGTTGCTAACAGACAGCCCTCTTTCTTCTGGACGGGGCTCAGGGAGCCAACGGAAAGATAGTTTTTCCTTTTTTAGTGTTTTTTAAGCTCTCTTGGAACGATCCGAAAGTTTCCGTGCATTACTCTATACTATGAGGTCACCGGTGACAGGGAAAAAATCCCTGAAATCCAGGAAAATTACTTAACTCTGCTCCAAAATGCCACCGGCTTCAGTCGGGCTTTTTATGAGCCCTTCGCCGGGAGCCGAGCACTGCCCCATCACCGGGAGTGCTGCCCCATCACCGGGAGTGCTGCCCCATCACCAGGAGCACCACGCAAAGGAGCGCCGTGAACCCCACTGCGTGGTGTCCCCGTGTGCTCCCAGCACAAAGACTCACGGAATCGGTCATGTTGGAAAAGACCTCCAGCATCCCCGAGTGCAAAGCTCAACGCAGCCCCACCGCATCCACCGTAGGGTCAGAGAGCTTGGAAGGGATATCCAGGATCCCCAGCTCCAACCCCAATACACCCCACCGTGACCCTAAATAGACCCACAGGTCATTAAGATTGGAGAAGACCTCTGAGGTCATCCAGTCCAACCCCAACACACCCCACCATGACCCTAAATAGATCCATAGTCATCAAAGTTGGAAGAGATCTCCGGGATCCCCAACTCCAACTCCAACTCACATGACCATGAGCCTAAATAGAACTGTAGAGTCACCAAGATTGGAAGAGTCCTCGAAAATCCTCCAGTCCAACCCCAACCCACTCTACCATGACCCTAAATAGAATCTTGGAACCATTAAGATTGGAGAAGACCTTCAAGATCCCCAAGCCCACCCCACCTACAGCACCACAGAATCAAAGAGGTCTTCTCCAACCTTAATTGTTCCACGATTCAGCGACTCTGTTCTGCAGATGTGCTGGGACTGGACTTGACAATCTTGGAGGTCTACCTCCAACTGGAACGATTCTAAGACCATCAAGTCCAACCGTCAACCCACTTCCACCACTCCCCCTACACCATATCCCTAAATAGAACTGCAGTCATTAAGGTTGGAAGACACCCCCAGGACCCTCAACCCCAACCCAAACCCCACCACAACCCTAAAAAGAACTACAGTCATTAAGGGTGGAAGACACTTCCGAGGTCATCCAGTCCAACCCCAACCCACCCCCACTCTGACCCTAAATAGACCCCTATATAGAGTCATTAAGGTTGGAAAGGACCTCCAGGATCACCAACTCCATACCCAGTCCATCTCCATCATGACCATAAATAGACCCACAGAGTCATTCAGTTTGTAGAGGACCTCCAAGGCCATCCAGTTCAACCCCCACCACACCCCCACCATGCCCGCTACCATGTCCCCAAGTGCCACATCCCCACAGTTCTTCCCCACTTCCAAGGACAGTGACCCCACCACCACGCCTGACCCCGGGCAGCCCGTGCTGGTGCCTGATTGCTCTTTTTGGGAAGAAATGTTTCCTAATCTCCAACCTGACCCTCCCCTGGTGCAACTAAAGCCACCCCCTCCCATCCCAGCACTGTCACCTGGGAGCAGAAGCTGACCCCTCCCCTCGCAACAACCTTCCTTAAGGAGTTGTAGGGAGCGATGAGTTCTCACTTGAGTCCCCTCTGCTCCAGACCGACCCACCCCACACCCACAGCCGCCCCCCATAGCGCTGTGCCCCAGACCCTTCCCCCTTTGCTGCCCTCTGGACACGCTCTGCACCTCTACGTCCCTCTCGCAGCGAGGAAGGACTCTGTGGGGCCGCAGGGTGGGCACGGCGTGGCGTCCCCCCATGGCACTCACCCGAGATGAGCTGCTCCAGGTCCACCTGGTGGCAGTGGTCCTCCCCCACGTGCAGCACGAGGAACCCTGGGGAGGAAGGTCAGGGTCAGAACTCGATGGGACCCCAAAGGGAACCCTCGGAGCTGATGGAGGGACACAGGGCTGTGGTGTGGGTCACAGAGAGCGATCCCAGAGGGGTCACGTGGGGATGTGGGTCAGCGTCGTGCACCGAGGACGTCCGACCCACAGCGCTGAGGACATCGTGTAACGCAGCCCCACAGCCGTCAGCATTACTTTGTGATTTTTCAGTGGTTTTCATGAGCTGGTTGCGCGGATGATGGCTGCTCCGAAAGTAATGCCTCCTGTTTTGTTATGGTGGCCCATGGTGTCAGAGGTGGGTGGGACGGCAGGAGAGGTTGAACGCACGCCCACCGTTCCCACTAACCATTTCCCCACATAGAATCAGAGCATCATTAAGGTTCAAAGAGACCTCCAAGACCTCCAAACTCAACCCCAAGCCACCCCCACCACCCATGTCCCCAAGTGCCACATCTCCACCGTCCTGGAAGACCCCGTGGAGGGGGATCCCAGCACCCCCCTGTGCCAACAGCCAATCGTTCCAAGAAGAAATGGTTCCTAATGTGGCACTAAGCTTAATTCCTAAGGAAGCGGTGTCAGTTTTCAGAGATTACAATCCGAAAAGCCATTAGTTATATCGCAGAACCACGTCGCCAAGTCTGACGCGTACCGAGGAGCGTTCCATAGAGACCAAAAAGAGGGACCGAAAGAATTCTGTAACTGCAACCAAGATTTTCATAAGGTTACAGCTCAGACAGACCCTGCCACAAAAGCTCCTCCTGCGGCAGCAAATCTGACAGCAGAAAACCAATCTGAACCATTTGCCAATGCTGAAATGTCAAGCAACGTATGGAAAGCACGGCAGGTATCAACCCTCCCCATTAGAAGATGAGTTTTCCTCAGCAGACTGCGGCCAGGCGGACCGAAGGAACGGGAAAATACACTGAGAGAAATGCAGAGAGCAAAGCTGCTCCTGCCCAATCGGTGGCGACGGATGAAAGTGCTGATGGCACCAGCACGGCTCAGCCCGACGTCCTCATTAGAGGCATTGGGGATGAACGTGAGGTCGGCAAAGAAATTGATTCTTTGGGGCCATTAAGAGAGACTTGGTTTGGTCAAGAGACTGCCTTGGTTTGGCAGGACGTACACTGCTGAAGATCTGCTCTCAAGGGGGAGGCACGGGATGAGGGAAATCAGAGCAGCAATCTCTGACCAACGCCTCACAAGGAACCGAGGCTGCCGCCATTGGATCAGAGAGGTGCGTTAGTTTCACAACAATCAGGTCAAACATCCCACTGGTTTTATGGTTCTTTTGCTCTCCTTATGTGTTCAGAAAAAACCACAGGTTCTGTTGCTTATCTGAGTTAAGCTATCTCATATGTTTTATATGCGGCCCAAGACGACCCCTCTTCACTCAGTACGGGTGAGTGAAGGTGAGCCAAAAGGTTGGACACCCCTGAGACAGATGATGGACACCCTCGAGACCTTGAGATGGAACCATGGGATGGTTGGGTTGGAAAGGTCCTTGAAGATCACAGGGCCATAGGATGGTTGGGTTGGAAAGGTCCTTAAAGGTCATAGAGCCATGGGATGGTTGGATCGGAAGGGCCCTTAAAGACTGTAGAGCCACGGAATGGACTGAGTTGCAACACCGCTCCCATCAGTACCTCTGCAGCTCCATTAACCCACTGCTATGAAGCAGTGCAGGGCTACCAGCTCCGCAGAATACAGCCCAACTCTGTACTGCCTTTATCACAACAGGACGAGCTGGTCAGGGTCAGTGCAGCCCATGGGGTGCAGTGGGGACCCAACACCCTCCCAAGACCCCACAGGAGAACAGAGCAGCACAGAAGTGACAGCACGGAGCAGGCACAGCCTTACCGATGAACATGGGCGCAGCCGCTCGGATGTCCACCCAGGTGCTCTTGAAGTAGAAGAGGTTGGTCAGAACCAGACGGTTCAGCATCTCCGGGTAGCTCTGCATCTGCAGGATGCAATGCAGAGTCACAGAGCTGGAACGGCTGGAAGGGACCTCTGGAGATCCTCCAGTTCAACCCCCCAACTGGTGGCCCTCCTGGCCACTGGGGTTCATGGCTGGCTCTCAGCCAACTGTTGGTCAACTGTTATTCAACCACTGGACAACCACTGGTAAACCATTCAACTCTTGGTCAACCATTAGCCAACTGTTGTTCAATTGCTGTTCAACCACAGGTAAAGCATGGGTCAACCATTGGTCAACCACTGGTCAACAATTCAAGTCCAGTGGTCAATCATTTTCTAGATCTCCAGTTCAACCTTTGGTCAACCATTGGTCAATCATTCAATCACTGGTTTTGTTGGCCAAGCGTTGGTCAACCACTGGTCAACTGTTGGTTAACCAGGGGACAAACATTCAATCACTGGTCAACTTTCAGTCACTCATTGGTCAACCACTGGTCAACTGTTTGTCAACCGTTGGTCAACCATTCAACCATGGGTCAACTGTTGGTCTACCATTGGTCAACTTTTGGGTCAAGCAATGGTCAACCATTGGCCAACCACTGTTCTGGTGGTCAACCACTATTCAACTGCTGTTCAACCACTGTTCAACTGTTGGGTCAACCACTGGTCAACTACTCAACTACTGGTCAACTGCTGACCAACCGTTGTTCACCCATTGGTCAACCACTGGTCAACAGCTGTTGGTCAACTATTGGTCAACTGCCAGTCACCCATTTTCCAACCACTGCCCACCCCCTGGCCAGCTGGGCAGCGCTCACCAGGTGCTTGCAGACGTTGTTCATGAACTCGCCGTAGTGCAGGCTCCGGTCCTCCCGCAGGTGGTTCAGGAACATGTCACACAGCCCCTCGCAGCCCATGTTGGGGCCACACATGCGCAGAGCGAACTTGCAGGCCTGCAGCACACACACAGGGGGAGGTCGCAACACGCTGGGGGGCTCAATGCATCGCCGCATCCCCGAGCGGGTTCCCCTCCGCGCCATGCGCTCACCCTGACGACCTCGGGTTTGGGGTCCTGGAGGTGCAGCAGCAGCGTCACCAGCCCGTTGAGGATCTGCTCAAAGAACGCCTCGCAGTCACCCTCGCTGAATTTGGTCAGGTTGCCAAAGAGCACGATGGATGAGCGGCGGAGGTCGGGCTGCTCCTGCAGGCAGGGATGAGCTGGGGCTCAGGGGCCGCCGTTGGGCGTGACCTCCCAAATTTCAACCCAATGTCAGCCCCATCCCCTGGGCCACAGCCCTGCAGCAGGCGGGGGACGGATGGGGGAGGTTGGGGACAATGCCTCCGTGCTGCGCACACCTCCAACCACTTGAGGGAGCTCAGTAATGACCACCCCGTGCACAGCGCCCAGCCCAGACCCTGCGGTCCATCGAGAGACCCTGTGCCCAGTGCACGTTCTGCCATCCCGTTCTCTTACGCTGTCAAAGAAGGGCCGGATCCTGATGGCGATGTGCAGGAGCATGGCCTGCACGTCCCTTTCCTCCAGGTGCTCCAGGAGCTTGGACAGACTGGTCATGGCCTCCAGGGCCACCAGGTTGTTGGGGTCATCTCTGTCATCCATGCCATTGACCATGGACGCCAGCAGCTTGGCCCCATGCTTATGCACCTGCGAGGGAAGTGATGAGAGCTGGAATTAAAATGAAATCACGACATAAACCCACGGTAAGGCTGCCATCGCTTCGCCTCTGCAAACTGGGGGACGGCTGGGAAAAGGACAAAGCACAGCCCTACACCGTGGGGATGTGCAAGAGTCGTAGAAACACCAAAGCTGGAAAAGACCTCCAACACCATCCAGGCCAACTGTAAAGGAGAAGGAGGAGACCCACAGCAGCTGGGAATTGTAGAGTCATAGAATTGTTAAGGTTAGAAGAGAGTGCCAAGGTCCCCAACTCCAACCCAAACCCACCCCACCACGACCCTAAATAAACTCATAAAGTCATTTAGGTTGGAGAAGACCCCTGAGATCCCCAGTCCAATCCCAACCCATCCCACTGTGACCCCAAATAGACCCACAGTCATAAAGGTTGGAAGAGACCTCCAAGACCTGCAACCCCGACTCCTACCACGATCCTAATTAAAACCATAGAGTCATTATGGTTGGAAGAGACCTCCAAGATCATTCAGTTCAAACCCAACTCATCCCACCATGACCCTAAATAGAACCACAGAATCATTCAGGTTGGAAGAGACCACTAGGATCACCCAGTCCAACCCCAACCCACCCCACCATTTCCACTGACCATGTCCCCAAGTGCCACACCCCACGTCCCCACATCTACTCAATCCCTCCTTGGATGAGACTCCACTGCCTCCCTGTGCAGTTCTGGGAAGATTTCCCCCAGTGCCTGACCCCAAATCTGCCCTGGCACAAATTGACTCCATCTCACCACAGCCCCTTTGGGGTCACTGTAGGGAGCCCTGAGCCACTGTGGCCCACAGCTCCAGCACTGTGGGGCAACTGTGGCCCCACTGCAGATCCCAGAGGAGACAGCTTGGCATGCTGAGCACCTGGGAACCACAGGGGCTGCAGGACCCCAGTGTGCCACAGGGATTGCCCTGCTCAACCCCTGCGTGCGGGGTGGGAGAGCAGGAGGAGGAGGGCTGGGGTCCCAGGATCAAACTGTCATGGAGTCACTGGGGTTGGAGAAGACCTCAAAGGTCCCCAACCCAACCCCAACCCATCCCCGCTGACCATGTCCCCAAGCACCACATCTCCACACTTCCTGACCACCCCCAGGGACGGTGACCCCACCAGCCCCCTGGGCAGCCCATTCCAGTGACTGACCACTCTTTGGAGAAGAAATTTCTCCCCAGTCCCACCATGCCCACCAATGACAGCAGTGGGACACAAAGACCGTGCCACCACACCATCACTGGGAAGAGGACATGGCCAACAGCCCCTTTCCCAGAGCAGACAGCGACCCCCATAAGCATCCCCCCCAGCCCCAGGGGCCCGACCAGCGCCGTGCCATTCGCTCCCACCTTTTCGGGTGCCCCCACGGCGATGTTGCCCAGCCCCCGCAGCGCCAGCACGCGCACCAGCAGACACGGGTCCTTCTGCCGCCCCGTCATGCTGTCCATCACGCTCTCCAGCAGGATCAGGTCGTTCACCACGTTACTGCTCAGCAGCTGAGGGAGAACAGAGCGATGGGACGGCAGCCCCCCATTCCATGGGCGGCCGCGGTGATGGGTCGGGCACAGCCACTGCTTTCTGCCCAGGGTGAGACGTCTGCTCCTGGATTCTCTCCGGGTTTCAGCTCTGAGCTCAGAACTGCAAATGGGGAACTCCTTGCAGCCCTCAGATCCGGGGAACGGAGGGCACTGACAGGTGGGAGGGACCCAACCACATCAGGATCCACCGAGCTGAGACCACCTCTGGGTGGGCTGAGGGCAGCAGGCTGGGGGCCAAGAGTAAAAGCATGGCCCCAGTTGCAGAGCAGCAGCACAGCCCCATGGCTCCGGCAGCATCCCAGCAGCAGGAGCACAGCTCTGGGAACATTCCCATTGTCAGAGCAGTAGAAGCACATGTCTAGGAGCATCCCCACGACAGGGGGATGCATCCCCACGGCCCCACGACTCCAAGAGCATCCCAGCAGCAGGACCGGAGCCCTAGGAGCATCCTAACAGCTGAAACACAGCTCCTTGTACCCAGGAGCATTCCCAAGAGCAGAACAGCAGGAGCACAACTCCACAACTCCTAGAGCATCCCCAGCAGCAGCACAGCTCCAGGAGCATCCCCAGCAATGCAGCAGTAGGAGCGCAGCCCCATGGCCCCAGGAGCATCCCCAGCAGCAGGAGCACAGCTTCAGGAGCACTCCGAGTAGTACAGCAGCAGGAGCATGACTCCAGGAGCAACCCCAGCTGCAAAGCAGCAGGAGCAAGGCCCCATGACTCCAAGAGCATTCCAGAAGCAGGAGCACAGCCTCAGAAACAGCCCCAGCAGCAGGAGCACAACTCCATGTACCAGGAATATACCTAGGAGTAGAGCAGCAGGAGCGCAGTCCCATCACCCCAGCAGCAGAGCAGCAGGAGCACGGCCCCACGGTTGCAGGAACATCCCAGCAGCAGGAGCACAGAGCTCCTGGCAAGCAGTGCGGAGCCCCACAGCGCTGTGAGCCGCTGGCCGTGCGCCGAGCCGGGGGCTGCCGGGGCTGCTCTCTCACTGACCCCCACCCCTGGGGACCCGGCTCATTGCAAACAGAACCGGAGGAGCTGTTAATGGCACAGGTTAACGAGCTGTGCGGGGCTGCCAGATGCAGGGCAGAGCCGGGGCTGCTGCAGCTGGCAGTGACCAAAATCTGGCATCCCATGGCACAGACCTGGCACCCAAAGCAGGGATCCTGAGGCACCAAACCTGGCACCTGGAAAAGGGACCCCATGGCACCCCCTGGCACTGCATGGCACAGATCTGGCACCCTGCACAAATGGGACCCCATGGCACAAACCTGGCACCAAGTGCAGGGACCCCATGGCACAGTCCTGGCATCTGGCACAGGAGCCCCGTGGCGTAAAACCCTGGGGAAACCTGGCACCCCGCAGAACCTCATGGCACAGACCTGACATACCATGGCACCCCACGACACTCCATGGCAGAGAACTGGGAATCCATAGTGCCCCATGGCACAGACCTGGCACCGGGATCCTGTGGCACAAAACCTTGCATCCCATGGCACAGATCTGGCACCACGTGGCACCCCCATGGCACTGGGATCCCATGGCACTGCCCATGGCACAGACCTGGCACCTGGCACAGGGACCCCATGGCACAAAACCTGGCACCCCACGGCACCGCATGGCACAGACTCAGCACCAACAGTAGCGCCAGGAGGGCCCAACGCCGCCGCTCCCCGACGCCGCAGCCCCACGGCCGTCCCCTCCCGGCTCCCACTCTGTCATCTCCGTCACCGGCACTGCCGCGAGCGGAGGGACCGAGCTCTCACCTCATCAGTTTGGAGAGGGGGAGACACAGGCATTCGCTTCCTTCCCCTCCCGCCCCACGGTGAGGCAAAGCCGCTATTTTAAACCCAAAAAAAAAGGACGCCGGGAGCCAACCGCGCTCCAAAACGAAAGCAGATTCTGGGATGGGAGCCAAGAGCCGGGGCTGGCGGCTGCCACGGCCAAACAGAAAATAAAAACAGGGCCCTCGTCCCGGGCTGCTTAAAGCAGCTGAGAATTTAAAAGGTGGTTTATAAGCGAGGATATAGCTCTGCCTTGTTGGCATAAGGCGTTCCTTTATGTAACAGAACCTCCTCGAGCGGCCCCGGGCTCGATGGTGGTATGGAGATATGGTTACGGGTTCTGGCGGGGAGAGGAGAGGCCTTGAGTCACCTCATTCCTGGGGTGGGACGTAAGGAGGGAGCTCGGCGCTGCTGCTGCATGGCAGCCGCACGTTCAGGGCCAGAGCCTGCATGCTTCCTCCGCCGGTCCCTCCGGGTAGGGACGGCACGGCGGGATGAAAATATGACCCCACTGCGGTCAGCAGCGACGCTGCCCCGACCTTACGTGTGCAGCAGAGTAGGTCAGGGCTGAGCTGCTGGAAGGGAGCTCTGTGGAGAAGGAGCTGGGGGTCTCGGTGGCCAATGGTTGACCCAACGGTTGACCACGAGCCTGCAGTGTGCCCTGGTGGCCAACAGGGCCGACGGGTGATCAATGATTGACCAAAGGTCAACCAATGCTTGATCAACAGTTGACCAACGGTTGACCATGAGCCAGTAGTGCACCCTGGTGGTCAAGAGGGCCAATAGTTGACCAACTGACCAGCGGTTGATCAACAGTTGACCACAAGCCAGCAGCGTGTCCTTGCGGCCAAAAGGGCCAATGGTTGATCAACAATTGACCAACAGTAGACCAAGAGACAGCAGCGAGACCTCATGACCAAGAAAGCCAACGGTTGAACAACAATTAACCAGTGGTTGACCAATGGTTGACCATGAGCCAGTAGTGCGTCCTGGTGGCCAAAAGGACCAATGGTTGACTCAACAGCTGACCATGAGCCAGCAGAATGCCCTTGCGGCCAAGAAGGCCAACGGTTTACCAACTGTTGACCAACAGATAAGCAACAATTGGCCAGTGGATGACCAGTGATTGACCAACAGTTGACCAACGGTTGACCACAAGCCAGCAGTGAGCCCTGGTGGCCAAGAGGGCCAACAGGACCCTGTGGTGCATTGCTCAGAGCGCAGCCAGCAGGGCAGGAGGTGCTGCTCCCCTCTGCTCTGCCCTGGGGGGCACTGCTGGAGCGCTGCGTCCAGTGCTGGGCTCCCAGTTCAGGACAGACTGGGAACGGCTGGGAGAACCCAGCGGAGGGTGTGGGGATGGGGGGGCCTGGAGCCCCTCCTGGTGGGGACAGGCTGAGAGCCCCGGGGCTGTGCAGCTGGGGGAGAGAAGGCTGAGAGGGGTCTGGGCAGCACTGACCGATATCTGGGGGTGGGAGGTCGAAGCAGGGAGCCAGGTTGGGCTGGGGGAGCTCCAGAGGTCCCTTCCAGCCCCTGTGGTTCTGGGACTTTGGGGATTCTGCACGGTTCTGCCCCGCTCACCTCAGCCAGGAAGGCAGTGGCAGTGACGCGCTGGTTGTCGAAGGCACTGCTCAGCGTGGGGATGAGGCTCTTGACAATGAGGGGCAGGCGGGGGCCAGCATGCCGTGCCATGGAGCTGCAGGGAGAAGGGACTGTCATCCGCACAGCCCCTAGTCCCCAGTGCCCTCAGTACCCCAATGCCTCCAGTCATCAATGCCCCTGTCCCTGATGCCTGCAGTCCCCCAGTGCCCCCAGTCCCCAATGCCTGCAGTCCCCACTGCCTCCAGAACCCCAGTGCCCCCTGTTCCCAATGTCCCCAAGTCCCCAATGACCAATCTCCAATGCCCCATCCCCTGTGCCCCCAGTCCCCCAATGCCCCCAGTCTTCAATGCCTGCAGTCCCCCAGTGCCTCCAGTCCCCAATACCCCAGTCCTCAATGCCCCTGCCCCAAATGCCCCCAGTCCCCAACACCCCTGTCCCCCAATGCCCGCAGTCCCCAACAACCCTGCCCCTAATGCTCCCTGTCCCCCATGCTCCCATCCTTGTGCCCCCCCACCCCCCCCAACCCAGCCCTCACCCAGCCAGCACAGCGATGCCCTCGTGGTGCCGCTCGGGGTTCTCCATCAGCTCCCATCCGCCAGCACTGCCCACAGCCACGGCCACCGCCTCACTGCCACCCCGCGCCAGCATGGCCCGCAGCGTCTGCACCGCACAGCTGGGGAGAAGCACCGCAACGTCACGTTGTACTGACACACTGTGTTGTCACCCTGTACCATCACACCACATCATCACCCTGTACCATCACACCATGTCATCACATTGAACCATCACACCATGCCATCACACTGTGCCTTCCAGCTCGGTGCTGCAGAGCACAGCCCCATAGCGGGGCCGTCCGCAGCCCCCCATCAGTGCAGGAGCAGCTCCATGTGCTGTGACACCGCCATCACCACGACCCTGGAGAGCGGGCTGAAAAGGAAAGCAGTCCAGAGCTGCTGGAAGGTGGGGTGTTTTTGCATTACCGTTTTATAGGTGGGGATTATTTTGCTGTGAGCGTGGAGCAACATATGGGAGCCATACGTTATCCTGTCACAGCAAAACAAATATCAGTGATGGAGCAATCCTGGCTGTCAGCATGAGTGCAGATGGAGAACACACGGCTCGGGACGGTGTCCCGACATGGGTGATGCCAAACCACCACCACCAACCACGGCTGTGCCAAGGACCACCACCAACCATGGACTACCACCACAAGCCATGGATCACAACCACCAACCATGGCTGTGTTGAGGACAACTGTCAGCCATGGACCACCATCGCCAATCATGGCCAGTGCCACAGACCACCACCACCAACTATGGACTACCACCATCAGCCATGGACCACCACCAACAACCACAGCTTGTGCCGAGGACCACCACCAACTATGGATCACCATCACCAACTGACCAAGTGCTGAGGACCACCATCAACCACTGACCACCACCACTAACCTTGGACCACCACTATCAACTATAGCTGCTGCCAAGGACCAGTGCCAACCAGGCACCATCACCACCACCATCAGCCACGGACCACCACCTCCAGCCACGACTGGTGCCAGGGACCACTGCCACCAACCACAGCTGATACTGAGGACCACCATGAGCCATGGATCACCATCACCAATCATGGCAGGTGCCAAGGACCAGCCATGGACCACCACCACCACCAACCACAGCTTGTACCGAGGACCACCACAAGCCAAGGACCACCACCATCAGTCACAATTGGTGTCAAGGACCATCATCGGCCATGGACCACCACCATCACACACAGACCACCACCAACCACGTCTGGAGCCAATGACCATTGCCAACCATGGACCACCGCCACGAACCACGGCTGGCACTGAGAGCAGCAGCAGCCCCTGGATCCATCCCCTGTCCACTCCTGGGCTCCAGCCCCCCGCTATGGGGTTGCCCCACTGCCCAGACCCAAACCTGGATCCCACTCCAGCTGTGGGATGAGGGAAGAGCTGCAGCAGCAGCAGCAGCGCATCACGGGAAGCGCTCCCAGTTCCGCACAGCAAGAAGAACCCTGCACGAGCCCCAGAACCCCACGTGGTACAGGTGGAGCCGCAGTCAGCCCAGGAAAGCTGCAGCAGGATCGATTTCTTTGCAGCACACGAAAACAGCAGCACAAAAACCCCTGGCAGACGCTCGCAGAGATCTGATCCTCCCCGCGCTCCGGGCTCGGCCTCGCGGCAGACGCAGCACGAGGCCGCTCCTGCGGGACGGACGCTTCACGGGGTTTGCTTTTCCTACAGACGCTTCCTTCCTCTCCAACAAAGGCTGTGTCTTCCAATCTCCCCTTCCTGCCAAGCTATCGTGTTCACCTTTACCGTCGCTCTTTGGCATTTAAGGATCGGGGAGATTCAGCGTTCAGAACACGGCCAGGAAGCGGCTTTGATATTGTAACCATCTCCCGGGACCGGGCTGGAATTTCACATCTCGGCTCGTCGGACGGAGCCTCTTCCCCTCCATCCATCAGTGGTGACTTCATGGCCACACGGCCCCAACCACCAGCCCGCACCCAGCGTGGCCACGCACCCACCGGCCTCCCGGCCCCGGGCATTTCTGGAAGGGTCTCACGCAGTGTCACTGCTTTGATGCTCTACAAGCACAGGTAAGGCCAAGGACCACCATCAACCACATATCACCAACAACAACCATAAGCCACAGACCATCACCATCCACCACGGACCACTACCACCAGCCACAGACCACCTACAATCACAGACCACTTAGTGATCCACATGGATCACAAGCACAGACCACCATCATCACTCATGGACCGCTACCATCAGCCACAGATCAACAACAACAACCATGGACCACCAACAACAACCACAGACCATCACCATCAGCCATGGATGACCACCATCAGTCATGACCCATCACTACCAACCATGGACCGCCACCATCAGCCACAGACTACCACCACCAACCATGGACCGCCACCATCAGCCACCACCAACAACCACGGACCACCATCACCAACCACAGACCATCACCACCAACCATGGACCACTACCATCAACCATGGACCACCACCACCACCAATGGACCAACAGCATCAGCCATGGACCACCACCAACAACCAATGGACCACCATCACCAAACACAGACCATCACCACCAATCATGGACCACTACCATCAACCATGGATCACCACCACCAACCATGGACCACCATCACCAAACACAGACCATCAACACCAACCGTGGACCACCACCAACAACCACGGACCACCACCACCAACCACAGATCGTCACCACCAACTGTGGACCACCACCATCAGCCATGGACCCCCAGCATCAGCCATGGGGTGGCCCCCAAGCTGCTGCAGGATCCCAACCTGCTGCAAGGATTGCTCTGCTCATCTCCCGAGGGTGGGCTGGGCTCCCGGGATCACACCGTTGTGGACTCACTGGGGTTGGAGAAGACCTCCGAGATCCCCAACCCCACCCCAACCAACCACGTCCCCAAGTGCCACATCTCCCTGGTTCTGAAGACCCCCAGGACGGTCACCCCACCACCCGCTGGGCAGCCCATGCCAATGTCTGACCGCTCCTGGGGTGAAGAAAAGTTTCCCAACATCCAACCTGAACTCAACCCATACCCTTCCAATTTAGAGACATGATCCTTGCATCACCATCTGCATCAGTGCAGAGAACTGGGAGAACTGGGAGAAGACCAGGAACACGAAAAAAGCCAAATCCAGCAGAGCCCAACGCACAGCGCAAGGCCAGGTCTGCCCAACCTGCTGCGTGCCACGCCGGCTTCACATGGCAATACTGATCCTCCCGGCGTACCTGCAGGGCTGGAGGCTCCGGGACGCGGCCGCATGGCTGCTGCTCCTCCTCTCCCTGCCCTGCAGGCTCTTCGGTAGCTGAACACCCACGGTGCAGCTGACGCGCAGCAGGAGGGTCACGAAGAGCGGCGCGTAGAGCCCCAGCACCGCCGGCCCAGACTCCGGCGCAGACATGATCTCATGCAGAGCACATGTGGCCTTGGGGGGGCGAGAGGGAGAGAGAGAGAGAGCGGGGGGGGGGGAGGAGGATTAGGAGGGATCCCCCCCCCCGGCCCCGGCCCCGCACCACGCTGCTGTCTGTTGGTAAATAGTGGAGGTTGCGGCTCCGCGCTCGCTGAGCGCGTCCCAAACGCGGCCCCGAGGCTGGGAGAGCTCCGCAGACCCATGGGGGAATATCAAGCTGGGCTTTGGGGACACGGAGCAGAGCCCCCAGCCCGGGTTGTAGGGCAGCACCCAGCTCCTCTCGGCCCAGTTTACACCTCACCGCACCCGGGGGAGGTGAGAGCAGAGCGGGGTCGGCGCGGGGCGGCCGGGGCTGCACCACCTGCGTCGGGGTCCTTCGCAGGAGGAAATTTTCACAGCTGTTTTCCTGCTCAGAGAGCTGCCAAGCAGGGTTTATTTTTTTTTTCGGAGGGGATAAAAACGCAAAGCGCTCTCTCCCCCGCCGAGGACGGACACCTGAGAGGTTTTTACGAGCGGCGGATTAGCGCGGAGAGGCGTCACGCCGCCCTGCCTTCCTCCAGACCCGCGCCTGGCACGGCCCCGCGCGCGGAAACGAGGGACACTCACGGCCATGGGCAGCGGCGTGGCCACGCGCTCCGAGCTGCCGCCCAGCAGGAAGGCTCTGCTCTCCTTGTAGGGCACGTCCCCCGTCACCTTCTCCAGCAGCTGCTCCAGGATCTGCGCCGTGAGGCCGGGCTCTGCGGCCAGAGCGCTCCACATGGCACACGTGTGGCTGCGGGGAGCAGAGGGAGGTGCTGGGTAAGGATCCTTCCAGCCCAACCATTCTGCGGTTCTGTGATCTGTAAGGACCCTTCCGACCCAACCATCCCATGGCTTCATGATCTCTAAGGACCCTTCCAACCCAACCATTTCATGGCTCTATGATCTTGAAGTACCTTTCCAACCTAACCCAATCCATTCCATGATTCTATGATCTTTGAGGACGTTTCCAACCCAACCCAAGCATCCCATGACTCTATGATCTTGAAGGACCCTTCCAATCCAACCCAACCCAACCCAACCCAATCCAACCCAACTCTCATTCCATGGTTCTACACTCAGGGCTCAGCCCAGGGCCAGCTCTGACACTGTGGAGCTCTGGCTTTGCTAAGCCCCACCCCACAGCCCTGACTGCCCCAACCACACTCAGCTTTGCTCATTCACTCTGCTTACACCCCTACAAACCCTCAGCACTGAGTGGGCACGCAGACCCATGAGTTCCCAACAGAAATTCCAGCAGGGGGAAGGAGCCACGAAGTTTCCAGCTGCAGCTGAAGCAAAAGCTGCTCTGGATGCAGGTACCTGTCGAAGGGCAGCGCGCTGCCCAGCAGGCTGGACACCACCACGCCGGTGTGCTGGGCTGCCAGGATGTACACCGTCTGCTGGGCCGCCTTGCGCACGTGCTCCTCGTCCACCTCCTGCAGCTTGCTGTGGATGATGCTCATGATGTCGGGCACCTGAGGGGCAACGGGGTGGCATTGAGATGGGGGATGGGACATGGTGAGAGCTTGGGGGGACCGTGCCGTGGTGTGCCCCCATCCCGGTGACACTGCAGAATGTCTCACGCTGCACAGCTGCCAGCGCTCTGCCAGCACTGATGCATATGGGGCTCAGCAGTGCCCTGGGGTTGGAATAGAATGACTGTTGAGGTCCCGTCCAGCCCAACCATCCCATGGCTTTATGATCTTCAAAGACCTTTTCAACCCAACCATCCTATGGCTCTATCATCTTTAAGGACACTTCCAACCCAAAAATCCCATGGCTCAATGACCTTTTAGGATCTTTCCAGCCCACCCATCCTACTGTCCTATGATCTTCAAGGACCCTTCCCACCTACCCCATGGCTCTATGACCTTCAAGATCCCTTCCCACTCAACCATTCTATAGTTCTATGATCTTCAAGGACCCTTCCAACCTATCCCATGGCTCTATGACCTTTCAGATCCCTTCCAACACAATCATTTTTCAGTTCTACGACCCCAGGAACCAGAGCGGCAGAGGGGACGACCCCCCTGGCCTCACTGGCTGCATCACAAGGTGCGCAGGAAGCTCGTGCACAGCCCAGACCTGCCGGCAAATCCCCGAGCTTAGCACGGAGCTGCCGGGATTTAGCGTCAGGTCGGGTTTCAGGATCTGGGCCGGACGGGGTCCGGACGAAAAGGGAGCAATGGGGAGGGGTCAAGGGGGGAGTGGGACGTAAGCGGGAGCTGCCGTGCACAGCCTGAGCGGTGCGGGGAGAACCGGTGTTTCCAATTAGTGCAGGAGAAAAGGGGGAGCTTAGTCCTAAGGCGGTGGATTACACCAAAAAAAAAGGCCTCTTCGGAGTGGGGCACGGAATGGGACGGGGATGGGGGTGGGGATGGGAGTGGGATGGCGTGGGGATAGGGTGGGGGTGGGGATGGGATGGGAATGGGCAGGGGATTGGGACGGGGTGGGAAAGGGGATGGGATGGGGTGGGGAGGGAAAGGGGATGGGATGGGATGGGGAGGGGATGGGAATGGGAGGAGTGACAGCTCCAGGGAGTGTGGGGCAGGCGATTGTACAGCCAGAGGTTCAGTGGGAATGGTCACATCCTTCCAGTGCCCAAAGGGAGTTGACAAACTGGAAAGTGACTGCACGGAGGCAACAGAAAGGAATAGTTTCAACTCAAAAGAAGGGAGATTTGGGGTCAGATGTGGGGAAATCCTTCACCCAGAGGCGGTGCAGCCCCAGCACTGCTGCCCAGAGCTGTGGGTGCCCCATCTCTGGAGGTGCCCGAGGCCGTGGGGGGGTCCTGGGCAGCTGAGCTGGGGGGCAGCCAGCCCACGGCAGGGGTCCCTTCCAACCCAACTATTGTATGGTTCTATGACCTTTAAGTACCCTTCCAACCCAATCATCCAGCAACTCTATGATCCTCAAGGACTCTTCCAACTCAACCATTCCATGCTTCTATTAACTTTCAGGACCTTCCCAACACAACCATTCCATGGTTATTTCATCTTTAAGGACCCTTCCAATCCAACCATCCAGCAACTCTATGATTTTTAAGGACTCTTCCAATCCAAGCATTCCACGCTTCCCTGACCTTTCAGAACTCTTCCAACCCAACCCATTCTATGGCTCCGTGACCTCTCAGGTCTTTTCTGACCCAAACCACTTGCTGAATATAGACCATATTGCCAAAGCCTATCACCCCACAGCCCAGCTGTCAGGACCTGATGCTCACTGGGCAACATGCACGGCATGAGTGGGAGGCAGAGGTGTTGGGGCTGCCCTGGAGGAGCTCACCTTGTCCTGCAGGACGGCCCCCCGCTCCTTGAGCAGAGCGTTGATCATGACGGTGGCCGCACGGGAGCAGTTCTTGTCGGGGTCCGCCAGCCCCTCAAACATGGCAAGCAGGAGGCTCATCAGCTGGTCCGGGGGGACACGCTTCCCAATCACCTGGGGGGAGAGCAAGTGGCTTAACGAGGGGTTGAGCGGCTCATCTCAAACAAATGGTACCGGGGGTGTCTCTACGGCTGTGAGTCCTCCCAGCCGCAGGGCTCGGCAGGCGGCCATCCCTGATCTCAGCCCCACAGCTCTCTGACAGCACGATGGGCAGCCCACCTGCCTGCACACAGACTGCTGCAGGGGTGGGGCTGGGATGCTTTAAGGTCCTTTCCAGCCCGACCTTCTCAAGGCTTTGCAATCTTTCAGGACTTTAACAAGCCAACTCAACCCATTCCCTCACTCTGTGATCTTTAAGGATTCTTCCAACCCAACCAGTCCATGGCTGTATGACCTTTAAGGACCCTTCCTACCCAACCCATTCTACCATTTCCTGGCTCTATGACCTTCAAGAACTCTCCCAACCCATTCTATGCTTCCCTGACCTTTCAGGACCCTTCCAACCCAACCCATTCCATGGCGCTCTGACCTTCAAGGACCCTTCCAACCCAACCCAACCCAACCCAACCGTCCCATGGCTCTAGGATCTTTCTTTGTACAGACTTCTGGGGACTGGCAGCATCGCTATGGGGCAGGATGCTTGGAGCCGCCCCACTCTGCCCGCCTTACCATGGCAATGCTGGTGCAGGTGCGGAAGAGGACAGTGAAGTCAGGCTCCTCCAGACCCCTCTTCAGCGCCTTCAACCCCTCCACCATCTCATCCCGGTGGTCCCGGGCGAACCCTGCAGGCAGAGCAACGCTTGGGTCGGATCAAACGCCCAAACACTGCAGCGATGTGTGCCAGAATGGAGCGGACCCAAAGAACCACAACACTGCAGTGATGTAGGTCGGAGTGCAGCAGCCCCGAAGGAACCACAACACAGCAGCAATGTGGGTCAGAGTGCCGCTGCCCCGAACACAACAGCGATGTGGGTAGGACCCACAGCGCTGCTCCCAGGAACAGCAGCGAAGCAGAGCTGTGTTCCGCACCACCTCCGAGCGCCCATCCCCAGTGCTGTCCTGACCTCTCCTGGTAACATGGGGAAAGACACACTGAGGGAGCACCGGAACTGCACTGCAATATTCCAGCCCATGGCATCTCGACCCCACTCCTGCAATAGCATCGCCCCACAGGTCCCACTCCCGGCCCCACTGCATGGCCAAGAGATGGCCACGATGGTTTGTAGGAACTGGAGACAGCTGTCATCCCCCAAGCTCTGTGCTGGTGGGCATGGAGGATCTCAGAGGTCTCTTCCAATCTTTATGATTATATGGTTCTATTTGGGTCATGGTGGGGATGGGCTGGGGTTGGAGTTGGGGATCTTGGAGGTCTCCTCCAACCCTAATTCAGGGTCGTGGTGGGGATGGGCTGGGGTTGGACTGGATGACCTTGGAGGTCTCTTCCAACCTCAATGACTCTATTGTTCTACTTGGGGTCATGGTGGGTGTGGGTTGGGGTTGGACTGGGGGATCCTAGAGGTCTCTTCCAACCTTAATGACTCTGTGGTTCAGTTTAGGGTCATGGTGGAGGTAGGTTGGGGTTGGACTGTCTGACCTTGAAGGTCTCCTCCAACCCTAATGATTCTATTTAAGGTCATGGTCGGGGTGGGTTGGGGTTGGACTGGATGACCTTGAAGGTCTCTTCTGACCTTAATGACTCTATGGGCCTATTTAGGGTCACGGTGGGATGTGTTGGGGTTGGACTGTGGAATCTCGGAGGTCTCCTCCAACCCTAACGATCCCATTTGTGGGTTCCTTCTCTGCAGCCCCATAACCAGAGGAAGGGGTCCGGCCCCCCCAGCGCCCACCTTCGTAGCACAGCTGGATGTAGAGCAGGCTGTAGACGCAGTCGACGGCGCGCTGCCGGACGCTGCCCACCGAGTCAGAGCAGCGCGGGGAGAAGAGCGCAACGAGCACACCCAGGTTGTAGAACGGGACAACGGTCTGCGGGGACAGCACGGCCGTGTCGGTGCTGGGATGGCACCGGGATGGTGCTGGGATGGCACCGCAATGGCACCAGGACGGCACCGGGGTGGCATCAGGATGGCATTGGGATGGCACTGGGACAGCACTAGGATGTCACTGGGATGGCACCGTGATGGCACTGGGATGGCACCAGGATGGCATTGGGATGGCATTGGGATGGCAGCAGGGTGGCACTGGGATGGCATTGGGGTGGCATTGGGATGGCACCAGGATGCACAGGCGGTCCCATAGATGCCCACTTACGCTGACGTTGAGCTTGCCCAGGTAGAAGTCCAGCAGCGCGGCGCTGAGCTCCACGGCACGCTGCCGCTCGTGCTGCTTGCTGGATTTGATCCATGGGCCCAAGTGCTGCGGTATGGGGGGGGGGAGGGAAGGAATAACGTTACCAGAGGGTGGTGGGGTCCTTGGGTGACACAGGAAGGGGACAGTGGGTGAGACGGAACCAGCACGTACCGCAAACATGTCCTGCAGGCCATGCGGGGTCAGGCTGCGCTGCAGGAGCGTCTTCAGCAGCTCCTGGAGGGCGCCGAAGGTGTCTGCAAACAGCTCCTGCGGAGCGGTTATGGGATGTGAGGAGCACCCCAGAACTGGGGGGCGGTGGGGTACCCCCGGGAGTGGGGTTGGAGGGGGAATCCCTGGGAATAGGGGATGGAGGGGACACCCCCAGGAGTAGGAGAGGAGTGGGGGGTGGAGGTAGATACCCCCAGGAGTGGGGAATGGAAGGGGTACCCCCAGGAATAGGGGATGTAGGAGACATCCTTGGCAGTGGGAGATAGAGGGGGTACCCCCAGGAGTGGGGGTGGAGGCGGGTGGCTCCAAAAGTGGGGGATGGAAGGGATACCCCCGGGAATAGGGGATGGAGGGGACACTCCCTGGAGCGGGAAGTAGAGGGAGGACCCCCAGGATTGGTAGGTGGAAGGGAACACCCAGGAATAGGGGATGGAGAGCCCCCCCACCTCGCTGTAGGGTGCATTGCCACCATCCCCATCATGGTCCCACAGTGGGTCCAACGGGGGCAGCACCAGGACGCCGGCCAGGCATGCATCCATCAGCTCTGTGCGGTCGGGGTCGTTGAGCTGAGGCTCCAGGAGACTGCGGTGGGGGTTCAGGAGTGCGGTAGGAGGGCTGGAACATGCTCACTGGGTCACTGGGGTTGGAAGAGACCTCCAGGACCTACCAGTCCAACCCCAATCCATCCCCACCATGCTGACCTTTAAGGGACCTATAAGGACCTTCCTCCCCAGTCCTTACCTTTAAGGCCCCTTCCAACCCAACCCCTTCTATGAGGACCTTTAAGGACCCTTCCAACTCAACCATCCCATGGCTCTATGATTTTTCAGGACCCTTCTGACCCAATCCCTTCTAAGATGACCTTTAAAGACCATCCCAACCCAACCTCTTCTACAATTACCTTTCAGGACCCTTCCAACCCAACCATCCCACAGCTCTATGATCTTTCAGGACTCATCCAACAGAGCCCCTTCTATGATGACATTTCAGGACCTTCCTAACCCAACCATCCCAGGTCTCTTTGATCCGTAAGGACTCTTCCAACACAATCATCCCACAGCTCTAGGATCTTTAAGGACCATTCCAACCCAACCCAACCATCCCATGTGATCTTTAAGGACTCTTTCAATCCAACAATTCCATGGCCCTATCATTTTTCAGGACTCTCCCAAGCCAACCATCACATGACTACCTTTCAGGACCCTTCCAATACAAACATCCCACAGCTCTCTGATCTTTAAGGACCGTTCCAACCCAACCATCCCACAGCTCTATGATCCTTCAGGGCCCTCCCAACTCCTTCTATGATGACCTTTCAGGATTCTTTCATCCCAACCATCTCATGTCTCTGTGATCCTTAAGTACCCTTCCAATCAAGCCCTACCCTACCCAACCATCCCAGATGTCTATGATCTTTAAGGACCCTTCTAACCCAATCCAATCCAACCATCCCATGTCTCTATGACCTTTCAGGACCCTCCCAACCCACCTATCCCTCGGTTCTACCAAGAAGGATACACCAGGTGGGTGCAGGTGACCATCGCCCACTGCCGCACGGGTGTCTGCATCGAGTCCAGCGGTTCTGCTTTGATGAACTCCTGGAACACAGACCGAGGGGAGGGGAAAAGGATGGTCACCGCCCCCCAAATCCTGACCCTCCCCGAAGCACCCAACCCTGGCACCCGTTCTCACCACCATCTGTGCCACGAGTTCAGCTTTGCGACCCAAAACGAAGTCAGTGCATTTGGTGCTGCCACGGACGGCCCGGCTGATCATGGCGATGCTCCGGATGAGGCACAGCTTCAGGGTCAGGTCCTGAGCACAGAACCATGGTGACACCACCGCAGATCGTCACCTCCCGGTGCTGGGGATGCTCTGCCCCGTGTCCCTCCCAACGCCGGGCTCCGTGGTGACAAAGGGAGCGGCTGGGCCTCCACCCTGACAGACACCCCATAGCCGTGGGGCACCGCAACTCCCATAGCCATGGAGAATCAGAATCCCATAGCCATGGGGAACTGGGACCACCATAGCTACAAAGAATTGGGAACCCCATAGCCATGGGGCACCAGGACCCCCACAGCCATTAGATTCAGAACCCCATAGCCACAGAGAATTGGGAACTCCATAGCCATGGAGTACCAGGACCCCCATAATCACAGAGAATCAGAACCACATAGCCATGGGGCACTGGGACCACATAGCTACAAAGAATTGGGAACTCCATAGCCAGAGGGCACCGAGACTCCCATAGCCATGGAGAATCAGTACCTTATAGCCATGGGACACCACAACCCCCATACCCACAAAAAATTGGGAACCTCATAGCCACGGGGCACCATAGCCACAGAGAACTGGGAACCCTATAGCCATGGGGGATTGGGAACCTTATAGCCATGAGGCACTGGGACCCCCGTAACCACTAAGAATTGGGAATCCCACAGCCATGTGGCACTGGAAGCTCCTTACACACGAGGCATTGAAAACCCCGTGCTCACGGTGCATGAGAATTCTCATAACCATGGGGCACTGGGACCTGCATAGCCCTGGAGAATGAGGAATCCCCTAGCCATGGGGCACCAGGACCTCGATAGCCATGGGGCACTGGGAACCCCATAGCCACAGGGCACCAAGGCACTCATATAACCATGGAGCATTGGGAACCCCATAGCCATGGGGCACCAGGACCTTAATTGCTAATGGGGCACCGACACCCCCTGCCCACATCCTGTGGTGGGCGACACTGGGGTCTCAGCTCCCTGCTGAGGCAGCACCAAGAGCCTCCAAACCCTCCCACATCTCCAAAAAGCAGCACCCCTTGCACAGGGGGCTGTGCCCCCCATGAACTCTTGGTCAGGGAGTTCCAGCCCATCACACCACCATCCTCATAGGGACTGACGATGGCAGGCCCAGAGAATGGGAACAATGGCCATCAGGGGGCTGCCCCCACCCCAATTAGCCGTGCTCCCTCATCCCAGCTGAGCCCGGCGCTGGGGACGGCCCGGCACGGTGCCACAGTGGAGCTGTTTGTTAGTGCCAGAGGAGCCCAATGGAAAATGTGTTAGTGCAGCTGGGGGACGGAGGCCCTGACAGCTTCACCTCAACATGACAAATGCCATTTGTCATCGGTCAGCCTTGAAAATAAAGACAGAGATGCAGCCCCCGGCTGCCCCCCAGGACGGCAATCTGCGTTTTGCTATCTGGCTGGTGAGTGATGGTTCCCCGAGGGGAAGTGGGGAAATGAGCTCCATGAATTTTTGCAGCTGGGGCTCTGCAGTCCCCTGCGATGTGGGGGGAGAGGAAGGGAAAGGGGGAGTTGGATGTGGGCACTGCATTGAACAGTGAGGGGTCAGGGGCAGCACCACAGGGTAGGAGAGTCCTTATAGACCATAGAGGCATGGAATGGGGTGGGGTGGAAGGGACTTCATAGATGACAATGACATAGCATTGGTTGGGTCGGAAGGGACCCTATATAGAGCCATGGAATGTCAGGTTGGAAGAGAGCTTATGGACTATAGAGCCACAGGATGGGTTCTGTTGGGTTGGAAGGCACCTATAGATTAGAGAGACGGAATGGGTTGGGTTGGGCTGGGCTGGGTTGGAAGGGTCCTTACAGACCATGGAGCCATGGAATGGTTGCATTGGGTTGGGTTTAAAACTACCTTATAGATTACGTCTATCTATTTTACAGATTACAAAGACACGAAACAGGTTGGGTTGTGTTGGGTTGGAAGGGATCTTACAGACAACAGAGCCATGGAATGGTTGTGCTGAGTTGTGTTGTGTCAGATTGGGTTGGAAGGGACCTTACAGATCACAGAGACATGGAATGTGTTGTGTTGGGTTGGGTTGGGCTGGGTTGTGCTCTGTTGGGGTAGAAGGATCCTTAGAGGCCACAGAATCATGGAATGGTTTTGCTGTGTTGGATTGTGTTGGAAGGGATCTTACTGACTACATCTCTCTGCCTTACAGATTACAGAGCCATGGAATGGGTTGCACTGGGTTAAGCTGGAAGGGACCTTACAGACCACAGAGCCACGGAACGGATGTGTTGGGCTGTGTTGGGTTGTGTTGGAAGGATCCTTACAGACCACAAAGCCATGGAATGGTTGTGTTGTGTTGCACTGCGATGTGTTGGAAGGAACCCTACAGAGCACAGAGCCATGGAATGGCTGTGTTGGGTTGTGTTGGGTTGGGTTGAGTTGGAAGGGACCTTACAGACCACAGAGCCATGGAATGGTTGTGTTGTATTGTGTTGTATTGTGACATTATTTGGGGAAGGACAGATTCAGATGTGTGTGGGCACTACTTCAACACAACTCCTTTCAGCTTTTGATAGCTGTTTTCTTCCCCGCAATCATTTTTACCCCTCTTTTTTTACACCCCGTGTTTCCTCTGGTTCTACACGCTGGGGGGCCGAGGTGGTGCGAGCAGCGCTCACCGCTGCCATCAGTCCACACTTGCAGTGTTCAGGAGATGAAGTGCTTTAACACAATGAACTGACGGTCCCTACAGCAACAACTCGCTCACACTGTGCAGCCACCTTCTACCACGCAGGGGAGCCAGATCTCTGTGTTCTGGTCTAACTAAACGTATTTGTAGACCCACAGACCATCCCCAGTTGGAAATGACCCATAAGGGTCTCCGAGTCCAATTTTGGGTGGCTTTGCACGGCACCACCCAAAATTTAGACCAAAATAAACCCAATAGGAAAGAACTCATGGAGCGAGTTCTGCCTGCTGACGTGGGCTTAGGACCAGGAAAATTCCCCGCTCCCAGCCCCGAGCCCCAAGCCCAGAGGTAGAGAGAGCAGGACAGAGCAGAGAGCAGAGCAGACTGAGCGCCCCACACTGTACCTTGGTCTCTACCTTTATCCCCAGAACCTGCAAAACAAGACGTGGGCATTGAGCGGGGGGGCCGTCCGTAGGACCAGCGGTCCCTGCACAGCCCCCCTCCCCACCCCGACACCCGGAGCGCTCCGTGCCCCCCACCCCAATGCCCACCTTGGTGCTGAAGTACTGGGAGATGTTCCTCAGGATGTCGGCCTCGACGCGGGACAGCAGCAGCTCCCTGGGAGCGTGCGCGGCCACGAACCCGTAGCACAGGATCAGGGCGCTCTTGATCTTCTCCACTTCGTGGTCACTGCGGTCCTGGTGGGGTACATGGGATGGTTCAGTGGGGGCTCTGGGGGAATCAGGGCCCCCTCCTTGTGGTTTGAGGTCTTCACGCCCCATTCTGTCAGCAGCAGAGGCACCCAGAGCCCCATAGGACCACACGTGGCACATCCTCGCCTGAGTTCCCGTTTGCCACCCACAGTTGTCACTGCAGCTCTGGCATAGGATGGTTGGGTTGGAAAGGACCTCAAAAATCACAGAGCCGTGGCACGGCTGGATTGGAAAAGTCCTTAAAGATTATAGAACCACCGAGTGGTTGGGTTGGAAGGATCCTTAAAGATCGCAGAACCACAGCATGGTTGGGTTGGAAAGGAACCCCCAGCCCCAATCCTGCCATGGGCTGGCTGCCCCCCGCCATCTCTGGCTGCCCAGGGCCACATCCACAGCTTCGGGCACCTCTCCCCTTTGTCCTATGAGCTGCTCCATCCCCTGAGCATCCCTGTGCCCTTTCCTCCCCCCTCCTCACTCCCACAGCCCCACGTCTCCCTGTGTTGAGGGCCTCAGACCAAGACATGGTGCTGCCAATCCCCCCCTCTACAGTTTGGGGTCCTCCAGCCCCACACCAAACACAGCCAGAGCCTCCCCCCACAGCCCTTAAGAGGGCACTGAGGCCCCTTACCTTGAAAATACTGAACAGCCCCACGGATTTCTTGAAGACATCGGACCGCACGAAATCCTCCAGCTTGGCCAGCGTTTCCTCCAGGTGATTTATTGCACATATCCCGAAGCAGGAAGCGAGTCCCTGGAGGGAGCGGAGAAAACGCATTAGCAGAAAGCAATTAATTCCCAACCCCGGTGACACTTGAATAGAGCCCCTTGATTGCTTTAATTCCCGGCAGCTGAGCCGAGCCCAGCTGAGCTCAGTGCTGGCAGCCACCGCCCCCTATGGGGACGCGAGGTGCAGTGACACGGTGACAGCAAAGCAGCACGGCGCAGGAGGTCAGGCTGGAACGCCATCAACTGCTCATTCAGCCCTCAGCAGAGCCGTGCAAACGGGAGCAGCACGAGGCGGTGTTTGCACCGCACAGAGAGGCGGCTGTGGGGCGGTGTGGTGCTCCTGGCTGAATGTGGGAGCACAAGCAGGATTGTGCAAAGCCGGGGCACAGCATCCCAAATCCCAGTGCTCCTGCTGTACCCCCCCAGGGCAGAGCAGAGGGGAGCAGCACCTCCCTGCACTGCTGGTCGCATTCTGGGCAATGCACCACAGGGTCCCCACTGGCCCATTTGGCCACCAGGGCTCACTGCTGGCTCATGGACAACAGTAGGTCAACTGCTGGCTGACTGCTGATCAACTCTTGGGTCAACCATTGGTCAACCATCGGCCAACAATCATGGGTCAACTGTTGGACAACCACTGGATGAACTGTTGGTTAACCACTGGATCAACCATTGGTTAACCGCTGGTCAACTGTTGGTCAATCATTGGTCACACACTAGTACAACACTGGACAACCATTGGTCAATTGCTGGTAAGATATTGGACAAACTTTGGTCAAATACTGGTCAACCACCGGTCATCTATTCATATATTGTTGGATCAACTGTTGGGTCAACCATTGGGTCAACCACCGGTCAACCTCTGGCCACCCAATTGTCAGCCATTGGCCAAACAGAACCTGTAGGTTCTTCTCGGCCAATTGTTTTGCCACGCACCCCACTGCATCTGCCAACAGCTCTGCAGAGTGCAGCACAGAGGAAGGACAGGCAACAGCAGCGCAGCCAAGAGCCCCAGGACGCCCCCAGCCCCATGGGGCTACATGAGCCCCAGCCTGGGGGTGCAGCAGGACCCCAAGTCCCCTTCAGGCAGCAGGAACCCCCTGGCCCTTCTCACCTCCCACTCCGCCTCCTCGTTGTACCGGGCCGTTTCCAGCAGCTCCTGCAGCTGCTTCTGGACCAACTCTTTGCTCATGCACGCCCCGAGCGTCGTCCCGATGCACTTGTACAGAAAGTTCTGGAAGGACAAAGGGGCGTTGGGGACCTGAGCCTCCAGCACGGCCACGAGGAGCTGGGACAGTGGGACAGCAGGGGACAGCAGGACAGACGTCAGGACTGCTGCCCCAGGATGAGCCTTTGACACACCACAGGGTGGAAGTGACTGCGCGCACTGGAAACGGGAACAATTCCATTTTCAAATGTGCCCACCCGCCCCAATTAACCCCCTGCTATTTTGATTCCCTCCCAACACCCTTCTCCCAGCACAGAGGTGCAGCAGGAAGGACGATGC
Organism: Alectoris magna; assembly: GCA_030625065.1. Taxonomy (NCBI): domain Eukaryota; kingdom Metazoa; phylum Chordata; class Aves; order Galliformes; family Phasianidae; genus Alectoris; species Alectoris magna. The sequence continues at coordinate 736,110 of CM060561.1, read as the reverse complement.
TTTGGAAAGCCCTGCTCGCCAGGCTGGTCCCGGTGAGGACGGTCCCAGTGCCCGTCCCACATCCGTCACCTTCTCGGTGGGGAATCCGTTGTAGCCGTTCAGCTGCCGGCACATCTCCGTCACAAAGTGGCAGATCCAAGCGGTGTCTGAAACGGCCGCCAGCGTCTCCTGGAGGAGCTGGGCCACAGAACCACAGGACGGTCAAGGTTGGAAAGTTCTTCAGCTCCCCCAGTCCAACCTGGACCCCACTTTGCACCCCCACCCCCCGGATATCCATCAGCGCTGCTCAGACCCCTCTCAGCCTTCTCTCCCCCAGCTGCACAGCCCCGGGGCTCTCAGCCCGTCCCCACCAGGAGGGGCTCCGGGCCCCCCCATCCCCACACCCTCCGCTGGGCTCTCCCAGCCGTTCCCAGTCTGCCCTGAGCTGGGAGCCCAGCACTGGACGCAGCGCTCCAGCAGTGACCCCCAGGGCAGAGCAGAGGGGAGCAGCACCTCCTGCCCTGCTGGCTGTGCTCTGGGCAATGCACCACAGGGTCCTGTTGGCCCTCTTGGCCACCAGGGCTCTCATACTATCTCATGATAGTGACTGCTCACTGGACAACTGTTGGTCAACTGCTGGTGAACCACTGGTCAACCACTGACCAGCTGTTGCTCAACCACTGCTCAACCAATGGGTCAACAAGCGGTCAATCATTAGCCAACCGCTGCCCACCAGGACCCACAGGTCCTTCTCTGCAGAGCTCCCTTCCAGCAGCTCAGCTCCAGCCCGTACTGATTCTGCGGTCATTCCCCCCAAGATGCAGGACCCTCCACTCACCCCATGTTGAACTTCACGTCGTTCTTCTCCACCCATCACCCTTGCTGCTCGCTTTCTGCTCCCAGCCCACAAACGCACCCTTTTTCCCTTCTTCCAAGAGAAACTGCCCCAGGTCAATCCAGCATCAGCAGAACACCATGAGCTCCACTCAGGGTTAATTACCTCTCCATGCCCTACACTAAGGCTCTCCAATTAAGCAGCAGACACAACGCGGCCCCAGCCTGGTACACGAATCCCAAGTGCTGGAGCCACCCCCACCTCGCCCTCCCACCTCCAGCAGCACAGAAGCACCCACCAGCAGCAGCTCCTCTTCCCACTCCCCCGGGTACAGCGACTTCTCGGTGTTCTCTAGGAGAAAGCTGTTTTGTGATCTTCCAACCCCCCAAAATGGGGACTGACATTTCCAAGGGTCTCGGGCAGCTCCCTACCCCCGCAGAGAAACCCCCTCCTACCCTCGATGCGCTCCACCAGCAGAGGAACCCTTTTGCTCCAGAGCTGCTCCAGTGCGGGGTGGACGCTGCAGCACAAAGCATGCAGGAGCCGCAGGGCTGCTGCGCCCCGACCGTCCCCGGTGTACGGCCGGGAGGACACCACCTGGAAAGGGAGCAGTGAGATGTGTTGGGTTGGTGGGTCCTGAAACATCACAGAGCCAGCGAAGGGGTTAGGAGAGTCCTTGAAGGTCACAGAAGCATAGAATAGGTTGGGTTGAAAAGGTCCTTAAAGGTCACAGAAGCATAGAATGGGTTGGGAGGATCTTTGAAGGTCACAGAGGTGTGGAATGGGTTGGGTTGGAAGGGTCCTTATAGATCATACAGCTGTGGGATGGTTTGGGTTGAAAGGATCCTTAAAGATCAATGGACTGTAGAATAGGTAGAGTTAGAAAGTTCCTTGAAGATCATGGAGCCATGGAATGATTGCGTTGGAAGGGTCCTTAAAGGTCCAAGAACCAAGGAGTTACAGCACGACTTGGATTGGAAGGGTCCTTAAAGGTCCAAGAACCAAGGAGTTACAGCACGACTTGGATTGGAAGGGTCCTTAAAAATCTGACCCATAGGATGGGTTGGGTTAAGTTAGAAAGAACCCCCCAGCCCCACCCCTGCCGTGAGCTGTCTGCCCCCCCAGCTCAGGCTGCCCAGGACCCACCCACAGCTCTGGGCAGCAGCGTTGGGGCCGCGCCGCCTCTGGCTGAAGCATTTTCCCACATCTGACCCCAGTCTGCCCTCTGCTGGGTTCAACCCATTCCCCCGTGTCCCGCTGCCCTCATACGATCACCCAACGAGGGGCAGCGCTCTGCCCCCACACCACGTACCAGCAGCCGCGTCGTTAGGGCGTGGGGTGAAGGAAGATTTCCTACAACGGAAGGAAAACGGTGTAAGACAGCACCTCCCCCATTTCCCCCGAGCAGATCAACCTTTCCTGCACACCCGTACCAACCGTTGAGGTCGTATGGGATCAGGGATGCGTTCCCTCCCTCCTCTCGTTTCTTCACGGACAAATGCATGAGGCTCTTGCAGATGGGAGTCAGCGCGTTGGTGAACTGCACGGGGGTGACGAACTCCAGGAGATACGGCCACAGCACCTGCGGGGGAGTGGGGGATGCAGAGCCCACAGTGCAGCGGGACACGAGTGGGGAGATGCCAGCTGCAGGGGTTTTCAGAGCAGCACGGAATTGTTAAGGTTGGATGAGACTTCTGACATCCCCAACCCAACACCAATCCACCCCATCATGGCCCTAAATAGACCCACAGAGTCATTAAGGTTGGAAGAGACCTTCAAGATCACCCAGTCCAGCGCCAACCCATCCCACCATAACACTAAATAGACCTTAAGAGTCACTAAAGTCGGATGAGACCTGCAAGGTTCTCCAGTCCAACCTTAACCCAGCCCACTATGGCCGTAAATAGACCCATAGAGTCATTAAGGCTAGGAGAGACCTCCAGGATCCCCAAGTCCAATGGTCAACTCACCCCACTGCAACCCTAACCAGAACCAGAGATTCCATGAGGTTGGAAAAGACCACCAAGATCATCCAAGTCCAACCCCAACCCAGCCCACCATGGCCCTAAGTACAACCATAGAGTTATTGAGATTGGAAGAGACCTACAAGATCCCCAAGCCCAACTCATCTCCACCATGACCCTAAATAGAACCACAAAGTCATTAAGGTGAGAACTCCAAGATCATCCAATCCAACCCAAACTCACTCTACCGTGACCCTAAAGAGACCCCACCACCACTTCCAGGTTCCATTTCCCAACGGCGCACTTAGTGGGGTTCACTGGTTTAGTGTGGAAATATTAATGGAAGGTGGACAGTTGGACTGGGTGATCTTGGCGGTCCATTCCAACCTCGGTGATTCAGTGATTCCATGACTCTGAGCCCCCCTGAGCGCAGCACTCAGAGGGGAGGGGATGGGATGGTGACAATGGTGGTGACAGAGGAGGGGACATCCCCACAGAGCACCGGGCGACGGGACGCCGGCACACACTCACGTTGTTCATCCGATCGACGGTGGTGCTGAGGAGGAGGAGCGTGTTGACACTGATGCTCCGCACGCTGTCACTCGTGGGGTCATCCGCATCTGGGAGCGGCTTCTGGGGCTGTGGGGAAGAAAGTCATCAAAACCCCAAATTATGGGTCAGAGAATCATAGAACTGCAGAACGGTTGGGTTGGAAAGGTCCTGAAAGGTCAGAGAATCATAAAACCACCAAAGGGTTGGGTTGGAAGGGTCCAGAAAGGTCAGAGAATCATAGAACTGCAGAATGGTTGGGTTGGAAGGGTCCTGAAAGATCACAGGGCTATTGGATGGGTTGGAAGAGTCCTTATAGATCAGAAACACAGAACTGTTTAATGGTTGGCCTGGACAGGTCCTGAAAGATGACAGAACCATATGATGGATTGTGTTGGAAGGGTCCTGAAAGATCACAGCAATGCAGCATGGGCTCAGTTGAAACAGTCCTGTAAGATCACAGAGCCAATGGATGGGTTGGGTTGAAAGAGTCTTTACAGATCAGAAATATAGAACTGCTTAACAGTTAGCATGGGCAGGTCCTGAAAGATCCTGAAAGAACTATACAATGGGTTCTGTTGGAACGGTCCTTATAGATCAGAAACATTGAACTGCTGAAAGCTGAGGTTGGATGGGTCCTGAAAGATCACACAGCCATAGAACAGGTGGGGTTGGGTAAGGGGCTGCCAGACCCTTACCGCATCTGAGGGCAGGGCACACTGCCGCACCAGGAACTCCAGCATGGCCTCCCCACCGGGCTGCTCCAGGTAGCCGTGGTGAGCCATGGCACTGATCACCTGCACCACGGCGCGCCTCACCTGCAACCACAAGAAGTCACCAGGGTTGGAATCACGATCGAGATCACCACGATCGCCGAGTCCGACCAGCGGCCCATCCCCACCGCGCCCACACAGAGGGCCAAAGTGCCATTAATGGTGGAGAAGACCTCCAAGACCGCCCAGTCCAACCAGTGGGCAGAGCTGCAGCGCTGGGACAGTGCAAGCTCTGCGGATGGGGGAGCGGATCCGGGAACCCCCAGGTTTTGGGAAACCACCCTTGCTCACCTTGTTGTTGCTGTCTTGAAGAGGAAGTTTCATAGAAGAAAGGATAAAGGGCTTTTTAATCTCCATCTGAGAGGCTGCAAAAAGAAGGATGGACACTCCGAGGTCAGTGATGCTGAGGACGCAGCTCTGCTCCCTTCCTCCACCTCCTCCTCCCCCTCCACCCAACCCCGTCACCATTTGATATTGGGATGGCACTGATGGACGCTCAGAGCTCCCACCGTACTCACGGGCGCTGTTGATGATCTGTCTCATGATGAGCAACGTCCCCACGCGCGTCTTCTCGCTGCTGCTCTCCAATTTTGGGAGGAGGAAGGTCAGCACTCGGTCAGGGAATGAGCAGGCTGCGGGACAGCAAGGGGAGCAATGGGGAATGCGTTGCAGTGCACCCCAATGGGCCCTACCCATGGTACTGTGCCCCATGGGGGTCAGAAAGCCACGGTCGATTGGGGTTGGGGCACTCCATGGCTCTATGATCTGCAAGGACCCTTCCAACCCAACCATTCCACACCTCTGTGATTGGTAAGGACTCTTCCAACCCAACCACGCCATGACTCCACGATCAATGAATTCTTTTTCAACACAACCCATTCTATGCTTCTATGACCTTTAACAACCCTTCCAACCCAAACATACTACGGCTCTATCGTCTTTAAGGATCTTTCCAGCCCAACTATTCCACAGCTCTTGGATCTTTAAGGACCTTCCCAACCCAACCCATTCCATGTTTCTATGATTTGGAGAAATGCTTTGACCCCATACCCCTGCCCATGGAAGGGGCTGGTGTGCCCCAAAAGGAGCTGAGGTGGCCCTGAGCAGTGCCCCACAGAACTGCACTCTGGGCACACCAAGTTTCTGCCAGCCTGGCCACAAAGCTGCAGCCAGCACAGACCTCAGAACCACTCAGGTTGGAGAAGACCTGCAGGATCACAGAATCATGGAATGGTTTGGGTTGGAAGGGACCTTTGAGATCCTCTAGTTCCAGCCCCCCTGCTACAGGCAGGGACACCTCCCAGCAGACCAGGTTGCTCAAAGTCCCATCCAGCCTGGCCCCTTGAGTGCTTCCAGAGAGGGGGTATCCCAATCCACACCCACCATGACCCTAAACAGACCCATAGAGTCATTAAGGTTGGAGAAGACCTCCAAGATCCCCCAGTCCAACCCCAACACACCCCACCATGACCCTGAATAGACCCATGGAATCATTAAGACCTCCAAGATCCTCCAAGTCCAACACCAACTCACCCCACTGTGACCTTAAATAGATCCACAGAATCATTCAGGGTGCAAAAGACCGCCAAAGTCCCTAAGCTCAACCTCAGCCCACCCCACCATGACCCTAAATAGAACCATGGAATCATTCAGGGTGGAAGAGACCTCCAAGACCCCCTACTCAACCCCAACCCATCCCACTGACCATGTCCCCAAGTGCCACATCTCCCCAGTTCCTGAACAGCTCAAGGGATGGTGACCCCCACCACCACCCTGGTCAGCCAGCTCCAACACTCAACCACCACCCCCAGCGTCCCCTTCCAAGACAGGGGTCCCAACCACCCCCCATGACGGGTCACACCACGCCTTACCAAGCACAGTGAAACACCGAAGGACCTCCGTGTGGTTTTTGACAGTCAGGGGCACAGCTGGGTCAGCAGGAGCACAGATCTGGAGGATTAATGGTGGGCTTGGGGGGTTGACAGCATTTCTAACACGGGCACCAAGCAGTGCTCCCTGCCCACCAAGCATGAGGTGGGAGCAGGGCAGCACCTCCCGGCGGGCAGAGGAGTCCACCAGGAGCCCAGTGCTTTCTGCCATGCCCCCCTGCCCCCTCTCCAGAATGACTCGACCCATCCAGGTGCTACTCAAGCAAGGGGTTAGAAGGTCCTTATGGGGTCCTATGGGTTCCTTAAAGAGTCCTATGGGGTCTTTATAGAGTCCTTATGGGGTTTTTATGGGGTCAGGGGGCTTTCATAGGTTCCTTTTTGGGTTCTTATGAGGTCCTTATGGGGTGCGGAGGGCTTTATAGGGTATTTACAGGGTCCTTATGGTGCTCTTATGGGGTCAAGGGACTTCTATACGGTTCTTATGGGGTTCTTATTGGGTCAGAGGGTCCTTATAAGGTCAGCATTCGATCTGGGGGGGAGGACACAACAGCAGGAGACCCCAGCAGAGCCCAGGAACTGTGAGTGCACTGCCCCACATCCCCCCCGCTGCCCCCAACCCCTACCTGGGGGTGCAAGGCGCCCAACAGCGCGTCCAGCTGCACGTCCAGGCTGCGGCTGCCGATGTCAACAGAGGCTTCCAGGATCTGACAGAGGCTCTGGAATCAGAGGGTGGAACATTGGGAGCTCGCACCCACAAGGAGGGTCCCTCCCTCAGCGCTGCAGGAGGAGACCAGAGCCGTGGGGACGGCGGGGGGTTGGGCTGAAGCCCACTGCACAGCTCCCACCAGTGGGGACAGCCACACGCTGTGGGCAGATGGGACTGCGCACCCATAGAGCCCGGTGCCGGGATGAGATGTTCTCAGGGCGATGCATTCTTGGGGCATTTCCCATCGCTTCCCCCACAGCTACACGCAGCTCCGTGCTCACCTTGGAGATGTAGAAGGTCTCCGTGTGCTTCTTGTAGAGGGAGAGGACAGCTGGGATCAGCTTTGGGAGCTGCTCCTCCAGCTTCTCACCGGGCATCAGGTAGCTCATGGCTCCCAGAGCCTCCACCACCGCCAGCCGGAGCTGTGGGGGATAACGAGCGTTAAGGAGGGCAGGGCGGATCTGGCAAGGCCCAGCACAAGCACAGAATCAGAGAATCCATAACTTTGGGCCAAAAAGATCAGCAGCCCCAGCCCCAATACAACATGGCCCCGAAGTCCAAGCGCAACCCACCCCATTGTGAATCCTAATTAGAAACACCTAATTAGAACCATCAGAGTCATTATGGTTGGAAGAGACCTCCAAAATTCCCCAGTCCAACCCCAACCCTTCCCCATCGTGGCCCTAAATAGAGTCATGGAGTTGTTAAGGTTGGAAGACACCTCCCGGATCACCCAGTCCAACCCCAAAACATCCCCATCATGATCCTAAACAGATCGATAGAATCAGCAAGGTGGAAAAGACCTCCAGGATCACCCAGTTCAACCCCAACCTACCCCACTGCAACCCTAAAGTGAACCACAGAGTCATTAAGGTTGGAAGAGACCTCCAGGATCACCAAGTCCACTCCCAACCCCTCCCCAGCATGACCCTAAATAGAATCACAGAGTCATTCAGGTTGGAAAAGAACTTCTAGATCCCCAAGTCCAATCCCAACCCATCCCACTGTGACCCTATATAGAACCACAGTATCATTCAAGTCGGAGAAGATCTCCAAGATCATCTAGTCCAACCCCAATCCATCCACACCATGATCCTAAATAGAACCATAGAGCCTTTAATGTTTGAAAAGAGCTTCCAGATCCCCAAGTCCAACCCCAACCCATCCCACTGCAACCCTAAACTGACCCATAGAGTCATTAAGGTTGGAAGAGATCTCCAAGACCTCCAACCCAATACCAACCCATCCCTACTCACCACATCCCCCACGGTTCTGCAACACCTCCAGGGATGGTGACGCCACCACCCCCTGCGCAGCCCACGCCAGCGCCCTATTGCTGTTTTTGGGGTGAAATTGTCCCTGATTTCCCCCCCTTGGCCCACACCTTGGGCTCCCGGTGCTGCAGCCAGCTGTTGAAGAGCACCTCGTAGGCGCTGAAGATCTCGTTGCAGAAGGTGTCCTTCCTGACCGTGGGGTCGGGGGCCTGGTCCAGGTTGGCCACGTACTCCTGGATGCTCTCGCTGAAGTGCTGCAGAGCTGCAAAACACAGCGTGGGGTCAGGTCAGTCCTTGGGTTCCTCAAGGGGCAGTGGGTGTTGGGTGGGTTGAGTGCTTAAAGATCACAGAACTGGGGAATGGTTGGGTTGGAAAGGTCCTGAAAGGTCACAGAGCTGTGGAATGGTTGGGTTGGAGGGATCCTTAAAAATCACAGAGCCAAAGAAGGGATGGATTGGAAAGGTCCTTAAAGATCACTGAGCCATGGGATGGTTGGGTTGGAAGGATCCTGAAAGATCATGGAAGCACTGAATGGGGTGGGAGGGTGCTTGAGGGTCCTATAGCTAAGGAATAACAGAATAAGTTGGATTGGAAAGGTCCTTAAAGATCAAAGTCCTGCAGGAGAGGGTTGGGTTGGAAGGCATTTCCCTCCCTTACTGCCAAGCGCACTGCTGGGCTTCTCTGGCTGCAGTATCCTCTGCCCCATCAGAGCTCCCCAGGTGCTGCCCCACTGGGTTCTGATGCCCCACAGCACTCAGGCCCCCGCTCTTTGCTGGCTGCCTCCCAGCCACCAGAGTGGGGCTACAGCAGAGGATGGGGTGGTGGTACAGGGATGGAGATACAGGGGGAACAGGATGAACCCAAAAGCGGGGAGATTTGTGGTCAGATGTGGGGAAATCCTTCACCCGGAGGCGGTGCGGCCCCAGCCCTGCAGCCCGGAGCTGTGGGTGCCCCATCCCTGGAGGTGCCCGAGGCCGTGGGGGGGTCCTGGGCAGCTGAGCTGGGGGGCAGCCAGCACACGGCAGGGGTCCCTTCCAACCCAACCAGTCTCTGATTCTTTGATCTGTAAGGATCCTTCCAACACAACCCATTCTAACACTCCACAACTGCATGAACTTCAAGGGCCCCCCAAACCCAACCACTCCGTGGCTCTATGATCTTTAAGGATCCTTCTAACACAACCAGTCCATGGCTCTATAATCTTCACGGATCTTTCCGACCCATTATATGCATCTATGACCTTTAAGGACCTTCCCAACCCAACCATCTCACAGCTCTATCCTTTTCAAAGACCAACCCATTCTATGGCTCTGTAATCTTCAAGGACCCTTCCAACTCAACCACGCCGTGGCTCTGTGATCTTTAAGGTCTCTTCCAAAGCAACCATTCTGTTCTCTATGATCTTTAGGGACCCTTCTGACCCACCCATCCCATGGCTCTACAATGCACGGGGACACCCACAGCTCAACCAGGCGCTGGGTCCCATCCCATGGGTCCCATCCCATGACCTGGAACGTCTGCAGGGACGGAGCACCACCACCCCATGGTCAGTCTGTGTCAGTGCCTCACTGCCCTCCTCCCAGAAACCTTTTTTCCTTTCATCCAACCTCAATCTCCCCTCTTTGAGAGTGAAACTCTTTGTCCTGTCTGTGATCTGGTGGTTCTGCCCCTCCTGGAGTCCGCTGTGCCCCGGGACACCCAGGAACACCACTCCCCATTGCTTCCCTATCCCCAAAAGGAAGTGCCCCAAATTCCCCCAAGCTCCCCCCAGAATCCCCACCGTATCGAGAGAAGCTGAGCAGCCTCACCATAGCAGAAGACGGACTTCATGTGGTCCTGCTTGGCCATCCCCAGCATGGGCAGCATCGTCCCCAGGATGGAGTTGAGGAAAGGCACCATCCCAAACACTGCGGGAGGAAACACCGAGCTGTGGGCGCCTCACACCTGGAGGTGCCCGAGGCCGTGGATGGGGCCCTGGGCAGCCTGAGAGGGTAGGGGGCAGCCAGCCCACAGCAGGGGTGGGTCTGGGGGGTCCCTTCCAACCCATCCTGCGGTTGTACAGTCTTTAAGAATCCTTCCAAACCAACTCATTCTATGGCTCTATGATCTTCAAGGACCCTTCCAACCCACCCATCCCATGACCCTACGATCTTTAAGGACCCAGCATACTGTGAGCAGCCAATGTTCACCCAATGCCAACCTATCGCCAATGCAATAGTAACCCAACACCAACCCAGTACCAACCCAACACTAATCCTACACCATCCCAGCACTGACCCAACACCAACCCAGTACCAGCCCAACACTAATCCTACACCATCCCAGCACTGATCCAACACCAACCCAGTGCCAGCTCAACACCAAACCAACGCCGTCCCTGTGCCAATCAAACGCCAACGCAATACCAATCCGATGCCAACCCAACATCAGCTCTGTGCTGACCCAATGCTGACATCACTGACAAAACACCAACCCAACGCCAAATCAGTGCCAACCCAGTGCTGAAGCAATGCAGACAAACACCAACCCCAATGCCAACCCAACACTGGCCCAATGCCAACTCAGTGCCAACTCAGCACCAACCAAACACCAAGCCAAGGCTGATCCAATGCCAAACCAATGCCAATCCAATACCAATCCAGTGCCAACCCAATGCCAATTCAGTGTCAACCAAACTTCAACGCAATGTCAATCCAATGCCAAGCCAGTGCCAACTCAAAGCTGACCCAATGCCGACCCAGTACCAACCCAGCACCAAACCAGTGCCAACCTAATGCTGACCCAATATAACCCAACACCAACCCAATGCTGATCCAATATCAACCCAACACCAACCCTATGCCAAACCAATACCAACCCATCATCAATTCAACACCAACCCAGTGCCAACCTGATGCTGACCAATGCCAACTCAGTGCCAACTCAACACCAACGCAACACTGATCCAAAGCCAAACCAATGCCAACCCAATACCAATCCAGTACCAACTCAACAACAACTCAGTGCTGACCCAGCACCAATCCAGTGTCAACCAAACTCCAACGTAATGTCAACTGAGCAACAACTGAACACCAAGCCAGTGCCAAGCCAATGCTGATCCAGTGCCAACACAGCACTGACCCAATACCCAACATTGACCCAACACTGACACAATGCCAATCCAGCATCAAACCAATGCCATCCCAATGCCAATCCAACACCAACCCAGTGCCAGCCCAACACTGACCCAGTGCCAACCTAATGCTGACCCAACACCAACCCAATGCCGAACCAACACCAACTTAATGCTGACCCAACACCAACCCAATGCCAAACGAACACCAACCCAGTGTCAAACCAACACCAACCCAGTGCTAACCTAATGCTAGCCCAACGCCAACCCAACGCCAACCCAGCGCCAAACCAACACCAACACCAACCCAACCCCGACCCAACACCACCTGAATGCTGACCCAGTGTTGACCCAATGCTGACCACAACCGCATGCACAGGATGCAGGAGGGTGGGCTCACCATTGGACACCGCCAGGTTGGCGAAGGTCTGCATGACGAAGTAGTGGGGCAGGATGCCCGGCTGGAACTTGGTGAGCACCTCCTCCATCACTTTGTTGATGAAGCGCTGCCCCACCGCCACCAGCACGCTGCTGGCCGCCTGCTGCCATTCCCAGACCACCTCCTGCGTGCCAGGAAGGGACGGCCGTCACCTCACTGAGCGCTCCCCGGCGTCGGAGGGAGCAGCAACCGCAGCCCCTCAGCTCCCACCTTGGATTTGGTCATCTCGTTGGACGCCAGGAAGATGACCACCTTCGCCGTGCTTTTGTCCAAGCTGGAGATGTTGTTCTTCACCACCGTTTCCATCGCCTTCAGGATGATGACGCGGTGCGGGTAGGCCAGCTGCGAGGGAGGGAGAGAGGGGGCACACGGCGGTGTGGGGCGCGTGGGACGCGGCATGCATCCTTTATCCCCAGCCAGGGTCCAGCAGGAGGGACCAGCTCTCACTTCCCGGACGTTTCCCACCTACAAACCCCCTCCCCACTCCTCACTCCGGTTCCCTTCCCCCCGGAGCGCCCACCTTGTCGTGCTGCCGCAGGTACTCGTCGCAGCAGTGCAGGATCTCCTCGGGTTCGGCCTCCCCCAGGTAGCACAGAGCGCTGTAGATCTGCTCCTGCACCAGCGGCTCCTTGTCCGTCGTGGCGTCCATCAGGGTGGTGGCGAGCCCTGCACGGGGTGAGACGCTTCAGCAGATCTCCCAGCTCCCGTCCCAGCAGCAAAACCTCTCTTCAGGGCTCAGCGCCAAAGAAACCCAACTGGAAGGGATCCGCACATGACCTCCCCCTGCAGCCCATGGGGGGTTCCCAAACCGGGAGACCCAGAATGGGACGCAGCGCTCCAGCAGTGCCCCCCAGGGCAGAGCAGAGGGGAGCAGCACCTCCTGCCCTGCTGGCTGCGCTCTGGGCAACGCACCACAGGGTCTCGCTGGCCTTCTTGGCCACCAGGGCTCACCGCTGGCTCATGGTCAGCCACTGCTCAACTGTCGTTCATCTGTTGGTCCTATTGTCCACCAGGGCTCACCGCTGGCTGCCTTGGCCACCAGAACATACTGCTGACTCGTGGTCAACCATGGGCCTTCTTGGCCACCAGGGCTCACCACTGGCTCACGGTCAACCACTGCTCAACTGCTGGTCTTGGCCACCAGGGCTCACCGCTGGCTGTCTTGGCCACCAAGACATGCTGTTGGCTTGTGGTCAATTGTTGGTCAACTGTTGGTCAACCACTGGCCCTCTTGGCCACCAGGGCACACTGCTGGCTCGTGGTCACCAGCTGGCCACCAGGACTGCCAGGTCCTTCACTGCAGAGCTCCCTTCCAGCAGCTCAGCCCTGACGTGCACAGGTCTGTGCAGTTCCCCCCTCGCCCCCTCCCGATGCAGGACCCTCCACTCATCCCGTGTTGAACCCCCTCAGGTTCCCTCCCCCCAACCCAACTCTCACTCATTAACTGTTATTTCGGAGCAGCGCCTTACTCATTAGGGCTGCCGTCATAATAAGGCTAATTAGTTTCAGAACAAGCTGTCTCCAAACGCTCTGCTCGGAGCGCATTGCTGTGCCGGAAGGTGACACGGGATGGGGCATGGGGCATGGGAACCCCCACCAAACCCACAAGACCCCCCACGGACCTCACACAACGCTCATGGACCTCATGGGACAACCATAGACACTACGGGGATCCCCAAGAACCCCACAAGACCCTCTTAGAACCCCTTTAGACTGCCTCCCAAGAACCCCACGAGACTCCTTTAAGGATGCCATGAGATCCCCCAAACCCTTCCACAACTCCCACAAGACCCCTGAGGACTTCCTGAAACCCCCCTAAAGACCCCATAAGACCCCAATATGGGCCACAGAAGATGGCCCTCCACAGATCCCATGAAATCCCCTCACTGACCCTATAGGATCCCCATGGACCCCACTTAGATTCCCCCAAGGACCCCATGACCCATTCCCCTCTCGGACCCCTCCGTAGACCCCACAAGACCCTCAAGGACTTCCTGAACCCCCCCCCCCCCCCATCCATCCCCCATGAGACCCCTATGGACCTCACAGAATCTACAAGACCCCAACTGCCACACAGGATCCTACAAGACCCCACATTTGCCTTCATCCTCACCCCCCCCCCAACCAGGGACCCCTCAGTGGTGGCAGAACCACAGAGATGGGCTCCAAGATGAGCCCCTCCAAGAGTGGGGGGGGGGGGGAAGCAATGAAAATGCCCCAGTTTGGCTTAAATTCTGAACTCCAACCCAAAGGGGGGGAGGATGCACGTCCCCATCCTCATGGTCACAGTGCCAACGTGACCCGGTGCCGCCAAAAATATCAATAATAATAAAGTATTCATTTCAAAGGTTGTCTGGGATTAATGAAGGAAAGGCGCAGCGCTGGGAAGGGCTGAGTCTGACCCGGAGTGAATTTCTGGGGCACGGAGCGGCGCGTGAGGAGAGCAGCCCCGACCCCACAGCGCGGGGCTCTGACCTCAATTTGGGGGTGGGAGAGCAGGGGGGCTTAAAGGGGGCACGGACCGAGGGGGAGCTGTATCTTACGGGGCGGAAGGATGGGGCAAGGGGGAATGGCTTGATCTGTAAGGACCCTTCCATCCCAACCTCTCCATGGCTCCATGATCTGTAAGGACTCTTCCATCCCAATCATCCCATGGCTCCGTGATCTTTAAGGACCTTTCCAACACAAACATCTCACGGTTCTGTGATCTATAAGGACCTTTTCAACCCATCCCATCCTGTCATTCCATGCCTTTACAACCTTCAAGGACCCTCCCAACCCATTCTATGCTTCTACGACCTTTCAAGACCCTCACAACCCAATCATTCATTGATTCTGTGATCTTTCAGTACCTTCCCAACCCACTCCATCTGATTTTGTCTATGATCTTCCAGCCCCCCCTCCCCCATTCTCCATTCTCTCTATGACCCTTCCAGGATCCCCCCTCCCATTCTCCCTATGACCCATCCAGAACCACTCCTCTTATTCCCTCTAGGACCCTTTCAGGACCTCCCCTGCCATTGTCTCTGTGCCCTTCTAGGACACTGTCACTCCATTCTCTCTCTGCCCTTCCAGGACACCTCCACTCCATTCTTCCTATGACCCTTCCAGGATCCCCTCCCATTCTCTGTATTCCACTTCCAGGACCACCCCACTCACATTCACTCTCTGCCCTTTCAGGACCCTCCCTCTCTTTCCCTCAATGCCCTTCTGGGACACCATCCCCCATGCTCCATTCCCTCTGTGCCCTTCCAGGACCCCTCACTGCCTTCCCTCTCTGTCCTTCCAGGACGCCCCATCCCATTCCCTCCACATCTTTCCAAGACGCCCTCCCTCCCCTTCTCTCTACAATCTTGCAGGACAACCCCACACCCCATTCCCTCTATGCCCCTTCAGGACTCCCCCCACTTCATTCTCCCTATGACCCCTCCAGGACCCCTCCCTTCCACACTCTTTATTCCCTAGCAGACCACACCCCCACTCCCTCTACACCCCTCCAGGTTTTCCCCCCCTCCTCCCATTCTCTCCGCCCTTCCAAGACCCCCTTCTCCCATTCCCTCTAGACCCCTCCAGACCAGCCCTCGCCCCCCCGCCCAATTCTCCCTATGCCCGTCCCGGGCTCCCTTTCTCATTCTCTCTACGACCCTTCCAGGATCCTCCTCCTCCCTCTCTCTCTATGCCCTTCTAGGACCCTCCCACTCCATCCTCTCTACAACCCTTCCAGGAACTTCCCCTTCCCTTTTCGCCCTTCCACGACCCCCCTCCTGCCCCCCCCCCCCCCCCACTGCATCCCCTTTGTGCCCTTCCAAGATTGCCTCACTCCATTCCCCCCATACCCTTCCAGGACCACCCCTCCACCCTCCATTCTATCACCCTTCCAGGACCCCCCGCACTCACGCCGGGTCCGTGCCTCCATGATGCTGCGCGTCCGCAGCCCCCCGAGCCCGGGCGCGGCCCAACGCTGCGTCCCCGCGGTCCCTATGGTTCCGGGGTTCTCCCTCACGGCTCCGGGGGTCGCGGGGCTGCGGCGGCGGCCGCCATCGGCGCTGTGGGGGGGGGGAAGGTGGGGAGGACTCCCGGCGCGCGATCCCCTCCGCTCCCGGCGCCGCTTCCGGGTCTTGGCCCCGCCCCTTTCTGAGGCCCCACCCCTCACGCTTGACGGCGGCGCACTCGCGCGTGAGCACGGATGGGGCGGGCCCCGCCCCCCGAGCCATCACGTGGCGCTGGGCGGAAGTAGTCACGTGAGGAATGCGGTCACGTGGTGGGGGCGCGCCCCGGCCCTGAGGCTCTATAGGGCTATCGGGGAGCTATGGGGCACCCCACAATTACTGGGGGGGGATCTATAAGGCACCACAGGACTATAGGTGGAGCTATAGGGTACCCCACAACTTTTGGAGGAAGCTGTCGGGCACCCTACAACTATTTAGAGGGGACTACAGGGCACTGCGGGGCTTTGGGGAGAGCTATGAGGCACCCCAAGCTATTATGGGACCTAAAGGGCACCCCACAGCTATTGAGAGGGGGCTGTCAGCCACTGTAGCGCTATGGGGGGGAGCTCTAGGGCACCCCACAATTACTGGGGAGAGCTATAGGGCACCCCACAGCTCTTTGGGGGAGCTATAGAACACCCCACAACTATTGAGAGGGAGCTATAGGACACTGCAGGGCTATTGGAAGGGAGCTATGGGGCACCACCAGGCTATTATGGGACCTGTGGGACACTGTAAGGCACCCCAGTGCTATGGGGGGGGATCTATGGGGCACTCGGGTGCTATAGGGGACCCCAAAGAGCACCTCAGCTACTGGAGGCAGCTGTGGGGCACTATAGGGCACCCCTGGGCTATCAGGGGACTTACGAGGCAATATAGGGCATTCCAGTGCTAAAGGGAAGGAGGTTTGGAAAGAACTATAGGGCATTATAGGGTACCCCAGCGGTTTTGGGGGGGAGCTATGGGGCACTGTAGGGCGCCCCAGGGCTTTTAGTGGACCTATGGGGCACCCCTGGGCTACTATGGGAGCTATTAGGCAACACAAGGCACTCCAGTGCTATAGGGAAGGAGGTTTGGAAAGAACTATAGGGCACTATAGGGTACCCCAGAGATCTTGGGGTGGAGCTACGGGGCACTGTAGGGTGCCCCAGGGCTTTTAGTAGACCTATGGGGCACCCCTGGGCTGTTAGGTGAACCATGGGGCACTGCAGGGCACCCCAGAGGTTCTGGGGGGAGTTACAGGGCACTAGAGGGCAGCCCGGGGCTTTTTGGGGTAGCTATGGGGGGACTATGGGGCACTGGAGGGCAGTGGGGGGCCCCTAAACCTCTCCCCCTCAGTTTCCCACAGCTGTGGGGCTGATGTGGGTCAGAGCACCCCCAGGGCAGGGAGCAGAGCTGAGTTTTGGGCTCCAAACTTCTGTGTTTCTTTTTTTTTTTGTATTTAAAAAAATATATATACATATATTTTTGGCTTTCCGGAAAGGACGCAGAGCTGCCCCACACGTAGTGGATCCCCACCTTCAGGACCCCAACATTCCCCATTGCAGGGCGCAGTGGGCCCCGCATTGGCCCACAGGGGGTTGTCCCATGGAGTGGCGCTCCCATCACCTCCAAAAAGGATAAAGGTTTCAGTTAAAAGCTGACACTTCTGTGACCTTCAAGGACCCTTCCATCCCATCCCAACCTCTTCCATGGCTCTATGATCTTTAAGGACCCTTTCATCCCAACCCAACCTCTTCCATGGCTCTATGATCTTTAAGGACCTTTCCATCCCAACCCAACTCATCTCATGGTTCTATCATCTTTAAGGACCCTTCCAAACCAAGCATTCCATGGCTCTGTGATCTTTAAGGACCCTCCCAACCTGCTCTGTGCTTCTATGACCTTCCGGGACTCTTCCAGGACTCTTCCATCCCAACCCATTCTACAGCTCTGTGACCTTTAAGGACTCTTCCAATGTAACTTATTCTATGGGTTCTATCATCTTTAAGGACCGTTCCATCCCAAACCATCCTGTGGTTTAATGACCTTTCAGGAACCTTCAGGAACCATTCTATGCTTCTATGATCTTTCAGGACCCTTCCAATCCAACCCTTCCACGTCTCTATGGCCTTCAAAGATTTTTCCAACCCAACCATTCTATGGTTCTGTGACCTTCAAGGACCCTTCCAACCCAACCTATTCTACGGGCTTTGTTTTTAAGGACCCTTCCATGACTCAGTAACCTTTCAGGACCTTCCATCCTAACACTTTCACAGCTCTATGACCTCCAAGGACCCTTCCAACCCTACCATCCCATGGCTCTACGCCCTTCGAGGACCGCTCCAACCCAACCCATCCCACTCTTCCATCCCCCCGCACCCCCTCTCAGCCCCACACGCCACCCCCCAGCGACCCCCACCCCTCTCCCCCCTCTCACCACGCCTCCTCCCGCTGCCGCCTCTCCTCCTCCTCCTGATCCCACCTCCGCAGCCGCTCCTCCACCTCCGCGGGGACGTTCACCTCCAGGAGGTTCTCCATGCCCGGCTCCGGTTCATCCCCGATCAGCACCTGCCCCACAGCAGCCAGGTGGCACCGGGACCACCACCCCACACCATTAACCCCTCCAACCCGTGGGGCTGCCCCACGCCCGGACCCACCTGGATGAGCTTCTCGCAGGCAGACAGCACCTCGGGGTCCCTCTCGCAGCGGTGCAGTTCGCGCAGCACCACGTAGGTGCCCTTCTCCCTCAGCAGGAGCCGGCCCGCTTTGGTGGCCGTGAGCTGCGGGGGAAATGGGGCGGTGGTGTGGGTAGGGGGCTGCCGGGGGGGAGGCGGGGTGGGGGGCTGCGGTCCCCTCGGGGTGCTTGGGACAGCCCTGCAGTGCTGGGACATGGAGTATGGGATGGGGGGACAACGGGGAGATCCATGTGCCTACATGGGGTCACAGAGCAGTGAGCACCGAAGGGGGGTCTGTCCATCCCATGGCCCCCAGACCCACAGCTTCCAGCCCCATGGCCCTGATCCCAAAGGCCCCACAACCCCACAGCCCCCAGTCCAACAGCCTCCAACCCCACAGGCCCTAATAGAACAGCCTCCAGCCCCACAGCCTCACAACCTCCAGCCCCATGGCCCTCAGTCTCTAGCCCCATAGCCCCCAAGCCCACAGCCCCTGGCCTCCAGCCCCATAATCCCCCAGCCTTGCAGCCCCCAGTCCCATAGCCCCCCACCCCCACAGCCCCATAAACCCCCAGCTCTGCAGCCCCATAATCCCCCACCCCCACAGCCCCTGGCCTTCAGCCCCATAAATCCCCAGCCTTGCAGCCTCATAACCCCTCAACCCCCCAGCCCCTGGCCTCCAGCCCCATAACCCCCCACCCCCACAGCCCCTGGCCCCCAGCCCCACAGCCCCCCAGCCACTAAAGCTTCCCCCCAGCAGTATCTCTGCAGTGGGCAGGCTCCAGCTGTGACACCGCAGCGCCCACCAGCAGCAGCGCCTCCAGCAGCATCCTGCGGATGTCGGGCTCCGGCTCGCGCTCTTTGTCCTCGGGCAAATACTGCAGCTCCACGGGCAGCCCTGGGGGGGGCACGGCCTCAGCTGGGTCAGGGGGCACAGCTTGCATCCCCCCCTCCATGCTCCAACCCGCACTCACGTTCCATCTCATCCTCGGGGAACTCCTCGGGGCCGGCGAGGGGCAGCAGCAGGGAGGGCAGCAAATCCACCGCGTCGCTCAGCAGCCACTCGTGGTGCTCTGTGGGGGGAAGAATGGGGTGAGATGTGGGGAACAAGGCCTGCCCCGACCCCCCCCAAGGGAGAGCAGAAGGCACGACTGGGGGTGAGCGGGTGGGGAGGTCAGTAAGGGGAAAACAAAGCACTGAGCAGCGCCTGGCAGGAACCAGGGAGAGTGTTCTGTGGATGCAGCAACGTTAACTAAGGAGTGCAACAGCAGGGGGATGGACGGGTCCTTAAGGATCAAAGAGCCATGCGATGTTTGGGTTGGGAGGGTCCTTAAAGGCTATAGAGAAATAAAATGGTTGGGCTGGAAGAGTCACTACAGATCATAGTGCCACGAAACTTGGGTTGGAAAGGTCTTTAAAGATCTGAGAGCCACAGCATGGTTGGGTTGGAAGGGTCCTGTAAGACCTCTGAACAACAGCAGGGTTGTGTTGGAAAGGTCCTTACAGAACTGCTAGGTTGGAAAGATCTTTAAAGATCTCAGAACCACCGCGTGGTTGGGTTGTAAAGGTCCTTACACATCACAGAACCACGGAATGGTTGGGTTGGAAGGGTGTCATGGGGGGCAGCAGCGCCGGGGCCGCACCGCCTCTGGGTGAAGGATTCCCCCACATCTGACCCCCAATCTCCCTCCGCTGGGTTCCCACCGTTCCCCAGTGTCCCATCGCTCTCCTCCCATCCCCAGCTCCATTCAGGAGCTGAAACTGAGGTCCCCCAGTGCCCCCCCCCCCCCCCTCCCCTTCCAGACCGAGCCCCTCCTCCCCCACCCTAATCCCACACAGCAGCCCCCCCTCCCCGCCCCTCACCGTGCTCGAAGCAGCAGTTCCGCAGCGCTCCCACCGCTCCCCTCCGCTGCACCGCGCTCTCCGCGTCCCCCACGAGGGGCAGCAGCCGCCGCACCGCGCACCTGCGGCAATTGTGTGGATGGGGACCCTCAGCGCACACCGAGTCCCGCCCCCAACGTTACCCCGCCGACCCCCACGCACCGGGAGCGCTCCAGCAGCGCTCGGCGCCCCTCGGGAAGCCCGCTGAGGTTACACAGCAGAGCCCCGAGCTCCGGGGACGGCCGAGGCCCCTCCAGCGCCCGCAGCAGCGCCTCCACGCCGGCTCCGCTCTCCCGTTCGAGGCAGCTGAGCACCCGCTGGGCCGCGCCGCGCTCCCGGCTCAGGTTGGCCAGCAGCCCGCAGGCCGGCCCGGCCGGCAGCAACCGCAGCACGGCGGGCAGAGCGGCCAGCAGCGGCTCTCGGGCCTCGGGCTCGGCCGACACGTTCTGGAGGCAGCGGAGCGCGGCGCCGGGCCCGGGCCCGACCTCGGGCCCTGAGCCCTCCGCCAGCCCCAGCAGCGCCCGCAGAGCCTCGGGCCGCGCCGCCAGGAGCCTCCGCCCCTCGGGATCGCCGGACAGCGCCAACGCCGCCTCCGCCGCGCCCGCTCGCACCGCCGCGCCCGCCGAGGGGCCCAGCAGAACCGTCAACTCCTCCAGGGCCGCCTCCGCCGCCATCTTCCGCGGGCCTCAAATGGCCGAGCGTTGCTTAGCAACCGCGGGTCACTCCGTGGAGAACAGCCAATGAGCGGGGAGGAAAGTGGACATGGACCAATCGGGTGAGGCGAGCGGCCGGAAGGGGAGGGTCTGGCGGGGAAAGCGATGATAGAGAAGACCCGCGCCGCTCGGTGTAGCGCCCCCTGCAGGGCCGGCTGTGCGCAGCTCACACCGTGCAGCTCCCGATTGGTGGGGAAGCGGTAATTACGGGCCCGGCCTGCGGGAAATTTCTAACGAAGGGTCCATCCGTGGGAAACTGGTAATTAAGGACTTCTCCAACTGCAGTGATGCTGTGACTCAGACGGACCCCCAAGAGAACAGGGTGTAAAACGAGAAGGAAGAACCAATTAAGCAGCAATTGGGCAAACTGCAGACGAGGAAGCACTGAGGTGGGCCCATGAGTGAACCATCGGCATTCACACCTGAGAACCCCCACGAAGATGGCCCTCCCACAAAGACGGCCCCCCCTCATGTGGAACCAACACCGATGGAGTGACTGCAGGATGGAGACAAATTAATGAGCCTTTGGGTAGCAAGGAGAAAGGAATCTGTAAGGACCCTTCCAAACAATCCTTTCATGGCTCTATGCCCTTTAAAGATGCTTCCAACCCAACCTATCCCATGGCTCTCTGATCTTTAAGGACCCTTCCAGCCCAACCATCCCATGGCTCTATGCTCTGTAAGGACCCTTCCAACCCAACCATTTCATGGTCCTGTGATCTGTAAGGACCCTTCCAACCCAAGGCCCTGTGATCCGTAAGGACCCTTCCAAGCAATCCTTTCATGGCTCTATGCCCTTTAAAGATGCTTCCAACCCAACCTATCCCATGGTTCTCTGATCTTTAAGGACCCTTCCAACCCCCCCCTCCCACACAGGAAACGTGGCACCTGGTGAAAGCTGCCAGGAGTGACCACAGCCCCCAGCAGCTCATGGGGCACAACCCTGTCCCATAGGGCCGTGAGTCACCAGCATCCCCCCATAGCAGCAGTGAGGACCTGGGGAGGACCGGGACCCCTCAGAGACCCCCGTGTCTCCATTCCCACAGCCACAGTGGGCTGTTCCCCCCCATCCTCCCCCAGGGAGCCCCAAGGGCAGGGCGGTGAATCACAGAAACCCTTTATTGGTATAAGGATACATTGCTATGCTGTGAAGTCACACATCCCTGACAGGCGGGACGGGGCAGGCGGCCACGGCGGAGCGATGGCGGTGGGACGGGACCGGGTCCTGAACCCACAGTGGGGGGGCTCCATGTGCCCCCCCCCCCCTCAGCTCCCCTTCCCCACTCCTTTCCCAGCCTGAGCGATGGGGGGAGGTCGGACAGCGCAAGGGGCAGAAGCTGCAGGCAAATCCTCCCCTGGGGCAGCAGTGGGGCTGAGACAGGACCCACCCCTCTGCAGGGTGGCCCCATATCAGCACAGCATGGAGGGGGGCTCTGACCCCACCTGCCCCCAGCTTGGATTTAGGGGGCAGACCCCCACAGTCAGACACAGGGGAGGGGTTTGCGGGGTGGGACTGTGCCCCAAAATAGAGGGCGGCCCTGGGTGGGCTCCCAGCTTTGGGGCAGCTCGGGGTTGTGCGCGCTCAGCTGAGCCCTGACCTGAGCAGGAGCTGCGGGGCAGAGGGAGAATGTGGGGAGATGCTCCCACTGTGTGCCCCCCAGGTACAAAAAGCAACACCCCGAGGCCCCCCCCAGCCCCACTCTGCCGCTGCCCAAAGTCAGTGTGCGGTTCAGAAACCAAACAGCGAACCCCCCTCCCCCAAGATCCCCCCAAGAGGCGCCGGGCAATGCAGCACCTCTCAGCGAGGACTAAAAAACCAGAAAATGAACCCAAAAGGGAGAAGAGAACGGCGACAGGAGGGTAAGAGCAAAGCAAACCTCTTTGAAACGAATGGACTCTTCCTCGGAAAGGACAGAACACGGAGCTCTTCGGGAGGGGTCGGGCAGCTCGCGGCCCCACTGCTGCTGCTGGGGACAGATGGACGGACGGACGGATGGACGGATGGAGGAAAAGTGCTTGAGGGAAGTCCAGCCCGGCCTGGAGCCGCGAGGAGTTTGCGGGTCAGTGCAGCCAATGAGATCAGCGATAAAGTGCAGCAAAGCTTCTCGGAGCTCGGCACGGCGCAGCCGTCCATCACAGCCCCCCAGAGGGGATGGAGAGGGGATCCATCACAGCCCCCCAGAGGGGATGGAGAGGGGATCCATCACAGCCCCAACAAAGGGGATGGAGAGGGGATCCATCACAGCCCCAACAAAGGGGATGGAGAGGGGATCCATCACAGCCCCAACAAAGGGGATGGAGAGGGGATCCATCACAGCCCCAACAAAGGGGATGGAGAGGGGATCCATCACAGCCCCCCAGAGGGGATGGAGAGGGGATCCATCACAGCCCCCCAGAGGGGATGGACAGGAGATCCATCACAGCCCCCCAGAGGGGATGGAGAGGGGATGCACTTCGGGGGTGGTGGGGGGGAACGGCGGCCATTCTCAGTTCGCTGTGCTCCGAGGTGCTGGGGGCACTCCAGTGTGTGTGTGTGTGTGTGTGTGTGTGTGTGTGTATTTGGGTGCGTTTGGGTGTGTACAGCAGGAGCAGCTCCAGGATCACATGCAGATCACCTGCAACCTGTGGGTGGGAAGGGGAGGTCAGCACGGAGCGCTGTGCCGGGGCCGCGCCGCAGCACGGAGCAGACACTGCACACACCTGTCCTCCTCGATGCTGCCGCTCTCGGGGTCCTGGGGGTCTCTGCTCTCCTCCATGTCCTCCTCACCGAGATCCATGTCCAGCTCGTTGCTCACCTCCGGCCGGGTGTACGCGTACCCGCTGTGGGAAGAAGGGATGTGAATGTGCGGTCAGCACCACTGCAGGTCCTGGCTGAGCGCCGTCTGCTCTGGGCTCTGGGGTCCCGTCCAATACAACCATTCAATGGGTCTATAATCTTTAAGGATCCTTCCAACCCAACCATTCCATGGCTCAAAGATCTTTAAGGGACTATCTAACCCAACCCTTCCATGGCTCTATGAACTTCGAGGACCTTTTCAACCCAACCGAACCCAACTCAACCCAACCATCCCATGGTTCTGTAATCTTTAAGGACCCTTCCAGCCCAACCAAACTCTTCCATGGCTCTATGATCTTTAAGGACCTATCTTTAAGGACCTATCCAACCCAACCATTCTGCAGCACAATCATCTTTAAGGACCTACCCAACCCTTCCATGCTTCTATGGCCTTCAAGGACCCTTCCACAGCTTTGCAACCTTTAAGGACCCTTCCAACCGAGCCATCCCATGGCTCTGTGGTCTTTGACCCTTTCAAACCAACCCACCTCTTCCATGGCTCTATGACCTTCCAGGACCCTTCCAACCCAGCCATCCCATGGCTCTACAATCTGCAAGGACCTCTCCAACCCAACCCACTCCATGGCTCTCTGACATGGCGTGCGCAGCAACTCGTTCAGGGTGCCATCGCCATGGGCTGACCTGATGGAGCGGCAGGTGAAGAAGACGATCCTCTTCAGCCTCTTGTTATAGAAGAAGTAGTTGAAGGACCAGAGGCTGCCGTCCTCTCCAAAGGGATCTGAATCCAGGTCTGGGTTGTAGCTGCAGCACCAAGAAACGGCGGTGAGGAACGCTGTGCAGAACCCTGCTCCCAACCCCGGCCCAGCACCGCTCACAGAACCACGGGCTCATTAGGGTTGGAAGAGACCTCTGAGATCCACCAGTTCAACCACAACCTACCCCACCACGACCTTAAATACAACCAGGGAGTCGTGAGGGTTGAAAGAGACCTTGAGGATCATCGAGTCCAACCCCAACCCACCCTCATCGTGACTCTAAATAGAACCATAGAGACATTAAGGTTGGAAGAGACCTCTGAGATCCACCATCCAACCCCAGCCCATCATACCACAACCCTAAACAGAACCATAGAAGCATTAAGGTTGGAGAAGACCTCTAAAGCTCCCCAACCCTACCCCAACCCACCCCACCATGACTCTAAATACAACCATGGACTCACGAGAGTTGAAAGAGACCTCAAGGATCCACCAGTCCAACCCCAACCCACCCCACCATGACTCTAAATACAACCATGGACTCACGAGAGTTGAAAGAGACCTTAAGGATCCACCAGTCCAACCCCAACCCACCCCACCATGACCCAAACAGAACCACACAGTCATTAAAGTTGGAAGAGACCTCCAAGATCCACCAGTCCAACCCCAGCCCGTCATACCACGACCCTAAACAGAATCATAGAAGCAATAAGGCTGGAGCAGACCTCCAGGCTTCCCCAGTCCAACCCCACCCCACCCCCCCATGCCCACTGGCCACGTCCCCAGGTGCCACATCCCCACAGTTCTCAGACACTTGCAGGGACGGTGACCCCACCACCTCCCCGTGCAGCCCAGGCCGGCGTCTGACCACTCATTTTGGGAAAGAATTGTTCCTAATGCCCAACCTGGCAGTGTCGGGCCATTACTTCTCATCCTCTCTCTGCATGTTTTGAAAACAGAAAGCAGAAAATTGGGGCCACCCCTCTGTGCTCACAGAGCCAACAGTGGAGCCCCTGCCCTGCTCCAACCCTCCCACAGGTGCAGACACACCAAAATTCCATATTTTACCAAAAAATCACAGGTCTGCAGGCCGCAGGGTGTCCCATTACCTATAGATGTCGCACTCAGAAAGGCAGATCTCCTCGTCCACGGCGTCCCACAGGTGTGGCTTCAGGGCGTTGAAATCCTCACGGACTGCAGAGAAGAGACTGCAGTTGACAGCATTGATCACCTGCGAAGGGAGTGGGCTGTGAGAGGGACTGGGGGGTCCCCAGGCTGTGAGAGGGGTGGGAGTGGGGGGTTCTGGCGTCCTCTCCACCTCTATGACACCCGGAGGAGACACTGTAGGCACACAGCAACCTCGGTGCAGAGAATTCCCGAATCCCAGAGCTGTAGGTGCTGGAAGGGACCTCCGGACATCACCCAGCCCAACCCCCCCCAAGAGCAGGTTCCATCCTTGGAACTCATCCCAGGGTGCCACCATTGGCCTTCTTGGCCACGAGGGCACATGGATCGTGGTCAACCTGTTGGCCGCTATCAGCCACAAGGTCATTCTACTGGCTCACGGTCAACCTGCTGGCCACCATTGGCCATGTGGGCACACCACTGGCTCATCGTCAATCTTTTGGCCACCACTGGCCTTGTTGGCCACAAGGACACTCTACTGGCTCACAGCCAACCCATTCGTCACCATCAGCCACAAGGACACACTGCTGGCTCATGGTCAACCTGCTGGCTATCATTGGCCAAGAGGGCACACCAATGGCTCATAGTCTACCCGTTGGCCCACCACTGGCCACAAGGGCACACCGTTGGCTCACGACCAACCTGCTGGCCACCACTGGCCTTTGGGCCACGGAGGCTCTCTGCTGGCTCACCCTGTGGCCCCACAGAGCCGGGTGCTCCCACCCAGCCCCCCCTGGGACCCGCTCCGCCCACGCACCCAGTTGAGGCTGGGCTCCCGGCTGAACTCGTGGCTCTTGGCGGCGCTGAAGTCGTAGTCGGGCCGGAAGGACTCGTTGAGCGTCGCGATCAGGTAGAAGAGCGTCTTGCGGCTGCACTTGTCGCTCAGCGGCCCCTCCTCGTCACCGCTCTGACTCTTGCTGAGCCTGAGGCACCCAACAAGCAAAGTCAGCAGCGCCCAGCCAGCGCGCCAGCGGCACTGACCAGCACCCCCTCCCCCAGCCCCCAGCCCGGAGATGTCCGAGCAGCGCCGGTCCCGTACCTGCTGGGGCTGATCCCCGTGGTCTGAGGGGGTGACAGGGCCTCCAGGACGTGGGGTTGGCCCTCCTGGCAGAACTGCTTGAACATGTGCTTGTCGTCGCCAGCCATCTTGCAGGAGTAGCTCTCGATCCTGTGGAGGAACCACAGCGTGGTGTGAGACGCGGGATTGGCAGAGCCAGGACCGACCCCAGAGCTCTCACGTGCTGCCCAGGAACGCAGAAACCCAAAGGAGCTCTCGGGTGAAGCCTAAAAGCTGCTCCCCACACTGCCCAGCTCCAGTGTGGCAATGAGAGCTGGGTGCGGGGTCCCATAGGGGCCAAGTGCTGCTGATCTCAGCTTCTGCTGACACCTCTGGGGCAGAATGACCCCCCCCCCCCCGCCAGGGGTCACAATCATCACTGAACACAAACACCCAGCAAAGTCCTTCCAGACGTCTGAGCCGCTCCGCCACCTGCGGATCCCTCCAGCCCACCCCTGAGATGGGAAGGCCAATGTCTGCAGCTCCCACCCGGTGCTGCTCCGCGTGCTCCACAGCAGGGGAAGAGGAGAGGAAACGCCATGGGGTGTTCAGCCAACGGCCATGAAGTGTAACGATGCAACGAGAGGGAAGGGACCTTTAAGATCAGTGTGGAATCAGAATAGACTAGAAAGAGCACGGCCCCATGGAGCTGCCCGGGGATGTGGTGTTGTTATGGTGGGGCAATGGCCGCCAGCGGTGCTGGCAGAGCTGAGTAGAGCTGGAGGAGGAGGGAACCAGGCAAGGGAAAGAGAAACCAGCTGCTAGCCAACGTGCAAGGCACCAAATATGGTAAATCAGCGGTACTGCCGCACGGTGGAGGAAGGAAGAGAGAGCCAAGGCACAGAGGTGTTACCAGAGGGGAAATGGAAACAGAGAGAGGAAGGAGAAAGCCCAGGCACAGCGGAGTGACTGGCTCCAATTATGGAACCGCAGAACGATTGGGTTGGGAAGGTCCATAACCATCATAAACCCGTGGGATGGTTGGGTTGGAAGGGTCCTTAATGATCACAGAGCCTGTCATGTAGTGGTGAGCCTGTCATGTAGTGAGACCACAGAGCCACGGCAAGGTTGTGTTGAGAGGGTCCCTAAAGATCACAGAGCCATGACGTGGCTGGTTTGGGAGGGTCCTTAAAGATAAAAAAGCCAAGGGATGAACCTTACAGACCACAGAACCACAGAAGGGTTGGCTTGGAAAGGTTCTCATCATAGTGAGCCTTTTTGTACAGTTGCTCTCCCCATGTTTCCAGCTCTGTTTGGGCACTGAAGGCTGCAGTGAGGTCCCCTGGTGCCTCCCCAAGCTGAACCCCCCCAGCTCTCAGCCTGGCCCCATAGAGCCGCCTCCCCTCTGCAGAAGCAGCCCAGGGTGCAGTTGGCTCTGCAGCCCACCCAGCGCCGGCAGCACTCACCTCCCAATGATGTGGGCATCCCCCGTCTCCACCGTCAGTTGGGAGTTTATTGCTTCGAAACTTGAGTTTTCCAACAGCTTCATTGTCTCCGTGCTCGGCTCAAAGCGATTCCCTGTGCGGCAGCGGCAGCAAGGCGTGCGTCCTGCGGGGAAGGGAACGCCTCAGCCAGGGAGAGGGGACCCCAAAGCTTTGGCACGAGTGCTGGCAGCAGGCAGGACAGAATGGAGAAGCGAAACGTCTTTCAGGAGCAGGAAAAAAGGGAGCTGGGGATGTAGGGTTGGAGGGGACCTCTAGAGCTCCCCCAGCCCCACCTGGCCCCCTCCTCCCGCCCCCCACCCCCAGATATCCATCAGCGCTGCTCAGACCCCTCCTCAGCCTTCTCTCCCCCAGCTGCACAGCCCCGGGGCTCTCAGCCTGTCCCCACCAGGAGGGGCTCCGGGCCCCCCCCATCCCCACACCCTCCGCTGGGCTCTCCCAGCCGTTCCCAGTCTGCCCTGAACTGGGAGCCCAGCACTGGACGCAGCGCTCCAGCAGTGCCCCCCAGGGCAGAGCAGAGGGGAGCAGCACCTCCTGCCCTGCTGGCTGCACTCAGGGCAATGCACCACGGGGTCCCGTTGGCCCTCTTGGCCAGCAGGGCACACTGATGGCTTGTGGTCAACCATTGGCCAACTGTTGGCCAACCACTGATGAACCATGATCAACCGCCGGTGAACCACTGGTCAACCACTGGCCAACTGCTGGGCGACTGTTGGCCAACCAGGCCCCTCCCTCACCCTGCTGGCTGTGCTCTGGGCAAGGCGCTCCAGGGTCCCGTTGGCCACCTTGGCCATCCTGGTCAACCATTGGCCAACTGCTGGCTAACAAGGACCCTTCCCCCACCCTGCTGGCCGGTCTCTTTGCAGCACAGCCCGGGGTACCATCAGTCTTCTTGGCTATGAGGGCACACTGCTGGCTCACGGTTGATGTCAATGGCTCACGTTGGTCAACCATTGGCCAACCAGGACCCCCAGGTCCTTCACCGCAGAGCTCCTTCCAGCAGCTCAGCCCCAGCCCGTACTGCTGTGTGCGGTTACTCCTCCCCGAAGGAACAACCAGCAGCGAGCTGCCCCGTTCCTCTCCCCACACCTGCAGATCACTGGCCCACAGCAAGAGCCAGCGGGGTGTTCTTGCTCAGTGCTGCCCACGGTGGATGATTTGAATGGCTTCCCAATCCTCAAAGCTCATCAAAACCCCCAGTGTTTGGCTGCTGACCCCAAGACTCAGTCAGTTTTCTCCTGCAGCTCTGTGCCTGATCCATCAAAACGCTGTGTGCGAAAGGAGAGGGCAAGGCACTGCGGGGAGCCCAGGGGAAGGGGAGGAGAGACCCTGTGGAGGTGGGGAGCCATGTGTTAACCCACAATATGGGGGGGCAAAATGGAGCATGGGACGGGTAGGTTGGGAATGTCCTTAAAGATGATAGAGCCAGGGGATGGTGGGGTTGGAAGGGTCCTAAAAGGTCACAGAAATATGCATTGGTTGGGGTGGAAGAGTACTTAAAGTCCCAAGAACCACTGAATGGTTGTATTGGAAGGGTCCTTAAAGGTCATAGAGCCATAGAACAGTTGGGTTGGGTTGGAACGGTCCTTAAAGATCAAGGAACCATGGAATGGTTGGGTTGGAAGGGTCTATCAAGGTCACAGAACCATAGAATGGTTGGGGTGGAAGAGTCCTTGAAAATCATAGAACCATGTGATGATTGAGTTGGAAGGCTCCTTAAAGACTGTAAAGCCATCGAACGGCTGAGTTGAAAGGATCCTTACAGATTGCAAAACTATAGGATGGCTGGGTTGGAAGGGTCCTTTAAGACCATAAAGCCAGGAAACAGTTGGGTTGGAAGAGTCCTTACAGATCACAAAACCATAGGATGGTTGGGTTAGAATGGTCTTTAAAGACCATAGAACCATGGGATGGTTGGGTTGGAAAAGTCCTTACAGATCATAGAGCCATGGGATGGTTGGGTTGGAAGGGTCCTTAAAGATCACAGAACCACAGGATGGTTGGCTTGGGTTGAAAGAGACCCCAAAGCCCCCCAGTCGTCCCCCCCACCTCCGTGTGCTGGGTGCCCCCCACAGTGCAGGCTGCCCGCAGCCCCATCCACAGCCTGGAGCCCCTCCAGGGATGGGGCACCCCGAGCTGTCCCCACATCCCACACAAAACCCCTCCCCACGTTTCCTTCAGCCTCGTTCCACTGAGCTGCCCCCCACCCAGGAGCTCCGCACACAGCACAGCCCCACAGGCAGCAGGAAACCACCACAGTTCCGCACAGCACCGCAGCTCCCAGAGCACCCAAAGCTTCAGCTCCGGGGTTTCCTTGCAGCAGAAGGCGCTGAGTGCCGCGTGGTGCTGCGGGTCGTGCTTTTATTTATGGCCGTAGGAGCGGTGCCAGACAGCAGCCTGCAGGGAGGAGGAAGAGAACAGCCTGACCCGGCGCAGGGCTAATTATAAATTGGGCTAATTATAAATTGGGCTTAATGGAAAACAGAAGGAGGGTTTTGGGTGTCAGGGGATGCGCGGTGCGTGCCAGAGCTGCGGGGCACAGATGGGAGGTGCGTAAACACGGGGGAGCGGACGCCAGCAAAGGGCTGAGCAGCTGAAACAATTAATAACACAGAAATTAATAACCTCCAGCGCTAAGCCTTGGCCAGGAGAAGGAATTGAGCAACAGCCATTGCTCAAGGTTGGCTAAAGGAGCGCCCGAGGGCCGCGAGCTCAGCGCCAACGCCTGCATGGAGCCCGGGGGCAGCTGTCGGAGCACGGCCTGTGCCCAGCTGGGGTTGCCCGGCTCTGCTCCACCCCTCCGGCCCGGAGGATGCGGCCCCACGGCTGTGGGCCCGGCATGGTGCCGGGAGCGGTCCCGGGACTCAGAAACTGCAGGCCCATCGCTGAGTTTTGGCCGGGCCCACAGCGACTGCGCACCGGGACCAGCCGTAGGCCCAGAGCAGGCCCCAAGCGCGGCCTACACGCTGCCGACCCCCTCAGGAACCTCCTCCGAGCCCGGCCGCGCTGCCAGGACGCGGCCTGAGCGGTCCCCCGGTTCCTCGACGGCGTCGGGTTCGGTTCCGGGCGCTGAGGCTGACGGGGCCCGGGCTGCACCGCGCGCAGGCCGAGGACGCTCTCCCCGCGGACTGCATTTCCCAGCGATCCCTGCGGCGGAGCGCCGCGCCAGGCAGAGCGGAAGGGCCGCAGAGCACGCTGGGAAATGTAGTCTGCAATGGGAGGGGGAGGTCGCGAGCTGGCGGAAGCCCTCCGAGCGGACTCACCGGCGTCTCCCGGTCCCGGTGCGGCCTTCTGGCGGCGGTGCTCCTTCAGGCTCGGGGCGTGCGTAAGGGGCAGCGTCTCCGGGAAAAGCTCGAGGAGGGCGAGTGGGCTTCGGCCGCCGTCCGCCGTCTCACCCCGGCCCGCCGGGCCTCCGCCCACCCCGACATGGCCGCGGAGTGCTCGGGACGCAGCGAGCGGCTGAGGGAGATCTGAGGGATCCCCGAGCGGCGGCGGAGCGAACGGCGACCGAGCGTTTCCTCAGGCGGCAGCGGACGACAACAAGCGGCCAGGCCCCACCCGTCTGTCCCGAGCGGAGCTTGGCGGCCCGCTCCTCCCCATTGGTTTACCACCATGTCAATCACAACGCTTCTCTTCTCCTATTGGCTGATCGGGGTGTCAGTCAGAGCGGCGAACCATCTCTGGCATTCTATTGGCTGAATGGAGTGTCAGTCAGCAAAACGCGCCCGCCCTCCGAGCGGACCTCGCCGAGCGCACCCCATAGGCCGCAGCGCTCCGCGCGCTGATTGGCTGCAGGGGACAAAGACGGAGGGGGCGGAGCCAATCACAGGCCTGGAAAGGCGGGGCGATGGCCCCGAGACTGTGGCGACGGCCCCGGGCCCTGCGCAGGAACGCAACCCGCCGGGTCCGCACCCCGGGGACCCGCAGTTCCCCGCTGAGGGCCGAACAGCGCGGTCTGAGCGCTCATGGAGCGGCCCCTGGCAGAACGCTGGCCGCGTTCCCACCCGATCCCCCAGGTTCCATTTCGGAACCTTCCTCGCGAGCCGCGTTTCCGGACGGATGACATTTCCAAATCTCCCATGTTCCGGTCGGTGCGCGTTTCCGACGGACCGCTGAGCGGGCGGAAGTTCCGGGAGGAGGCGGCGGCCATGGCTCTGCCCGGAGCCCCGGGCCCGGCCCCGGCAGCGGCCCCCGCGCCGCCGCCTCCACCCACGGTGCTGATGGCGGTGCGCGTGGGGGTACCGCAGCCGCCCCGCGTCCCCCCGCCGCCCGCCGCCGCCCTCCGCCTGCAGCTCAGCGTGGAGCCCGCGCCCGGCGGGCAGCGCCGCTTCCGGCTCGGCCTGAGGCAGGAGGAGGCGGCAGGAGGCGCGGTGAGATACGGCGGGCGGGGCGGGGAATGAGGAGGGGGGGTGAGGAACCCTCGGGGCTCGGCCTGGTGCTGTCCCCTCCCGGTGCTGCTGTTCCCCGGTTCCCCATGGCGTTGAATCCCTGGTTCCCTCTGGCACAGGATTCCCGGTTCCTGAAGGCCCTTCATCCCCGGCTTCCCCGTTGCAGTGGATCCCCGGTTCCCTCTGGCATTGCCCCACCGTTCTCTACAGCGTTGGGTCCAGCCACGCTTCCCTGTGCCATCAGATCTCCGCTTCCCCATAGCGTTGCCCCTCCCCCCCCCCCCCGCCCCCCGGCTTGTGGCATTGGATCCTCCGTTCCCCCTGAGGTCGGATCCCCGGTTCCCCATGACATCAGACCCTCAGTTCTCTGTGGTTTTGCATCCTCAGTTCCTTATGGTGTCACCTCCATGGCATTGGATCCCCACTTCCCTCTGGCATCAGGTCTTTGGTTTGCTATGGCACTGGGTCTTTGGTTCCCTGTGACACCGGAACCCCGGTTCCCCATAGAATCAGTCCTCAGTTCCCCATGACATCAGATGCTCAGTTCTCTGTGGTTTTGGATCCTCAGTTCCTTACGGTGTCACCCCCCGCTTCCTCATGGCATTGGATCCCCGCTTCCCCCTAACATTGGATCCCCTGTTCCCTATGGCAACAGACCCTTGCTTTGCTATGGCACTGGATCCCTGGTTCATTGTGGCATCAGATCCTTGGTTCTCTATGGTATCGGATCCCCGCTTCCCCATGGCATTGGACCCCCAGTTCCCTATGGCGTCAGATCCCTGGCTCCCTTTGGCACTGGACCCCTGGCTCCCTATGGTACTGGATCCCTCGTTCTCTGTAGCGCCGGATCCCAAGTTCCCTATGGCATCAGGTCCCTGGTTCCCCATAGAATCAGTCCTCAGTTTCCCATGACATCAGATCACCAGTTCTCCGTGGTGTTGGATCCTCAGTTCCATATGGTGTCACCCCCCAGTTCTCTATGGTATCAGATCCCCAGTTCCCCATGGCCTCTGATTCCTGGTTCCCAGTGGCCTTGGATCCCCATTTCCCCACAGCCCCATGCCCCCAGTTCCCCATGGCATCTGGTCCCTGGTTCCCCACATCCTTGGATCCCCGGTTCCCATCCCTCGTTTCCCATGGCATTGGATCCCCAGTTTCCCATGGCATTGAATCTCTGGTTCCCTGTGGCCTCAGATCCCGTGTGCCCCATGGCCTCAGGTCCCCGTTGCCCCATGGCTTTGCATCCCTGGTGCCCCATGGCCTCGGATTCCCTGTTTCCCTGCAGCCTTGGATCCTCGTTTCCCCACAGCCGCGTATCCCCAGTTCCTCACATTCTTGGGTCCCTGGTGCCCCGTGGCCTCAGGTCCCCACTTCCCAATTGCATTAGATCCCTGGTTCCCAGTGGCCTTGGGTCCGCAGTTCCCCATGGCTTTGGGTCCCCTTTTCCCCACAGCCTCAGGTCCCCAATTCCCCACATCCTCGGCTCCCCAGTTCCCCATGGCTTTGGCTCCCCGGTTCCCCCTAGCATTGGCTCCCTGGTTGGAGATCTTGGATCTCTTCTCCAATCTTTATGGCATTCTGAAAGCACACGTGGTGCTTGGGGGTCCCCAGGGATGGGGAGTGGGGGGTGGGTGCACCTCCTGGCCCGTGTGCCCCCAAAGCCCCACCAGCAGCGAGGTGGGGGAAGTGGGGTGCGAGGGGTGGGCTGTGCACCAGGCGGGACAGCGTCCCGTGTCCATCCTGCGTCCGTCTGTCCTGCTGTGGGGCCTCAGCGCTGCCCTGGCACGTAGTGCTGACAGCTCAGGGGCTGCTGCCAAAGCGAGGGCTCACCTTCCAAAAATAGGGCAGGGGATGGCAGCACTCTGCGTGTCGTCGGGCCGAAAAGGGAAAGAGTGGGGCGGGGCGGATCGGAGCCGCCCCAGCAGCTCTATGGGGTTTTCCCATCGAGTTTTTGTACCTCCCCCCCTCAGCCGTGCCGCCCCAGTGGAGCCAGGGCCAACTTCTGGTGAATGAAGTGGTGCTGTGTGGGCAGGGCTGGGTCCTGGCAGGACAACGAGCATTTCCTTCTGGTCGTCGTTGTTTTCAACTAACAGAGCTTCCGAGGCTCTATGATCTTCAAGGACCCTTCCAACCCAACCCTCCATGGTCCTGTGGTCTTTAAGGACCTTTCCAGTTATTCCATGGCTCTATGATCTTCAAGGACCCTTCAACTCCTCCCGATCATTTTATGGTACTGTGATCTTGAAGGACCCTTCCAATCCAACCCATCCCACAACTCTGTGATCTTGAAGGACCCTTCCAACACAACGCATTCTATGATGATCTGTAAGGACCTTTCCAACCCAGCCTAACCGTTCCATGGCTCTGTGATCTGTAAAGACCCTTCCAAGCCAACCCATTCCATGCTATGATCTTCAATGACCCTTCCAACCCAAACCCTCCATGGTTCTGTGGTCTTTAAGGACCTTTCCAGTTATTCCATGGCTCTATGATCTTCAAGGACCCTTCAACTCATCCCAATCATTTTATGGTTCTGTCATTTTTAAGGATCCTTGCAACCCAACCATTCCATGGTTCTGTGATTCTGAAGGACCCTTCCATCCCAAATATTCCATGGCTCTGTGATCTTTAAGGACCCTTCCAACCCAACCCTTCCCATGGCTTTATGGCCTCTAAGGACCTTTCCAACCCAACCATTTCATGGTTCCATGGCTCTGTGATCTTCAAGGACCTTTCCAACTCTCCCATCCCACGGCCCTGTGATCGTTAAGGACCGTTCCAGCCCACCCACCCCCACGGTTGTGACTCTGACCCCCCACAGCACGCTGTAGACGTTGCGTCGCTCCCTGCCATGACCCCTCTGTCCCTCTGCCCGCAGAGCATCGCCGAGTACGACCTGAAGGACATTTCGTACACGGTGAAGAGCCCCACGTGCCACGAGCTGCTGGTCCTCGGCTCCCTGGACGAACCCATGGTGTTCAGCTTCGAGGAGGAGCGCGAGGCGCAGAAGTGGTGGACGATCGTCAGCAGCTCCCTGCGGGAGGTGCAGAAGGGTGGGTGCCGCCTCTGGGATGGGGAGTGGGGGTCTGCGACGTGGGGGTTCCGTGTGGCATGAGCGGGTGGTTGCATGGGGACGGCAGCTCTGTGCTGCGCCGTCTCTGCTGTGTTGTTCCCATTCTGCCATGCTGCCCCATCTCTGCGCTATCCCCTCTCTGCTGCATCATTCTGTCCCTGCTTTGTCCCCATCTCTGCACTGCCCCATCCGTGTCCCCCCTGCTCTGTGTTGTCCCATCACTGCACTGTCCCATGCGCAGTCCTCATCTCGTCCGTTCTCTGCATCATCCCCATCCCCGCCTTGCCCCATTCGCGCATTGTGCGCATTCTGCATCACCCCATTTCTGTGCTGTCCCCTCTCTGCTGTGTCGTCCCATCTCTGCACTGTCCCATCCGCACTCTGTTGTCCCCACTCTGCCGTGCTGTCCCCTCCCTGCATCGTCCCATTTCTGCTGCGCCGTCCCCTCCCTGCTCTGTCCCCTCCGTGCGCCGTCCCCACTCTGCTGCATTTCATCTCCGCGTTGTCCCGGCTCTCACGCAGTCCCTTCTCTTCCCTCAGCCTCCTCAGGCAGCGCTGTGCCAACATCCCACACTTCATCCCTGGCGACGACGGCCGGAGCCAGCGCTGCGGATCGGGATGCAGAAGATGCTTTGGCTGCAGAGCTGTCCAGCAAAGGTCAGTGGGCACTGCTGGGTTCCCGCCTGCAGGCCCCGCTGTGGGGCTGCCCGCCTGCAGCGCCCTGGCCTGGGCCTGAGGGTTGGGAGCTTTCCCCAGGCCGAGGTGGGGGCTGCTGGGGTCCATTGCCCAGAGCGTGGCCAGCTGGGTGAAGATTTGGCCTAGTTCTGGGCAGTGCTCACCCAGCTGTTGGCCAACAGTTGACCAGTGGTTGACTGATGGCTCACCAGTAGTTGACCGGTGGCTGAGCACGAGCCAGCACCGTGCCCTCGTGGCCAAGAAGACCAGTGGGACCCAAGGGTGCATTGCCCAGGGTGCGGCCAGCTGGGTGAGGGAGAGATCTGGTTGGCCAGTGGTCACTCAACAACTGGCCAGCAGTTGACCAGTGGTTGACCAAGGGTTGGCCAACAGTTGACCAAGGGTTGGCCACGAGCCAGCACTGTGCCCTGGTGGCCAAGAAGACCAGTGAGACCCTGTGGTGCATTGCCCTGAGTGCAGCCAGCAGGGCAGGAGGTGCTGCTCCCCTCTGCTCTGCCCTAGGGGGCACTGCTGGAGCGCTGTGTCCAGTGCTGGGCTCCCAGTTCAGGGCAGACTGGGAACGGCTGGGAGAGCCCAGCGGAGGGTGTGGGGGTGGGGGGGGGCCTGGAGCCCCTCCTGGTGGGGACAGGCTGAGAGCCCTGGGGCTGTGCAGCTGGGGGAGAGAAGGCTGAGAGGGGTCTGAGCAGTGCTGATGGATATCTGGGGTGTAGGGGGTGCAAGGACGGCACTGGGTAGGCCTGGGGGAGCTCCAGAGGTCCTTTCCAACCCTACAAATTTGGGATTGTGGCTTTGATCTGCTCAAGAAGCCAGAGCCCGCCAGCTGCCCATAGCTCGGCTGCGGCCTCAGGGCTCCCCTCCCCCCTCTGCAGAGGACCTGGCCCTGCAGCTGGCCCTGGCCATCCAGCACGGCGACGAGGAGGCGGCCGCACGCTGTGCCGTAGCCCTGGCCCAGCAGCAAGCCACGCTGAACATCCTGCTGAAGGAGTCCAATTACCCCGAGGGTGAAATCTGGTGAGCGGTTCTGCCCCGGTGTCCCCTCCCAGGCTGGGGGGGGGATGGGTCACCACGGGTCCATTCCTAATGGAGCTCGTGGGGTGGAGGAAGGCTTTTAAGCAGAAGCTGCGGTGATGGAACGAGGGCAGCGCTTCTGGGATGGGGGAGGGCAGATTGAGGTTGGAGGGAAGGAAGAAATTTGTCACTGTGAGGGTGGGGAGGTGCTGGGGGTGGGCCGGGAGGCTGCGGGGGCGCAAACCCAGAGCCAGAGTGGACAAAAATGAGGGTTCAAAGCTGTTGGTGGGACACAGAGTGGGTGGGAGGAGAGCAGTGCTCACAGTACGTGTGGCGGTGCACTGCGGTTGTGGAATGATAGTGGGTTGGGTTGGAAGGGTCCTTAAAGATCATAGAGCCATGGAATGGGTTGGAAGGGTCCTTAAAGGTCATGGAGCCATGGAATGGCTTGGAAGGGTCCTTACAGATCATAAAGCCATGGAATTTTGGCTTGGAAGGATCCTTAAAGATCACAGAGCCATGGAATGGTTGGGTTGGAAGGGTCCTTAAAGGTCACAGAGCTGGGGAATGGTTGGGTTTGCTTGGAAGGGTCCTTGAAGACCTCAGAACTACAGCATGGTTGGGTTGGAAGTGTCCTTGAAGATCACAGA
Organism: Alectoris magna; assembly: GCA_030625065.1. Lineage (NCBI taxonomy): Eukaryota > Metazoa > Chordata > Aves > Galliformes > Phasianidae > Alectoris > Alectoris magna. The sequence goes on along the minus strand of CM060561.1, from coordinate 698,299 downwards.
ACCGCCACAAGGTTGGGTTGGAAGGGGCTGTAGAGATTACTGAGCCATGGAATGGTTGGGTTGGGTTGGAAGGGTCCTTAAAAGTCATAAAACCACAGCATGGTTGGGCTGTAAGGGTCCTTGAAGACCACAAAACCACAGAATGAATTGGGTTGGAAAGGTCCTTACAGATCACAAAGCCATGGAATGGTTGGGTTGGGTTGGGTTCGGTTGGAAGGGCGTTTCCTCTCTGCTCCATCCCCAACCGCCGCTCCCGCTGTGCCTCAGCATGAACGTCGGCGTGGAGGACGCGACCTCGTCGGCCAGCGTCACGCTCCTGGTGCAGCCCCACACCACCATCGCGGCGCTGAAGCAGCAGGTACGGCACTGCCAGCTCTCAGCGCAGGGTGGCACACAGGGGGGGGTCTCAGGGTTCCAGTCCTCTGATCAGAAATGGCCACTGCCAGCACCGTGTGATGTCACACAAACCTGGCCGGCAGCAGCGCCGGTTCTCTCTGTCAGTTGATGGCAGGGCAGTTTTTTGGAGAAAGAACAGTGCAAGAATTCATGCGATAACATAGAATGAGAAGAGCAGAACTTGGCTTTCCTGTATATAGAATCATAGCATGGCCTGGGTTGGAAAGGTCCTCAAAGGTCATGGAATCATGGAATCATAGCATGGCCTGCGTTGGAAAGGTCCCCAGAGGTCATGCAATCATGGAATCATAGCATGGCCTGGGTTGGAAAGGTCCCCAAAGGTCATGGAATCGTGGAATCATAGCATGGCCTGCGTTTGAAAGGTCCCCAGAGGTCATGGAATCATGGAATCATTGCATGGCCTGGGTTGGAAAGGTCCTCAAAGGTCATGGAATTATAGAATCATTGCATGGCCTGGGTTGGAAAGGTCCTCGAAGGTCATGGAATCATAGAATCATAGCATGGCTTGGGCTGGAAAAGATCATAATGATCACTGAGTTCCAAACCCTGCAGCGTGGGTAGGGTTGCCAACCACTAGGTTGGGTTGGGTTTGGTTGGGTTGGAAGGGTCCTGATGAATCACAGAACCATGGAATGGTTGGGTTGGAAGGATCCTCAAGGGTCATAGAAGCATAAAATGGATTGGGAGTGTCCTGGAAGGTCATAGATGGAATGATAGAATGCATTGGGTTGAAATGATTTTTAAGGGCCATAGAATTATAGAATCATAGAACAGTCAGAGTTGGAAAGGACCTCAAAGGTCTTTGAGTTCCAACCCCCTGCTGTGTGCAGGGCTGCCAACCAGCAGCCCAGGCTGCCCAGAGCCACATCCAGCCTGGCCTTGAATGCCTGCAGGGATGGGGCATCCACAGCCTCCTTGGGCAACCTGTTCCAGTGCGTCACCACCCTCTGCGTGAAAAAGTCACGGAGCCACGGAATGGTTGGGTTGGATTGGAAGGGTCCTTACAGACTGTAGAGCCATGGATTGGTTGGGTTGGGAGGGTCCTTAAAGATCACAGAACCACGGAATGGTTGGGTTGGAAGGGTCCTCATTAGGTTCTTGTAGGCCCCCTTCTCAACCTGTCCATGTCCCTCTGTATGGTTCCCGTCCCCCCCCCAGCTGCGCTGACTGCACCGCCACCATCACAATGCGACGTCCCCTTATCATCCCCCTCCCCCACAGCCCCGTGCAGAATCACAGAATCACAGAACCGTAGAATTGCTCACATTGGAAAAGGCCTTCAAGGTCACCACGTCCAACCGCAGCCTAACCACGCTGCCCTGCCTCCAGCAAGGCCCTGCTAAAGCACCGCCCGGGGCACCTCACTCCAGTTCATAGGAGGGAGGAGGTTCTTTTAGGGTAGATCTGATGGTGAGATGGAGACACAACGGGTCAAACGGTCTGAGCAGTTGATTACAAGTCCTCATTGCTTAAGGAGATGGGGAAGGGAAGGAGAACGGGGAGGGGAGGGGAGGAGGGGAAGGGGAGGGAAGGGAAGGGAAAGGGAGGGAAGGAGAAGGGAAGGAAGGGAAAGGGAAGCGGAGAAAAGGGAAGGGAAGAGGGAGATGGAGAGGGGGAAGGGGAGGGAAGGGAAAGGAAAGGGAAGGAAGGGAAAGGGAAGAGAAGGGGAAGCAAAGGGAAGGGAAAGGGAAGGGAAGGGGAGGAAAAGGAAAAAGAAAAGGAAGGGAAGAAAGGGAAAGGGAAAGGAAGGGGAGGAGGGGAGAGGAAGGGGAGGGGAAGAAAAAGGAGAGGGGAGGGGAAGGGAAAGGAGAGGAAGGGAAGGCGATAGATAAGAGATAGGAAATCAAAGCAAAGAGTGTTTGTAGGAAGCAAGAAAGAGAGATGGTTGCCACCATGGGTCCAGTGTGGTTCGCAGCTCAGACGTTGATCGTCAGTGGAGACGAGTCGTCAGGGGTCGTTGTGCAGTTGACAACGACTTGGATTCTTTTCCAGTGGCAGCACAAACTTATTTGTAAGTCCAGAGCGGTGCAGTCAGCTCTTTTTGGAGTGGCAGCTTCTGGCTTTGGGATCTCAGCAGGAACTCCTTTTGTTCCCATCTCCCGGCCTGGCCAGCACATCGGAGGGAGCAGGGAGGTGCCCACCTGTATCTCACCTTCACTGCATACAGCGGTGTCGGCCCCCAGCCTCCCATAGCAATCTGGAGTTGTTTGTCACAGGTCACAGCTTCCTCCAGCAAACGCTGCTCAGCTCCGCTCTGTTCTGGAGGCAAACAGCTCCATAGGAAAGCTTTCAGGTGTCCACAGAGCGATGTTAATCGCCACACAGCAACAGCCACCATCGCCTCCTCCCTAAGTCGGAGTCTTATCGCAACAGGTAGCTCCGAAAGCAGCTCTGAGCCAAAAACAGGGAAGGGTTTGGGCAGCACCGCATCCAGACGGGTTTAAACACAGCCGGGGATTGAAGCGAGCAGTGAGCTCTCCCCTCGGCCTCCTCTTCGTCAGACCAGACGGCCCCAGTTCCCTTTGTAGGCCGTGTTCTCCAAGCCCTTCCCCAGCCTTCTTTGGACCTGCTCGGTGTCCTTTCTGTACTGAGGTGCCCAAAACTGAACGCAGCACTCGAGGTACTCAGCAGTGCCGAGTCCAGGGCAGGGTGACTTCCAGTCCTGCTCGCCATTCCTGAGCCAAGCCAGGATGCCACTGGTCTTCTTGGCCACCTGGGCACACTGCTGGCTCACATTCAGCCCGCTGCCCATCGGCACACCAAGGTCCCTTTCCAACAGGCAGCTTTCAGCCACTCCTCCCCAAGCCTGTAGGGTTGCCTGGGGTTGTTGTGACCAAAATGCAGGACCCGACACTTGGCCCTATTGAAACTCACACAGTTAACCTCGGCCAGGATCCAGTCTATCCAGGTCCCTCCGTAGTGCCTTTAGGTTGGATGTCAGGGGGAAGTTCGGTACTTTGAGAGCGGTGAGGTGCTGGAACAGCTGCCAAGAGAGGCTGTGGATGCCCCGTCCGTCCCTGGAGGTGTTCAAGGCCAGGTTGGAAGGGGCCCTGGGCAGCCTGGGCTGGTATTAAATGTGGAGGTTGGCAGCCCTGCCTGTGGCGGGGGGTTGGAGCTTCCCGATCCTTGGGGTCCCTTCCAACCCAACCATTCTATGGTTGTGTGATCCTCCTCTCTGGCAGGTCAGTGCTCCCTCCCAGAGCGGTGCTGTGTGCCATCGTACTGAGGGTGCACTCAGTGCCCTCATCCAATGTGGGCCGGGACATCCCCGGCTCTCCCTGCGTCTCACAGCCGTCGCTGAGCCAAAATCCCTGCACGACACCTCCCTGGAACTGAGCTTCCCCTCCCCCTCCGTCACCACGCAGGTGTTCCAGGACTACGGGTTCCACCCCCTGGTTCAGCGGTGGATCATCGGGCAGTGCCTGTGCGTGGATGAGCGCACGGTGTGGTCCTACGGCGTCCGGCGCGACGGGGACGCGGCGTTCCTTTATCTGCTGTCGGCCAACCGCGCCGAGCTGACGCGGCAGCGCTACGACGAGGATCAGGCGCAGCTCCTCCTCACCTCCATCGCTGCCATGGGAGATGGAGCCGAGGAGCGGCGCAAGTACGGCACAGCGCCGGGTGCTGCGGGCAGGAAAGGTGCGATGGCAGCCAACGCTGGGTCTGGAGGGTGGTACGGGTCCTGCACGGGTCGTAACGTAAAAGAGGGGTGGGTTGTTGGGGTGGAAGGGTCCTTAAAGACCATAGAACAATTGAGTGGTTGGGATGAGAATGGTCTGGAAAGGTCACAGAACCAAGGGATGGTTGGGTTGGAAGGGTCCTTAAAGATCACAGAGCCGTGGGATGGTTGGGTTGGAAGTATCCTTAAAGACCATAGAACAATGGAATGGTTGGGATGGAAGGGTCTGAAAAGGTCACAGAACCATGGGATAGTTGGGTTGTCAGGGTATGGAAGGATGGTTGGATTGGAAGGGTCCTTAAAGATCATGGAGCCATGGGATGGTTGGGATGGAAAGGTCTGAAAAGGTCACAGAACCATGGGATGGTTGGGTTGGAAGGGTCCTTGAAGATCATGGAGCCATGAGATGGGTTGGGTTGGAAGGGTCCTTAAAGATCACAGAGATGGGGAATGGTTGGGATGGGAAAGTCCTGAAAGGTCAGAGACATGGAATGGTTTGGGTTGGAAGGCAACTTGACAATCGTACAGCCAAAGAATGGTTGGGATAGAAGGGTCCTTAAAGGTCACAGAATAGACATGGAATGGTTGGGTTGAAAGGGCCCTTAAAGAACATAAAACTATGGAAGTGTCCTGAATGATCCTAGAAGCATGGAATGGTTGGATTGGGTTGGTTTGGGTTGGGTTTTGTTGGAAGGGTCCTTAAAGGTCACAGAACCACAGCATGGTTGGGTTGGAAGGGTCCTTAAAGATCATAGAGCCATAGAAGTGTTTGGGTGGAAGGGTCTGAAAAGTCAAAGATGCATGGAATGGTTGGGTTGGGTTGGGTTGGAAGGGTCCTTAAAGGTAACAGAACTACAGAATGGGTTGGGTTGGAAGGGTCCTTCAAGATAACAGAACTATGGAATGCGTGGGCTGGAAGGATCCAGAAAGGTCACAGAACAATGGGGTGGTTGGGTTGGAAGGGTCCTTAAAGATCACAGAGCCTGGTAATTATTGGGTTGGAAGAGTCCTGAAAGGTAATAGAGACATGGGATGGATTGGGTTGGAAGGGTCCTTGAGGACTGTGGAACTACAGAATGGGTTGGGTTGGAAGAGTCCTTCAAGATCACAGGGCTGGGGAGTGGTTGGGTTGGAAGAGTCCTGTCTGAAATGTCATAGAGACATGAAGTGGGTTGGGTTGGAAGGGTCTGGAAAGATCATAGAGCCATGGGATAGGTTGGGTTGGAAGGGTCCTTGAAGATTGTAGAACTACAGGATAATTGGGTTGGAAGGATCCTTCAAGATAACAGAACCACAGAATGGACTGTGTTGGAATGGAGCTTAAAGGTCATATAGCCAGGGAATGGTTGGGGTAGAAGGGTCCCTAATGGTCACGGAACCACAGGGTGGTTGGGGTGAGGAGTCCTTCAGGATCACAGAGCCGGGCAATGGTTGGGTTGGAAGAGTCCTGGAAAGTAAAAGAGACATGGGATGGATTGGGTTGGGAGGGTGCTTGAAGACCTAGGACCACAGAATGGTTGGGTTGGAAGGGGCCTGAAAGGTCCTAGAGCCATGGGTTCAGTTGGGTTGGAAGGGTCCTGAAAGATCACAGAGCCATGGAATGGTTGGGTTGGAAGGGTCCTTAGAGGTCATAGAATCACAGAAAGGTTGGCTCAGAAGGATCCTGAAAAGTCATAGAGCCGTGGGATGGTTTAGGTTGAAAGGGTGCTGAAGAGTCATAGAGCCACGGGACGGTTGGGTTGGAAAGGTCCTAAAAGACTGTAGAACCACAGAACGTGCCATGCAGAACGGCTCCATTGGGGTGGTGCAGCGCCGGGCTCTGAGCACTGATCCCTTCTGCTCAGGGAGGACGGTGCTGCTTTGTGCCCAGCCCGGTGCATCTCGGCTCCGTCACGGTGCCGTAACGAGCTCGTTTCTCCCACAGCCAACAGGCAGCTGGACATCGGTGAGATCAGCCACCACCTGGACACCATGCAGATCGGTGACGTTTTCAGCCACCAAACGGCGTCCGCCGCCACTTCTCTGCCCTCACCGGTGCCGGTAGGTGCCACCACGTCCCCCTCATCCCCGGGCTACATCCCAGCGATGGCGGCTGCCAGTGCTGCACTGCTTCTCCCGGCCGCGGTCTGTTGTCTCCTCTCCCCACTCCACCCATCTCTGTACACCGCAGGCGGGTTGGTCGTGTCCCAAATGCACCTTCATCAACAAACCCACGCGGCCGGGCTGTGAGATGTGCAGCACCGACCGCCCGCCCGACTACGTGGTCCCCGGCGGCTACGAACCGGACGAGACGGAGCTGTGGAGGATGCAGCAGGAGCAGGAGGGGATGCTGCAGTACCAGCAGGTACCGGCCAGCGCCGTGGGGTCCTCAGCATGGGGGGCTTGGGGTGAGCGGGTCCTGCACTGTGCTGGGAGGGGGCTGGGAATCGTGGAAATGTGTGGTGGGTTGGGATGGGAGGGTCCTCGAAGGTCATAGAGCCACGGGATGGTTGGGTTGGAAGGATCCTCGAAGGTCATAGAACCACAGAATGAGTTGGGTTGGAGTGGTCCACAAAGATCATAGAGCCAGGGAAGGGTTGCATTGGAAGGGTCCTTAAAGATCGTAACCACGTGATGGACCTTATTGATCATAGGATGGGTGGTTGGGTTGGAATGGTCCTTGAAGATCATAGAGCTGTGGGATGGTTGGGTTGGAAGGGTCCTCAAAGATCACAGAGCCATGGGATGGACCTTACAGATCATAGAATGATGGATGATTGGGTTGGATGGTCCTTAAAGATCATAGACCCATGGAATAATTGGGCTGGAAGGGTCCTTAAAGGTTATAAAGCCATGGGATGGACCTTTTAGATTATGGAACAAGGGAATGGTTGGGTTGGAAGGGTCCTTGAAGATCACAGAGCTATGGAATGGTTGGGTTTGAAGGGTCCTTAAAGGTCATAAAACAATGGGATGGACCTTATAGATCATAGGATGAGTGTGGATAGTTGGGTTGGAAGGGTCCTTACAGATTATACTGAGAACAGACTGAATTGGGTAGGAATGGTTCGTCAAGATCATAGCACCACAGAGTGGTTGGGTTGGAAGGGTCCTTGAAGACCACAGAACCACAGAACGGTTGGGTTGGAAGGAACCCCCCCAGCCCCACCCATGCCGTGGGGCACCCACAGCTCCGGGCAGCCATCCTGGGGCTGCACCGCCTCTGGGTGAAGGATTCCCCCACATCTGACCCCAACCTGCCCTCTGTTGGGCTCCCGCCATCCCCCTCGTCGTACCGCTATCTGCCCACAGCCAGGGCTCACTGACGTGCTGCAGTGGTGGCTCTGGGTCACTGCCTCCCCTGGTGCCGTCCTTTGGGTCCTGACCGGCATCACCGTGATGGCACGTGGGATGGTGATTCCACGGCCGCGTGCTTCCGTCGTTGCTCCTCTCGTGCATAGGGACGGTTGGCCGTGCTGGGAACTCTGGAGCACATGTGGGGCTCCAACGGAGCCCCCGCCCCACACGGGGCCTCGCAGCGGGGCCGGGGGCCCTCCGGCTCAGCCACTGACCGAACCTTCTCTTCTTTCTCTTTTTTCTCTCTCGTGCCGGGATCCCACTCGGAAAAGGGAAGGATTGAGGATGGCTCGGCTGCGCACTGCGTCTTGGGCTCGGGTTCCCTGGATGACTTCATCCACGCGTCCTACGAGTTCTGCTAACCAACCCGGACGCCCCGTCCCATCCCGTCCCCGCCGGCCTGGGCCCCGTGCCCGCTGCTCGGCCCCACGCGCTCAGCGGCTCCGTGCCCGCTGGCCGCCCCTCGGCTCTGACGCAGCCCCACGTGGGGGGCTGGGCTCCCCGGGAGGCCGGGGGGAGCAACACGAGGGTCTCAGCTCCACGATGGCCGCGGTGCGGGCAGGACTGTTGTGGTGCAGACGGAGCTCGCTGCACACGGAGCCTTGGTGCGCCGTTGGAGCATCAGATTGCTGCAGTTTCCTTCCCAGTTTCCTTCCCTCCCAGCAGCCCCGCGCCCAGGAGCCCGGTGGGGGTGGGCACTGAGCCCCGCTGTGGGCAGGGAGGGTTTGAGGTGAGCGGGGCTGTCCCCGTGCTGCTCGTGCCACTGTCCCCTTTGTGAGAGCTTTGGGGGAGACGCGGTGGTGATGGGGGGGGCAGCGGCTCCCGATTCCTGTGCCGTGGGTGGGGTCCGTCCCCGCTCCGTGGGGCTGCGGCGAGGGGCTGCATGGGGCGGCTGCAGTGGGGCGGGCTCTGAGCGCTGCGTTGCCACAGGTTGGGTTGTCCCCTGGCTCTTCGTGTTGGGTTTTCCCATTCCTCTTCTTGTTGGGTTTCCCACTGCCCCGTGCTGGGTTTCCCACTGGTGTCTGTGTTGGGTTTTCTCCTTGCTCTTTGTGTTCGGTCATCCCATTGCCCCGCGTTGGGTTGTTCCAGGCGCTCTTCGCGTTGGGTTGTCTCATTGCTCTTCACGTTGGGTGGTGCACATTGCTCTTCGTGTGGGGTTGTCCCATTCCTCCATGTTAGGTTTTCTCATTGCTCTTTGGTTTGGGTTCTCCCATTGCCATGTGTTGGGTTGTCCCATTCTTTCACATTGGGTTGTTCCATTGCTCTTTGGTTTGGGTTGTCCCATTGCCCTATGTGGGGTCATCCCATTGCCCCATGTTGGGTTATCCCGTTACCCCGTGTTGGGTTGTCCCATTGCCCTATGTGGGGTCATCCCATTGCTCTCTGAGTTGGGTTGTCCCATTGCTCAGGTTGGGTGGTACACGTCACTCTTCACGTTGTGTTCTCCCATTGCTCTTCACGTTGGCTTCATCCCATCGCTCTCCATGCTGGGTGGCAGCCGGCACTCCTCACGTTTGGACATTTCGGTGTGGGGAGGACGGGGGGCTCGGGGTGGCAGCCGGACCCCTCCCCAGATTAAAGTCTTCTCCCACGAGTGCGGCCGTGCGGCTTCTCTGTGCCATCTTTGGCTCACTGCTTGTTGGGGGGCTGATGTGGGGCTGCTCTTTGGGGTGGCTTTTCATGAAGTGAAACCAAAGAAAAGCCGGGGGAGGGGGAGACAGTGGGGACATCGCACCCAGCAGAGGGCAGGTTGGGCTCAGATGTGGGGAAATCCTTCACCCGGAGGCGGTGCGGCCCCAGCCCTGCAGCCCGGAGCTGTGGGTGCCCCATCCCTGCAGGTGCCCGAGGCCGTGGGGGGGTCCTGGGCAGCTGAGCTGGGGGGCAGCCAGCACACGGCAGGGGTGGGGCTGGGGGGTTCCTTCTGACCCGACTGTGCTGTAGTCTGTAAGGACCCTTCTAACCCAGACCATTCCATGGCTCTGTGATCTTTAAGGACCCTCCCAACCCAACCCAACCCATTTTCTGGCTCTATAGACAACACAACCATCCCATGGCTCTGTGATCTTTAAGGACCCTTCCAGTGTGACCCAACGCACCCATCCCACATCTTTGTGATCCTTAATAACCCTTCCAACCCAACCAAACCATCCCATGGCTCTGTGACCTGCAAGGACCCTTCCAACCCAACCATCCCATGGCTCAGTGATCTTCCACGACCGTCCCAACCCAATCGTTTCATGGTTCAATGATTATGAAGGACCCTCCCAACCTAACCAAACCCATGGTTCTGGGATCCATAGAAGTTCTTGGTGTGACTATGGGGCCGCTCTCCCTCACCCATTTCTCCCCCCATCTGGTTTTCTCCTCATCTGTTTCTGTCTCCACTTTTTCTCCCCCCAATGTTTGTTTCTTCCCTCAATGTTTCTCCCCCCACCTGTTTCTGCCCCCGCCGTTTCTCCCCCCGCAGACGCTGGAGGCGGAGCGGCTGCGGAACTTCCAGCAGCTGCTGCAGTTGGAGCAGGAGGGGTTGGTGCCCAACCAGGAGGGGATGGAGTGCCGCATCTGCTTCCAGCACGTCCCCCCGGGGCAGGGGGTGCTGCTGAGGGAGTGTCTGCACAACTTCTGCCGGTACGGCGCGTTGGAGCTGGGGGGACCCCGACCCGCAGCCCCCCACCCTGCGGTGACGGAGCGTCTCCCGCAGGGACTGCCTGCGCCAGGTGATCAACTACAGCGAGGAGCCGGCGGTGGGCTGTCCGTACCGCGACGACTCCTACGCCTGCAGCAGCCACCTCCAGGAGCGCGAGATCCGCGCGGTCAGTGACCACAGCGCCGCCCCCGGGGGGAGGGAGGTTGGCCAATGGTTGACCAGTGGTTGACCAAGGGTTTGTCAACCGATGGTGGACCTACAGTTGGTCAACGCTTGACCCGTGGTTCAACAACGGTTGAGCAACAGTTGGCCAACGGTTGGCAACTGGTTGACCAATGGTTGACCAACAGTTGGGCAACAGTCGACCAGTGCTTCACCAGTGGTTCACCAGTGGCTCACCAGTGGTTCAGCAACAGATAACCACTGCTTTATCAGTGGTTAACCAACAGTTGGCCAACAGTTGCCCAATGGTTCACCAGTGGTTGACCAACAGTTGACCAGTAGTTGACCAATGATTGCCCAGTGATTCATTAGTGGTTGACCAACAGTTGCCCAATGGTTCACCAGTGGTTGACTAAGAGATGACCAGTAGTTGACCAGTGGTTACCCAGTGGTTCATTGGTGGTTGGCCATCAGTTGACCAATGGTTGACCAACGGTTGCCCGATGGTTCACTAATGGTTGACCAACAGCTGACCAATGGCTGACCAGTGGCTCACCGACGGTTGGCCAACAGTTGGCCAGCGGTTGAGCCAGCGCTGACCCCAGCGGTGTGTCCGTGTGCGCAGCTGGTGTCGCCGGAGGAGTACCGGCGCTTCCTGGAGCGCAGTTTGGTGCTGGCTGAGCGCCGCACGCGCAACAGCTTCCACTGCAAGACGCCGGATTGCCGCGGCTGGTGCATCTACGAGGATTCCGTCAACGAGTTCCGCTGCCCCATCTGCCAGGCCCTCAACTGCCTCCTATGCAAGGTCAGTAAGCACTGCCCCACGCCCCCTCCTGTCCCCCACCCCCCCCGTCACCCTCCAGGCGCTGTGGGGCTGAGCGGAGCCGCGTCTCCCCACCCCAGGCCATCCACGAGGGCCGGAACTGCCGGCAGTACCAGGACGACCTGCGGCTGCGGGCGCACAACGACGCGGCTGCACGGCAGACCAACGACATGCTGCAGGTGGGAGCACCAGCACCGGGGGAGGGGGGGAGGGGGCTTCTCATGGACCCCCCCCCGTCACTGTGAGGAGGGGGTTCAGGGGGTCCTCATCTCAGCCTTTCTCGTGGACACCCCCATCACTGTGAGGAATTTGTGGGGGTCAGCCCTGCTCACTGCCCCCCCCGTCACTGTAAGGGGAGTTTCGGGGGGTGTTGTCCCCTCAGCCCTTCTCATGGACCGGGGGGATCCATGAGAAGAGCTGAAGGGAAGGGAAGGGGGGGCATCAATGTAAGGGGGTTTGGGGGGGGGGTCACCCCCTCAGCCCTTCTCTTTGCCCCCCCTAAATCACTATAAGGGGATGTTCGGGGGGAAGTCACCCTCTCATCACTCCTCTTGCCTCCCCCCGCCACCCCCATCACTACAATGGGGTGTTTGGGGGGGGGGGGGGGGGGGGGGTTTCACCCCCTCATCCCTTCCCTTCTTCCCTTTTCCCCCCCCCTTCCCCCGCAGACCCTGGTGCAGCTGGGGGAGGCCATGCAGTGCCCCACGTGCCGCATCGTGGTGCAGAAGAAGGACGGCTGCGATTGGATCCGCTGCACCGTCTGCCACACCGAGATCTGCTGGGTCACCAAAGGGCCGCGCTGGGGGCCCGGGGTGAGCGCAGAGGGGGCGGCTGGGACCCCCCCCAACCCCCCACCCCACCCCACAGCATGGAGATGAGGGTCTGAGCCCCACAGTTTAGGGGGCTGTGCCCCATTCTCAGCCCAGAGCTGAGGGTCCGAACCCCTCAATCTATGGGCTGTGCTCCATCTCGACCCATGCTCAGCCTGGAGATGAGGGTCTGAGCCCTCCAACCTATAGGGCCGTGCCCCATCTCAAACCACTCTGAGCCCCCCAACCTATAGGGCTGTGCCCCACTCGACCCATTCTGAGCCTCAGAAATCTATGGGGCTGTGCCCCATCTTGACCTCAGAGCCCCCCAACGGTGGGCTGTGCCCTATTCCCAGCCCAGAGCTGGGTCTCAGTCCCCCAGTCTATGGGGCTGTGCCCCACCTAAACCCATTCTGAGCCCAACCTACAGGGCTGCACCCCACCACGACCCACTCCAAGCCCCCCAACCTATGGGGCCCAGATGTGAGGCTCTGAGCCCCCCAGTCTATGGGGCAGTGCCCCATTTTGACCCACTCTGACCCCCCAGTCTATGGGCTGTGGCCCGCCTCAACCCATTCCCAGTCCATAGCTGAGGGTCCGAGCCCCCCAACCTATAGGCCTGTGCCCTACCTCGACCCACTCCAAGCCCCCCAACCTATGGGGCTGTGACCCAACTTGACCCCCGAGCCCCCCCAGCAATGGGCTGTGCCTCATTCTCAGCCCGGATCTGAGGCTCTGAACCCCCCAACAAATCTATGGGGCTGTGCCCCACTCATCCCCTTTCCCCCCCCCCACCTCCGAAGGGTCCCGGGGACACAACCGGCGGCTGCCGCTGCAACGTGGACGGGCAGCGCTGCCACCCGCAGTGCCAGAACTGCCACTGAGCGGCGCTGGAGCTTCACGGACACACGGATTGGGGGGGGGGGGGGGCGAGGGGTGTAAACAAACACCCCCCCCCCCCCCCCCCCCCAGGAGGCGGCGGAACTCAGGGACGGTGGAGAGGGATGTGGGGCAGGGGGGTTGGGGGGCAGCGGGCGCCCCAATAAATGTGTGTGTGTGTGTGAGCCATGGGGTCAGTGCAAATAATGGGGGGGGGGTCCGTTCCATTTCCCCCCCCCCCCCCCCCATCTTTGTCCAATGAAGACTGCGGGGAGAGAGGGGGTGCCCACCCCAGAGGTGCCCCCGTGGAGATGGGGGGGGGGGGGGGCCTTTCCAACCTCCCCCCCACACTTGCCCAATGAGGGGTACAGAGGGGGGGGATGCCCTCTATAGGTGCCCCAGTGGGGGCACTGGGGGGGGCCCTTCCAACCCAGCCCCACTACTGGCTATCTTGGGGTCTTTTCCAACCCCCTCTCCCCCCCCGTTGTCCAACGTGGGGTGCAGTGGAGGGTGTCCTCCTCCCCATAGGTGCCACAGTGGAGCTGAGGGGGGTCCTTCCTACCCCCTCCCCACCTTTGAGGGTTCCCCCTTCTCAATGGAGCCCCAATAGGGCCAGGGGATGAGGGTCCCTTCCAGCCCCCCCCCCCACTGTCCACCATGGGGTCCTTTCCAACCCCCCCTCCCCCCCCCCAGTTGTCCAACGAGGGGTGTGGGGGGGTACCCTGTCCCAAAGGTGCCCCATTAGGGTCAGGAGGGTGGGGGTCCCTTCCAACCCCCCCCTTGCCCCCCTCCCCTTGTCACAGCGCAGGCCGAGCAATGCTTCCCACCCCCCCCCCCCCCCCCCCCAAGCACCATTTCCCACCAGAAGGACTTTTATTTCCACGCTGTCCCCCCCCCCTCGCCAAGGGGGGGGCATTAAATAAGAGAGCTGCCTCCACCGCCATCGGGTGGCCACAGGGGACTCCCCCTCCCCTCCACCCTCCCCCCTCCCCAAAGCAGCTCCACACGGCCGAGGTGACACCACACCATGAGGGGGGGGCGGGCACGGGGGGGGTCTCCTCCTTTTCCCCCCCCCCCCTTACTTGGGGGGCCGATAGGCCATTTTCCTGCTCTTCAGCACGGACCATTTGTGGCGCTTCATGTAATAGACGAGCGACGTGAGCAGCGCGGAGATCATCAGCATCTACAAGGGGGAGGATGGGGGGGGGGGGGGGGGGGTAAATGGGGGAGCTGTTGACCCCACGGTGCACATTATGGGGGGGAGGGGTGAGGGGGGGGATCACCCCCTCATCATTGCGCCCCCCCCCACCCAAACCGACCTTCAGCCCCATGCGTTTGCGCTGGTCGTGCTCCGGCTCTGCTGCCCAGCGCAGGAAGGTGCAGACGTCCTTGGCGATCTGCGACATGGTGGCAGGGGTCCCTGGGGGGGGGGGGGGGCAAAGGGGAAGAGCTCAACACCCCCCCCCATTTCCACCGCCCCCCCAACTCCCATCTTCCCCCCCACTCGCAGCTTCATCTCCCCCGCCCCCCCCACCACCTTCTTCCCCCTTCCTTGCTTCCACCCCTCCCCATTTTACCCCCCAGCTTCTCCCCCCCCACTCCCTGTCCCCCCCCCCCATGCTTTCATCCCCCCCGCCCTGCTCATTACCCACTGCTCCCAACTTCCATGCCCCCCCCTCCTCCCACACTTCCCCCCCTCGCTTCCACCCCCCCCCACTCCCAACTTCCACACCCCCCCCTCCCCTTCTGCCCCCTCCCCATTTCCCACTCCCTGCTTCCTCCCCCCCAGCTTCCCCCCACCCCCCACTTCCTGCTTCCTCCCCCCCTCCCCCCCTTATTTCTGCTTCCCCCCCCAATTTCTGCTTCCCACCCCTTCCAGCTTCTCTCCCACCCCCCTGCTTTTCCACCCCCCTCCTTCCCCCCATTCCTTCCTTCTCTCCCCCCCTTCCACCCCACACTCCGTTTCTCCCCCCCACTTCCCCACCCCCCACTCCCTGCTTCCTCCCCCCAACTCCCCTCCCTCCTTCTCACCCTCACTCCCCACCCCCCCCGCTTTCCCCCACCACTCCCTTCTTCTGATCCCCCCACTTCTCCCCCCCAATTCCTGCCTCTATCCCCCCCCACTCCCTGCTTCCCCCCATTGCCCCCTTCTCTCCCCCCAGCTCCTCCCTCTTCTCCCCCAGCCAGTGCTTCCCCCCCCACCTCCCCACCGCTTCCCCTCCCCCCCCCACCGCTCCACTGCACCCCCCCACTGCTTCCCCCTCCCCCATCCCCCCACTGCTTCCCCCCCATCCCCCATGCTGCTCCCCCCCCGCCCCGTACCATCCTCGAACTCCAGGATCTCATTGTAGATGGGGGGGGCCATTCCTATGGCCTGCCCCGGGAAGTAGGGGTTGTAGTGCAGCCCCTCCCGCACCACAACGCCCGCGGGGGGGTCACAGTAGCCCGTCAGCAGCGAGAAGACGTAATCCTCCCCCCCGTGTCTGAAATGGGGGTTGGGGGGGGTCAGCATCGCTGCTGGGGGGGGGGGGGGGCGCTACAGGGGTGGGGGGTGGGGTCCCATGGAGGTGAGGAAGGATGCATGTGGGGGCCCATAGGAGTGGGGAACGGTACATGGGGGGGGCTCTGGGTTCCTATAGGGGTGGGGAAAGGGACATGGGGGGGTCTGGGGTCCTGTATGGGTGGGGAAGGGTACGTGGGGGGGGGGGGGGGGTCTGGGGTCCCATGGAGATGGGGAAAGAGAAGTGGGGGAAGGGGGGGCTGGGGGTCCTGTAGGGGTGGGGAAGGGGATGCGGGGGGTTCTGGGTTCCTATAGGGGTGGGGAAGTCTATATGGGGATGGACGGGGGCTGGAGTTTCACAGGGATAGGGAAGGGGATGTGGGGGGGCTCTGGGGTCCCATAGGGATGGAAAAAGGTACATGGGGGGGCTGGATTCCCATAGAGATGGGGAAAGGAATGGGGTGGGGGGGCCAGTTCTGGAATCCCATGAAGATGGGGAAGGGTATTTGGGGGGGGGGGATGGGTTCTGGGGTCCCATAGAGATAGGAGGGCTGGAGTCCCAAGGAGATGGGGAAGGGGCCATGGGGGGGGAGGTTCAAGGGTCCCACAG